>JAYEPQ010000020.1:2447500-3027500 GCA_036321105.1 Dracaena cambodiana
TGGAGGACGAATCGATTTTAAGGAGATAGTGTCCAACACTAGCCTCGATCTTCATCCAATCTACTTCCTGTCAGTAAAGTCTTCTTCCAGTCTTCCTGTAATCAGGTTTTTCTTAATCCAGTTTCTTATTTTTCTGATTAGGATAGTATACTAGATAAAGAAGAACAATTTGATGATTTTTCTTTAACCAGTCTTCTTCTACTTAAAAAACTGGAAATATATAGACATAAACCTAATTACAGAATTCATTTCCTGCAAGATAACATTATCAATTCTGTGTATCTGTCCTCTTGTGTTAATTGTGTAATCTAAAACAATTCTGTATGCTTCAATCTGCAACCACAGAATTAGTAACCTCCACTTTAATTTTGCATATACTACGGTAATTTATAACCAACAATATGTAGGGATCTTCTTACGAATGCTGACCACGTGTTTGGATTTTTATCTCTAAGAGAGCACGGAATCCTGAGATATATTACTTTTGGCCTGTTTTGTTCAAAAATTTAAATTAAAAATAAAACTTTTATTTTTCTAATTTAAATTTTCGAATAGGTTGGGAAAAAAATTGGTTTTTGGACCTGTCCGTCCTCTGCATGGCAGTTATACTTTTTATGCCGTGCTAAAATTTATGAAGGATTAAATCATTGTTGAAAGGAAATAAGAATAAGTATAAAGCCGTAGACTCAAAAATCATGTGAATCTCATTGTCAAGATCAAATGCTCCTCTCCATTATCATGATATTGATTAATTTCTTTTTCCCAATCTGATGGCTTTAAATAATGTAATTTCTATATTATAATGTATCTATCCAGCACGTTATTTGTTTTGGAGTATATGATCATCTAATTTAAAATTAGTGAATAAAAGTTATGTGCTCATGTAATACAAGATATTTGGCATTTCTTAAATTAGTTGTTGCTTTTGGAGTTTTAGTTTTTAAGGATTCTATAAATAATCTTATTAATTATTCAATGACCGCACTATGGGATGGGATGTGATTGTCTATGGAGTTATTATTGTACTATTTTTTAAAATATTTTTATGTAGTACTTAACCTCTTCCAATAAAAAAGTCATGCTTTGGTGCAAATTTGTCCTGCACAGAAAATGCATTTCCAATTCCGTTTTCCAACTCCTTTATCCAACCATATGGCCCCTTCAAAGAAGTGTCTCTGCGTGCTTGTCTTCATAAAACTTTCTATTTTCGTTGACTCTCTCTTAAAATAAATTACGATTCTGGTAATTAGTTATGATCTTAATGATGCCTTGATGACCAGTTAAAAGTTTCCTACAAGTCAACCAGAGCTCACTTCTATTGAACGTTGACCTCGGACTTTTTGAAGCAGGTATGAAGGGTGGGTTTTAATCCTCGAGTACTTGTTATAGCAAAAATAAAAAAAAATAAAATAAAATAAAAAAAAATCTTTATCTTTTAAATAGCAATTTACCATGGAAGTAGAAACCGATAAAGATTGCTAAATTTAATATGGAAAACAGAGTAAAGCATACTTGTCCCGTAATAATTTATCTATCAGATTTTAATGAAAGTCCACTAAGAAAAAAGGAAAGAGTTTTTTTTTTTTTTTTTTTTTTTTAAGGATTGATACTGTGACAATTTGAAGAGACTCTCTAATCACCGATAACCCAACTGTAAACGCACCACCTACTTGGCACGTGGAGCACCTACTACATAATAATACGAAATATTAGGAGGTGTTTTGATTGCCATTATAATGTAAAGTAGTTGCAACTGTAATAACTTTTGCTGTAAGCGGTGCAAAAAAATTACAACAGTAACAATAACCCCTTATACATTTATATAGGGTATTTCTCAGGTCTCTTAAAAATTTTAAAAAAAATAACATTTAAAACTCTTTGCGACTCTGGATACTACTTGCAACTATCAATCCAGCCATAATAATACAAGTTATAGCGACTTATTTAATTGCAGTAAATAAGTTGCAACTTATAATATCTTTTTGTGGGAACATATACTAAAAATTATAGTTTTTCGTACCACACCTGAAAACATCTAGAATATTTATTTGCTATAATATCAGCACACATATTATTTTCTCTCCCTTTAAGTATGTTGAATCAGAACGTGCACAAATAATAGACTAAAAACCAGGCATCTCGAAGGAGTGGATGTCATACTTCTAACGCTTAGTAAAAAGGAAAGGATGCCCTGAGAGTTTACTTTCCAACAAAATTATAAGGGAGTTTCCAAAGGAGCACACCATTTTTCTTAGTGAGTTCAATTTTCAATGAAAATCCGAAAAAAAAAGAACTATGCAGTGGGCTTACGGGAAAAATTGGTGTGCTCATTTGGAAACTCCCAAATATAACCAGAAATCTATACAGGAACTCGTATAAGCCTTGTATCAGACACAGTGCAACTTGCAAGTAACCAAATATGTCCTTGAAAGATCCAGTCTAGTGTCCTGTCCTCGTCGTTGCGCACAAATCGAGGAGATTTGTTTCCCTCTCCTCTCTCTCTCTGTCTCTCACTCTCTCACTACCCCTTCGCGTTGGCCCCACCGAGAAATTCTTTTGAGGCCGCAATGGCAGTTCCGAACCGGATCGAGATCTAAAATCTCCAAATAAAAAAATCTCCGATCTCGATTCTCTCCGACCTAGCGAGAGCAGCTCTCTCTCGCGAGATGAAGATGTTCGATCGGTTGCCGCCGATGGATCACATGCGATCGGAGCGGATGAGCTTCGTCCAGCTCATCATCCCCGTCGAGTCCGCCCACAGGGCCGTCTCCTACCTCGGCGAGCTCGGCCTCGTCCAATTCAAAGACGTAAGAAACCCTAGCCCCCTCTCAGATCTGATGATGATTCTATCTCGTCTCTTCATCTTGTAGTCGATTCTGATTGTGAACTTGCTTTGATTTGCTCGCTCTTTGAATTGATCATCGATACTGATGCTGACATTACATTTTCAAGATCTAATGGGAGTAGTTTTCGAGTTGTCAGTTGATGTGGTTCTTGTCATTTTTAGGTAGAATGAAAATGTTATTAGTTAAATTTTGGAGTAATTGTGGTGTTTTGGGATCTGAAAAGAAAAATTTGCACGAATTTGTGTGAATTGGAGAAGAAATGTTGATGCTAGATGCATGCTTGTAGTTTTACGAGAAAGCAAATGGTCGAACATGTTATGAAGAGCTTAAAATCATAGTGGCGATCATGTGAATGTTAGTATCCTACGATCAATTGGAATGTTAGATGGGTTGACTGCTTATGCAACGGAGTATGATGCATAGGCAATTAGGATGAGAGTTCTGATTGAAGGTGTAGAAATGCTCATATTAATAAAGGGTGTTAGCCCAATATAGTTAGACGGGTCGAATAAATCCTGTCTGAATGTAGTTTTCTGGATTGGATTTATAATATGGGGAAGGAAGGAGTATAGATTAGGTGGGTAACTAACTTTTGAGAAGGGCAAAAAGTTGTGAAGTAATTAGCAAGCTGTTGGATGGAACTTAGTGGCATTGTGGAGATTCAAGGGAATAGATGAGTGATATATTATGGATAAGTGAGAGGATATTTGTTGATTAGTTTAAGTAGGTTGCATCTGAGAATGAAGAGGATTAAATTCTTGCCTTTAGTTACATCTTATTGTCAGTTCATTTTTAGTTGGGGTTTTACTAGAATATAGGTTCAACTAAGGTTTTAACTTTTAAATATCTGTCGATACTGTTCCACATGTATCGCAAATACTATATCGTATTTTGTGGTAAGCGATATATTATGTATCGTGTAATATTAATATGATGTTGTTAATATTTATGATGTGCTGATGTGATATGTCCAATAATGCCAATTCTGAAACTATAAATTATAGGACAATCTTGGGTGCAACAGTTCACTTTGAGATGGTTGAATTTGTTTCTTAAAAAGATGGATGAGGGCTGGAATGTGTAGAATGATCTCTATTAGGCATTTTAATGACTGTTCAGATGGTTATTTCTCAATAAAAGTTTGAGGCTTATGATTATCATGCATGTAATATTGATTGGAATAAGTTCCACAATCTTTCTATTAGAAAAATCTCTTTGCTTTTAGCTTTTTGTCTTTTCTTTGTCTAAGGCCAGTGCAATTCTACACACTAAACCCAGCCCTACGTTGTTTACTACATATTGTAAGAATTTTCAAAGGTTTCATCCAAAACTTTGTTGCATGAGCTAATTAAATGATCTCCCAGCTCCTTCCCCCAATTCTCTCCCATCTTGTATATTCTTGTCTAAAGCACATAATTTGGTACTGAAATGCCAGATTAGATAACTTTTTTGAGTATTCCTTTTGTTGACGTGCTCATTCGAATTTTTGCACTTAGAAAGACTGAATGACATCATTTAGATGGAAAAAGACCTGGTCAGCCAATGGAGCTATAGTCTTTCTGCTATTAAAATGCGGTCTTTTGAGAAATTAGCTGGATTGGATCCCTAAGCACAACTCCATTTCTTTGACAAAAGGAAACTTCCTTTTTCTTTTTTCATATATTTAAGAGAAGAAAGAAATTTTTATCTACCCATTGATAACTAAATTCAAGGTTCTGGTGTGATCCTTCCTTGCTTGTTATGGTTGATACTTTAGCAATGCAAAGTTGCAAATTAACAATTTTTATCCCACACTTCCACTTCTTGAGTAAAATTCTTTCCTTAAGCGTTTAAAATGAACTTGCCCAATGATTTCAATATCAATTCTTTTACAGAATGGAATCAAATGAAGCTCACACTATAACTTGTGATATATGGATCTGCACATGCACTCCTTAGCCTTATTCATTATATGTCAAATTATAGTTTACAGGGGGCCTTTTCGCCTGAAATGTGACGTTTGCAACGGGTTCAAGTCTCACGGAGAAAATTAAATATTGCATACTCCTTTCTTTGCAGAGTCTTTCTTAATTGCATAATGTTTGTCCTTTATTGGAGTCTTAACCTGACCCAAGAAATTCAGTGCATAACGTGCTTTTGGATGTTTCTATAATAAACAGTAGGCTTTTTGGGTTTTCTTATCTTTCTTCCTAATTTGGATGTCATAAAATTTTTAATATTTTTATTATTTGAGATGTAGATATGTTGTTCAGTTACAAAAAGTAGAAATTTAAGATGGGAAATTTTAGTATGACTAAAATAGGCATTTATGAATTTAAAACTTCTAATCACCGGGAAACTATCAATGGCCCAATATTTGGGTTTGACATTTTTTTCCTGTTCAAACATATAAAAAAAAAAGAATTTATTATTTTTTCCAAATAATAAACCCAGAGTAAGCTTTCTTCTCAATTTGTGATTTTTCTGGATATGCAAATGCAGACAAAGTGACCATGGATTTTTAGCTACACTTTTAGGTGAACGAAATGAAGATTATGTTTATAAAGATGTACTTTTGTCTAGTGGCCCTATTCTTTTTAGTCAAAATCTTAAAGATGGAGGATAACATGGATTATTTCATAACTTATTTGAGCATACCTTTTCACAAGCTAGAACTGTCATTTCTTACTGACTTTGTGGAGTCACATTGCGACATGTTTTTTCTACGCAAGACCGATATGTTCCCAGCCATTATCCCTTCAACAAGTTGGACAAACACTTTCAGAAAATTACAAGATCCAGATTTATTGCAATTGTATCTGGGTCCAACAGGTTGGACCACCTATCTTGTGTATTAAGCAGGTTCTACTTTGTCTGCTTTCTCAAGCAGTTTGGTTGACTCAATTTGTCAAATTTCACTTCTGTCAACTCAATGATATACATATCTGTGTTTAGTTTAACTGCAGAAATTAAATTTTGTTGCTAAAGAATATGTGCATGGTTAGTGGATTTTGGGCTCTAAACACTAAACCTAGTGTTTCCCTATTTTCTGCATACTCTGGAATTTCCAGAGGTGTTGCAGTTTGTTAGACGAGCTAATTAAATGATCTCTCAATGCCTTCCCTCCAATTCTCTCCCATCTTGCCTATTCTTGTAAAAAGCACACAATTTGGCACTGAGACATTAGCTTGGAAAATGGTTGCAGATTTTGAGTATCCCTTCTGTAGACATTTGCATCTCAAGAGTTCCACTTAGAAGCAACACTTGGAAAGACATCATTTCTCGATGGAGAAAGACCTGGTCAACACCAATGGAGATCTATTCTTTCTGTTATTAATGTATGGTCTTTGGAGAAATTAGCTGGATTGGATTCATAAGCATAAGTTTGTCTCTTTTACAAGGTGGTGATGCCCAACATTTAGATATAAAGAAAGGAAACTTCCTTTCTCCTTATTCATATATATAAGAGAACAAGAAAGCTTTTATATGCCCATTGATAACTAAATTCAAAGTTCTAGAAACTAGTGTGATCCTTTTCTTGCTTGTTATGGCGGATACTATGGCCATGCAATGTTGTAAACTAATGTTTTCTCCTGCACTTTGTCTTCTTAAATAAATGCATTCTTTAAGTGTTTAAAATGAATGTGGCCTATGATTTTAACATCACTTCTTTTACAGAATAGAATTAAATGAAGCTGACACCGCGACTTCTTATTTATGGATGTGCATATGCGCTCCCTAGAGTCTTAAGACTTATTCATATATATGCTGAATGTAATGGTTCATGGGATCCTTTTAGCCTGGAATGTGACATTTGTGACAGGTTCAAGTCTCAGGGAGGAAACAAAACAATTTTTTAATCACAAACTATTGAACACTTTGAGAAAAATGTACATACTCCTTTAAACACTTTGAGAAGACTATATATACTCCTGTCTATGCGAAGTCTTTCTTAATTGCAAAATGTTGAGTCAATTATTGGATCTTGGCTGGGTTGGAGTCTTAGCCCACCCAAGATTCAAAGCATAAGGTGTTTTTTGATGTTTCTCTAATAAACATTTGAATTTTTGTGTTTTTTTTCCTTCCTCCTAATTTGGATGTCATAATTTTTGTAAGATTTGAGATGTACACATATTGTTCTGTTACAAAAGGCAGAGATTCAGTATAGGAATTATTAATACGTGATAAAAATAGACAATCATGAAAAAAAAATTTGTACGAAGGAAAACTATCAGCAGCCCACTATTTGGGGTTGACATTTCCTTGTGCCATTCGAACATTCATATGAGAAAAGGAAAAATAAAAATAATTGATTACTTTTTTCAATCGTATACCTAGAGTAAGATTTCTTTTTCTTTTGTTATTTATATGGATACAAATGCAGATATATTCATGGATTTTTAGCTATACTCTTAAGTGAAAGAAATGAAGATTGTATTTAAGAAGTTATAATTTTGTCTTGTGGCTCTCACAAGTTAAAATTATTTGTTCTTGCTAACTTTGTGGAATGACAATGAGACTTGTCTTGTCACTTTTGTGTACCCAAGACTGATGTGTCTCCAGCTCTACCCATGACCCAACTGGCAAGTTGGGTCAAAATTGTCGGAAGTTACAATATTTAGTTCTATTGTATTTGTATCAGGGTCCTAACAGGTTGGGCCACCTATCTTGTGTATGAAACAGTTTCAGTTTTTGTCTGCTATTTCGATCCGCTGGATTGACTCAATTTCTCAAATTTTCAAGTTTTGTCAACTTGTCGATATACATGCGTATATTTTCTTAAAGTTAAGCATGTCAGATAAATGTGTTAAACAGGTTAGTGGGCCCAGGTATATGATCAACTGCTTAGTCATCTATGATGACCAGACTATTTAGGCATGGATGCACCTTACCTGATCTGACTCCATTGATAAATGGGCCACACATTTTCCTTTTGAATTCTATAAAAAAAATTTGGGTTATATGATTGAGTCCTGATTATTGGTGGAATTGTGGGGTACACTGGCCTCTGCATGATTCAAGCAATTGCCAACCGACTCAATTTTTTAAGTGAGCCTCATATTTCTTACTTTCGGAGGTCGAATTTGGTTTTTAAGGCTTTAGGGCAACTTTTGAGCTATATCTCCATGGTCACGAGAAATTATGCACTTTGTCCTTTTGTCACTTGTTCATTTTTCATAGGTAAATATGTGAATTATGGCTTTATATTGTTTATTATTTCAAAAAACTTTAAATTTTTCTTTTTTATTTTGCTTAACGTGCAACTTTCTCTCTCTTCTTTCATCTTTGTATTTTCATTTCTATCCAGTTATTGTGCTGGTGCATAGAAGTTATTTTTTCGACTTCATTTTTCAGCAAAAAAAAAATAGATTAGTTGCATAGTAACTAGATCTCAATGCTTTACATTCTAGTACACAATTTACAGATGTATAATACTAACTTCACTATTACAGAATTTCTCAAATTTTTTATGTGTGATTTCTTAGACATGCATATATTTTTGGTCATTTCTGGCAGTTAAATCTTGATAAGAGTCCCTTTCAGCGAACATTTGTTAACCAGGTACGCACTCTTATTATCTTTCTGTACTCCCTTTTTAATCTTAGTATTACGATTGAAGTCATCATTTATCTAATCAAGCAAGGAATGAAATGTCTTTTTTCAGCAATTTAACGTTTGTCATTATCAAGCATCATTTATCTTCTTATTCGCAACATATGTGTTGTTTTTATAGCTTATCTTGCATCTCAGTATTTCTTGTCAATTGGCCAATAGATTATTTACGGTAGTAACTGCCAGTACCATTCTTCCAATGTCTTTGACATCTATATCTTTTCTTCCAATACACCATATGCTTTGGAAGTTTTAACTCCATATGCTAGCGAAGATTTTTTTTTCCATATCTTGGTAAAGTTCTATGATTGGGATTTTATGTAAAACTTTTAGGGTGCTTCTAATTTATACCACAAGGAAACAACATCTTCTTGGGTCGAAAGCCCCTTGTTGCCTTTAATCTAATGTCTTCATTACGGGGATGAGAAGCTATCCTAATTACAAAAATGTGATCTGTCTGAGTCCCAATTCGTGCATAAAGTGTTCCAGATCGTCATGTTTCTCTCATGTCTCTGTAAGTTGTACCCCAGCCATCCTACTCCTAATATTTAGAGTAATTCTAGCCAATTTATAACTAATATTATATTGAGAACTGCTCAAGCCAGCAATTTAACTAATATGCCATTTTCTACTGTCAAGATGTCTACAATAAAGCTTAGATGTCAAAATTCCCATAACAAAAGGTAATAAAATTCTAAAGTTATGGTGAGAGTTGAGGACGTGATACCTATTCTCTTAGCACTTCCCCTCAAGTTGAGCATCTTTTTCAGTGACAGAACTACAGTGTTGTCTTCTTTTTAATTAATGTGCTTAAAATGTGTGGGAAGTTCTGATGCCATCTTAAAGTCACTGGCACTCCACCTAAACTCCAAAGTTGTAATGGAGGTCAAAGGAATTATTTTTATCCTCAAACAAGATGCATTTCCTATACCTATCCATTTTATGTGTAGGCAATAGTACGTAGACTGGCTGATTGTTCTTGGAATCCATACATACATGCAAACCTCTGTAGACTTGTGAAGCTCCTCAACCAAAGTTCTTCCAGCTTTTCTCTTGCCTGTGGGAATGTAATTTCATTGATATTTTGGCTTATAATGTGCTTTATTGTAGTAGACATTTTATCATCCTGTATATTTTAACTGGAGCTTTCCTTATCTGGGAGAACTTGGAAGGGTTCTCTTTTGTCGTGTGAGCTTAAATTACTGAAAATTATGCTGGCCTTCTTGCTAATATACATCCAATTTCCTCTAGCAACATCCTAACCGGTTAATCATACCCTACAATAGCACCAGCTCATCAGTGCTGATGATTTGTTAATAGCAGTCCTATATGCCAACTTTCTTGAGAATTCAGTAACCTTACTATTAAAGGTGCTTTCAAGCCTATTCAGAGAGTTCTTACATTAGCTTTCTATATATTCTTTAAATCTGTAGTTTGCATCTCGCTTGAATGCTCCTCACTGCTTTTTTAGCTATAACTTGCTTTTCTAGACGCACCTTCTCATCCCAAAGAAATTCCATTGCCTTAGGAAAACATAAATAACAATATTAAAAATTCCCGTTCTTTCTTGTTAAGTAATTCATTAGAGAATCTCGGTCTTCACTGCAAAATTGCAAAGTGGTGATGGAACTTGGTGCATCTATTGAATAAGCAAACACACTTTAAGTCAGACTACTTGGGTGACCCCATTTTGATGAGGAAATACTCAAGATATTGTTATCGTGTTATTTATTATTTAGTGAATTCTAAGTTTTGTATTTTTTAAAATTTTTTTCTTAAAAGGATTGAAGATCAGTGTAAATTTGAAAATTGTGCACCCCTTTAAAGGAATCTCTAATTGACTATTTGGGAAAACGAGCCTATGGGATATAATCCTTCAAATGACAATTGAATAGCTAAATAGATAAGTGACACTAGATAGTTATGGTCTTTGTTCCTTTCTTTTGGATTGTATCTCTGTCCAAATGAAATAGAAGGCAATATGAATTTGTATTCTCACAAATCTCTTTGTTTGCTAAGTCCTCAATCATTACACCCTTTCATTCTCACAAATCTTTGCAAATCAATCAGAAATAACTGAGACTAGGAGTCATCCTCTCAAAAAATCTGAGTCAGTTGTAACATCCATCTTTGGAACCCCGCTGTATGGTGGCTGTGTTTGAGTGAGTTTAATTTTCAAGGTTTACCTCCAGGCACTGTAGGACTTCTCTTTATGAGCTGCAAATTGGAGAACTATGTTATAATGCATAGGTATACACTGAAACAGAATACTAAAGTGGACCTTCGTGATTAAATTTCTAGCGATCTTTTAATGGGAAAAGAAAGAATGAAGTGTAAAAAGAAAATCGAGACTCCGTTGCGTGGATTTAACAATCTTACATGTGCTTATTGTTTCTTCCCCAAAAGAATTGATTTGTTTAAAGTTAAAGGCATATACTCTTCTTTCTATCATTTTCTTTCTTGCATAATTAGATTTTCTGTAAGAAAGAGACCTTTTGGAGGTGACTGAAGCTATGATATCATATTTTTGTTTGTTAAGCAATGACTGAAGCTACAACATCATATTTTTGTTTGCGGAGCAACAATTTCAATTTGGGAGTTAGGAGCAAACAGGATTTCACTTTGATGGTCATTGGTTTGCATAAGAAGCTTGATTGACTTTTTAGATAGAAGTATCGTTGCAATTATTGTTCCTTTTTTTTGTTTAGCAACTTTACTATTGTGGTGTCCTCACCCTTGTAACTAAGTCCACAGTTCATGAAACTTCTTGGTAATTCATGAAAAATCTGAACCAAATTCTTCTATTTAATTTCAATATTTTCACACCTCCTCCTGTCTAGATTTATCTATTGTCACTTACGTTTCTCCTTTTGGATTATTTTATGTGTCTACCATTGAACTTTATAGAATAGGTACTATTTTAGTTACATTTATGTGCTTCTTCTTATGTCTGAAATACCATTTCAAACGTGAAGACAAACAGAGAATTATCTAGGAATAAGACTAGCACTAGAATATGTACTTAATAAATTCATGTTTGATTCTGTGAGTGCCGTGTGTTTTTTTATTGACTGACCAATCAAGTTTCCCTTCTTTTGTTGCAATTGCATAAGTTCTCTGGGTATTAATATCCTTTTCTTCTTTCTTTGTGCTAATGTTTTCTGGGATTATGTAAAAACTCTCATTCTTCCTGGCGTCAACAGGTCAAACGATGTGGAGAGATGTCACGAAAATTGAGATTTTTTAGCGATCAGATTATCAAGGCTGGAGTGACATGTTCAACTCGTCCTGCTTTGCAACCAGATACTGATCTGGAGGATCTGGAAGTAATTATCTTTGCCTTTATTACCTTACATTAACAACATATATCTCTTATTCTCTTCCAGGAGCATGATCCATCTATTCTCGTTGAGCATGTATATCAAGGTTTGTTTGACACATATATCCACTTTTTCTTCAGGTACAGTTGGGCGAGCATGAGGCTGAACTTCTGGAAATGAATTCCAACAGTGAGGAACTACAACAGACTTACAATGAACTATTGGAGTTTAAGTTAGTTTTGCTGAAGGTATCATGCTCTGCATTTTAGAATTGTGAGCTCCAAAATCTCTATAAATTTGTTTGCAGTGAGTTTTGAGTGGAAGGATGATGAAGCAATACAATTTTTTTCATTGAGAGTGAAATATAAATGTGGTTTTGTATAATTGTAAAAGCAAGAAGGAAAATACATGAGTAAAATATCACAGAATACATGAATGAAAATCAAGTATCACTTAGGTAAGAAAGAAGTCCAGCTATATAGAGGGACATCATGGTGGTCTCAGAATAATTTCCGATCCTTATAATAGAAGGTAGAGAGATGCAGATCCTTAGGAAGGGCTTGAGTCTAAAAAGATACAAGAAAATCATTTTCTGCTAAGCTTTACTATGAAATTTTGTTTTTCCTGGAAAAGTCACAGGCCAGATTTTAGCTTTCTGTGATTTTCTTCATGAAAGATTTCTCTTGGTTTCTTTTATAGAAATTTATTCTATTAGCAATACTTTTGGACCTTGGGCAAGGTGGAACATAGTTTCCTACTTTGTTTTCGTTATTTTGGTTAATGAAGCCCCAAACTTGAGCAAACAATTAAGGTATGAGGGTTTTATAATGGAAGTCTTTTATTAGGGTCAAACCTATTAGTTTAAATATTCCTGATGCAGCCTACATATCCTCCCGATATATTGTTTTTCGACGATACATTAAAAAATGGAGTATAATCTTTTTATGCGCATATCGGCCGATATTTATAATATTGCCTGATATATATATATATATATATATATATATATATATATATATATATATATATATATATATATATATATATATATATATATATATATATATATATAGTTCTAAATATTGGCCCCGACAAATGATATATCGCGCAATATATCGTTTTGGAGGGTCCATCAATATGATACAAAATTCGATATTGGCCCTTATCTCCGGTATATCGTTCGATATTCCGCTATCTAATATGAAAACTGTCCATCTGATATGATATCGATATTCGATATTTAGGACCTTGAGTATATCAGCTCGATATATCGGTTGATATGATTCATTTTTTAAATTAAGTTTTTAACTTAGAAATAGAGTTAGAGTTCATACCCAGTATTATTCCATGTATAAAGGTTAATCCAAATTCTTTCATACTCAGTACAATGACGGAACAAGTTTTGAGAGCTATAATCGAGTCAACGTGGCTAAGAAAGCTGTTCAGAATGCAAAAGCTAAATTATACAAATAAGTGTATGAGAAGTTGGTCAATAAAGATGCAGAAAAAGATATATATATATATATATAAATGCTCAAATAAGAGAAATAAAGTTTAGAAACTTATCTAGTATAAAGTGTATTAAAAATGATGATAAAAAAGTTTTAGTTCGAGATGAAGATATTAAAAAATGATGGAGAGATTACTTTGACAGATTGTATAATAATAGTTTTACTCAAAATTTGGGAGACCTTACTGTTCAATCTGAACATATGAATCATAGTTTTATGTGTGGAATTAAAGAATATAAAATAAAAGAGGTTTAAAAGAGAATAAAATCAAGAAAAACTGTTGGTCCTTATTGAGATATAGAGATACTTAGGAGAGATGGGTGTGAGGTGGTTGACAAATATTTTTAACAAAATTTGACAAACTAAAAAGATGCCAAATAAATGAAGGAAGAGTATCCTAATATCTCTCTATAAGAATAAGGGTGATACTCAGAGTTGTTTTAAGTATCATAGAATAAAACTCATGCATCAAACTATGAAGTTTTGGAAAATGATAATTGAACATAGATTGAGACAGACTATTAAAATATCAGAGAATCTGTTTGGATTCATGCCGGTGATCAACGACAGAAACTATTCATTTTCTTCGTCAACTTATAGAGCGATTTCGAGAGAGATAGATATTTGCATATGGGTTTTATTGATTTAGATAAAGTTTATTATAAGATACCACAATAGGTGTTTTGATGGATATTGATGAACAAAAGAGTTTTCATCAAGTATATTAATATAATTAAGAACATGTATGATGGAGTAGTATTCAAGTCAGAATTTGTGGTTGTCTAATAAGTGATTTTTCAATCACAATCAGATTGCATTATGGATCTGCATTGAGTATATTATTATTTGTCATAGTGATGGATGAGCTTACTAGAGCTATCCAGAATGAGATACCTTAGTATTTGTTATTTGCTGATAATATTGTCTTAATTGACGAGACAAGAATATCGTTAATGCCAAGTTAGAGTTATGAAGACAAATATTAGAATCTAGAGTTTTTAGAATGAGTAGGTCTAAAACAGAGTATATGGAGTGTAAATTTAGTAAACGATAGACTCAATACTATAGTGCAGTGACATTGAATGAGCAAGAAATACAAGTGAATAGTCAACTTAGATATTTGGTGTTCTATTATTCAAAATGATGGAGAGATCGTTAGTGATACCAGTCGTAGGATCTAAGCTGGCTGGTTGGAATGGACGAGTACAACGGGAGTTTTATGTGACTGTAACATTCCGTTAAGGCTGAAGGGAGAATTTTATTGGAGTGCTATTAGGCCAGCTCTATTATATGACACGAAATGCTGGACTATAAAGAAATATCATTCACAGAAGATAAGTGTAATAGAGATGCGCATGCTTCGTTGGATGTGTGACAGCACTAGGAGAGATAAAGTGATAAATGAAAATATTCGTGTTATGATAGATGTAGCCTCCATCGAAGGGAAGATGCAAGAAAATCGTTTACGATGGTTTGGACATGTGCAACGTAGACTTACAAATGCACCAGTTCGACAAGCAGAGCTTATCAACATTGGGCAAGTTAAAAAAGTAAAAGGAAGACCGGAAAAAACATGGATGGAGGTAATACGAAAAGATATGAATTCTACAGAGTTAAATTAAGGCATATTACTCAATATGAATGAATGGAGAAGGATTATCAGTGGGAGCGATCCGATGTGATTCTCTTTTGGTTCATGTAGCCCACCCCAAATACTTGGGATAAAAGGTTTAGTTGTTGTTGTTATTGAAACTTGAGAGCCATACATGAAAAGAGTTATTAATGTTAGAAATCTATATTGCAGAGTTTATTTAAATACTACTCAAGACTTAAAAGTTAAAACCTTCTCAAAATTCTCTTATTATTTCACTTCTCTTTTGCATCTTTACTTTCTCAACTATTTATTATTGTTGTTTCCAATGTTGACATTCTCGCCCTTGTTATTATTACTACTAATTTTCTTAAACTACTATACTTGTCGTACCTGAATTTTAATTATTTCTATAATATATGCTTTCAATATGTTCTATAGTTTATTTTATTTTGTTATGATTATATATGTAGACATTCTTGAATCCCTTTATTTTATATATATATATATATATATATATATATATATATATATATATATATATATATATATATATATATATATATATATATATATATATATATATATTATGTAACACTTGTTAGATAGAAGAAATTAAACCATCTATAAGATATTAAATTTACATATTTGAAGTGAATATATAATGTTTGATATGAATGTCTGATATGAGGTTGTATCCCCATATATTGTCCAACATCCGCTTACTGATATGAAATGTACCCATCCGATATAATTCCGATATCTAATATTTAGAACTATGGAAAACCTAATGCTTACTTCATCAAATGAGGTGTTTATAACTCTTGCAATGAACTTGAACATAGTTTTATATAGGAGAGTGTTGATATCGATTTACATTTTGAGGTAGAATCCATAGTAGATCTTATGTAAGTGAAAAGAGTTTAAGATAAACTGCTAGTTGTACAAATTCTATGATCTTAGAAATGATTGTAATCTGTTGCAATATTTTTTCTTAACCTCATGCAATATGACTGGGGAAACTGACAAGGACTATTGAAGGGGAAGGTTGAACATATTAACACTGCATGGGTGCACACTTCTGCAAAACATATGATCTAGTGCCCCAAAGCCCAGCAGTTTAATTTTCCGTATTGGGTTGAACTTACTATGGGATCCATATGTCTAATTTCACACACTTCTGAAATATAATATGCATGCTATGTTTCTTTCATGTGATGATTTTAGTCAGCTTCATTCGTTCTCTCCCTTGACATTTTTAAGGGGTTTCAATGCAAGGTTCACACTTTTGATTCCAGGCTGGTGATTTCCTTGTTTCAAGACAAAATCATGTCATTGCCCCTGATAGGGAGTTAGAGGAAAATGTTTACCCCAGACAACGGTACCTGGAACACCTATCTTTACTTGAACAGGTTTACTATCTTCCTTCACTTTGTCAAACTTTGGTGCCTATGTGTGCTGAACCATAATGTTGCATTTATAGGAAATGCTGCCAGAACCATCAAAGAAAGCGGGATTGAGATTCATTAGTGGTATAATATGTAAATCAAAAGCTGCAAGATTTGAGAGAATGCTCTTCCGAGCAACAAGGGGCAATATGTTTTTCAATCAGGCACCTGCTGAGGGACATGTGTTGGATCCAGTGTCTGGGGAAATGGTTTGTTAATTTCTCATTCTTTCTTGTTTATGGAGACATTAAACTGTATTTCATTCCATCCTGTTGTTTTTATTCCTTTCACACTTACTATATATTGGACAGATACTTTTTCCCCCCTTTTTTGGTTGGGTATCGCAGGGGGTTTTCCGGGCGGGCGGGCTGTGGTGTGGGGGGTTGGGAGGGTTGGATTGTTTCAAAATTCATCATGGTCATATGCCTGATTAGCAGCTGTTGTATACTTAATTTCTTTTTTATTTATAATTTTTGGTTTATTACTTTTTTTTATTGCAGGTAGAAAAGACCGTCTTTGTAGTTTTTTTCTCAGGAGAACAGGCCAGGACAAAGATTCTGAAGATCTGTGATGCATTTGGAGCGAATTGCTACCCTGTTCCAGAGGATAATACTAAACAGACACAAATTACTCAAGCGGTATTTTACAGTAAACGAACAGATTGAGAACTACTAAACTATTAGTTAGACAATAGTAATTGCACATCAAAACCAAGGATTATTTATGTCATGGTTTGCTGTGGGCAAATGGATTTGCTTAGATAAACCTAATTGATTTGTTGTATAAATTGAATAATTCCAAGAGATAGTGCTGATAGAAGGCCCGTACATTGTTGCTTTAACCATAGATGCATGATATCTTTAATATCTGTAATATCTGTTATTATTCTAGTCATATCATGCCACAATTAAATTGTCTCATTTCCTCGCATATATATTTCCATGCTTGAGAATTATTAGAAAATCGGTTAGTATGTTTTGTTTCCATAAGATTAAGGAAACCATCTTGGCAGGAGCATAAATTTTGCTAACTATTCCCCCATCCATTATACTTTGAGACTCAGAATTTGTAGCTGCTAGCCTTGTTAAAGCCATTGTACATGGTAACAAGGTCTGTTTTATTTCATGTGCTCTGCCAAGATGGTGGTCAAATTTGTCTATCCTCAAAGAGCCATGGCCCATTATGTTTCGTGCATGTGTCGTCACTAATGCTTAACAGGGTTTTGCTAGTACATGTATAGACATCTTGCAGGGTCATTTGGGCGTAACTTGTATATGATGCACCCATGATGAGTGTTCAATAGAATGACCAGTGTCAATAGGTTCTTAAGAAATCAGCGAGCGATTTGAAAAACTTTGGCAAGCCACAAATCCATTCAGATTGCTCAGCAACTATTTAAATATTTTTTCCATATTTAATTATTTTTTGTAAGACTTGTGGTGATCTTTGATTGATCTCCTTTTTTTTTAGGTTTCCTCACGTCTCTCTGAATTGGAAGCCACTCTGGATGCTGGAATTCGTCATAGAAATAAGGCTCTTACTGACATTGGTTATCAACTTTGGAGGTGGACTTTCATGGTAATTGAACAATATTTGACTAGTTGTAGCTTTTGGTGATTACTTGCCAAATTCTTGGATATTAATATAGAGTTGAAAACAGATTGCATACCATGTAATTGTTCCTTTTTTGTGTCCCAGTCACCACTAACTTTGACTTTCAATCCTTTTCCAGGTTAAAAAGGAGAAAGCTGTATATGATACATTGAACATGCTCAACTTTGATGTTACAAAAAAGTGTCTTGTTGGAGAGGGCTGGTGCCCAATATTTGCAAAACCTCAGGTCCATAAGTCATGATTAAATAATGCAAACAGAGTTTCTATATTCCAAGATGCTAAACATGTTAATAACATTCAACTTGAATATTTCATAGTAGTAGTAAACTCTGACATCAATTTTCAATGGATACATCAATTTTCTGTCGCAGATAAAGGATGCTTTAGAACGTGCAACATTTGATAGCAATTCACAAGTGGGAATAATATTCCATGATATGGATGCTATTGAATCACCGCCCACATATTTTAGAACAAATCGGTTTACGAATGCATTTCAGGAAATTGTGGATGCTTATGGGTTTGTACTTGAATCTTTTGCAGCTAGATAAGTTTATAGTATTTTGAAATATCACATTTCTTGAGTTTCCTTTCATATTTTGTGCGTCTATTTGAAAGAGGTTGATTTGTATTCAAAAAATGGCACATCAACTCCTTGCCTTAGCTAGGTTTCCAAACTGCCTCTTCAAATTAAACAGCATCTGATTGTAGTAATTTTACTTTTCATATGCTTCCTACTGGATGAGAGTTCTTGCAAATTGTCCACAGGTTGCAATTTTGATTTAAATAATTCAAATTATCATTTACTCGTTCAATATCTTCATAGTTCACCTTTTTGAAATTTTTATTGTGATACATCCTGTATGCAAGCTATCATGAACTTGCATAATGCACTAGAACACTATAATAATACTTGTTTCCTGGATTATTGATACAATCTTTCTATTATGCAGTGTTGCTAGGTATCAAGAAGCAAATCCTGCTGTTTATTCTGTAATTACATTTCCTTTCCTTTTTGCTGTTATGTTTGGAGATTGGGGCCATGGAATATGCTTGCTGTTAGGAGCATTGGTCCTTATACTTCGTGAAAAAAAGCTTGGATCCCGGGTATGTTGCATTCACAGTATCTATTCTTTCTGATTGATGTCATTCTTAAACTGACATATTTTTAAAATGCATATACTTTTTGCTATCTTTGGATCTCTTACGATTGCTTGCTTATGTTACCCAGTCTGATATAGCTTTAAGAAAGTTGCACTTTAAAACTGTTACAAAGTAAGCTGAAGGGAAAACTAAAGTTGATTTTAATTTTTTATTTTTTGGGGTCAAACATGCAGCTCTCAAATGTGAATCTTCTAAAGCCTATTATCTTTTTCTTCTATTTGAAACTCACACATACATGACATGACAGGGTTAGGATCTTATAAACGTTACAAGATTCTTTCGTCTTGCTGCTAGGAGCCTAAGATGCTTTGAACTTATCAGCTCGTATGAGCTTGGAGATAACATAGATTAAAAAGAAAGATAACAAAAAGGTCATAACTAAACAACTACAGTTCTTCATGTTTATTGGTATGTGTTAGATTGAGAGATTCCCGATGAGTATATTCTTCAAGCCAAGAAAAAAGCAAAACAACAAAAATAAAAAAACAAAAGTTCTTCCCTTGCTGCATCTTTTCCTTGCTTGATTGTAATAGTTCATTCTCGTAAAAAAAAGAAAAGGAATTAATGACCAACTATATAGATTAAGTTGAACAACTCTTGCATATTTGGTATCAGTTACCGTTGTGTGGATATTGCAGAAAGGAAATAGTAAGCAAACTGTTAGCTCAACTGATATAGAGCCCCGTTTCCCACCTCAAACCTACCACCCCTTTCCTTCCTAAACCCTTAACTGTGCATCTCAACCCACTCCGACCTCTCTTGTTCACAGCTTTGTTGCCACCATCACAGGAAAGGCTAGACTAGCATGAAAACATATACATTTTTTATTTTCCCTTTCATATTCTCTCATATGAATTTTCTGGAAATGAATTCTTAGTAACTTTTAATATATATTTTTTTCCTGTGTACACCAGTACTACATCTTTCATTGATTATTTCCACTGTATGGTGCCATGCTCATGTTACTACTTTCACTTTAGTTATGTTTGGCTTTTCACTGATGCAATACAAAACTGTCACTTTGTTTCTTTAGAAACTTGGAAGCTTTATGGAGATGGCATTTGGAGGTCGTTACGTTATTCTGTTGATGGCATTGTTCTCGATCTATTGTGGATTAATATATAATGAGTTCTTCTCTGTTCCATTTCATATTTTTGGTCCGTCTGCATATAAATGCCGGGATTCCACTTGCAGGTATGCTAAGATCCTTTCTAATTTTCTTTTAAAAAAATAAATTGCAAAATATTTATATTAAAATTTTCATTATTTAGTGCTTCCAATGGATAATGAACACAAACCTAGTATGTTCCTTGTATAAGGTCATATAAAACATCATACTCCCTGCTTGTTGTTCTAACCTGGTTTGTTTATTTTACTTAATGAGTATAACAGACAGTTGTTTCAAATCCATGTAATATTATAACAGACATTTGTTTCAAATCCATGTAATATTAAATTGATTCTCCTTATATATCATTTCTGTGTCCTACGCATATATTCTTTTCTCCTGCAACTTACAGATTTCTGAACTTTATGAGTAGTGTTTTGTATTTGTGGGCCGTAACGATTTCATATTCATAAAGAACAAATGCACTGAGATGCTACACTTTAGTATATATAGGGGAATGGATTCTAGTTGGCTCTTTGGTTTTATGGGTGCTTTAGTTAGTGCTTACATGAGTACATCAGGTTTTGAACCTGGGTTTTTTCTTCTCTATCCATCCCAACCATTTACAACTTGAGCCAAGTCTTAGTGGTAAAGAGCTCTCTGGTTTCACGACCTTAGACTGCAAAACCTGTATGGTAATCTATATCTGTCTGCAATAGTTTCTTGGATTTATGGCAAACCTCTAAATCTATATATTTATTTATATGGAAACGTGGCACCTAATTGACCTAGATTTCAGTTCAACATCCAGCCATGAATTTTTGTGCATGTAAGAGCCAACCTCATTTTGATGGAAAGAAAAACCTATATGATCCGCAGTTCCAAGGAAAATAGTATTGTTTAGGTTACAAATGTTTCTATATAAATTTTTTTCCACTGGAGGCCTTATTCCCTCAAGCAAATTGCAATATTACCATTTAGTTGGATTATTACATTGTCTAGGAGATTTGAAGGATTGCTCCATAGCTGCATGAAGAGGGAAGAAATTTTTTGAAAAACTAGGACTCAGGTAAGGCATGGATATGGAAATAATTATATATGTATTTAATTTAAAACACATATAAATACATATGCAACCCCAAATACTTGGGATAAAAGGCTTAGTTGTTGTTGTTGTATAAATACATATGCACAATACGAGTACGAAAAATCCGAGAAAAATTTAGGATACCCTTAGAATATGAATACACAAAATAGGTTAGTCAAATAATCATTTCTTGCTAGAAGGCTAGATAATTGACATGCAAAAATTATGAAGTTACATGTAAAGCGTAACCTCTTGATGGTATTAATCATTTCTTTTAAAAAGAGAGATTAGAATGAACAAGAACCCAAGAACTCGATGGCATTGTTTTAAATATTCCTGACATGGTCGATATATCCCCCCAATATATCGCTTCTCGAGGTCAACCAAGACGATAAGGTAAAAAAAGGGTTATATTATTTTGTGCACATATCGGTGATATTTCACAATATCACCCGATATATAGCCTCAATATATCACCCCTATATATTAGTCGATATGGTTCTTTGTTTTTTTTTCAATTGAGTTTTTAACTTAGAAATATATTTTGTGTTCATACCCAATATTTTCATATATAAGGAAAAATCCAAATTCTTTCACCTCAACTTAAATCAGCCAAGATTTTACATTGTTTCTATGGAAACTTGAGAGCTGGACATGTAAAAAGTTACAAATACTAGATCTATATTGTGAAGTTTATTTAAATATTACTCAAGACGTAAAACCTTTTTCAAAATTCTCTTCCTCTACTTTTTGCTTTTTACATCTTTGCTTGCTCAGCTAGGGCTATTATTTTTACTACTGTTGTAATTCTCATTATTACTATTATTGCTACCAATTTTTCTCAACTGCAATCCTACTATTGTCGTCATATTTGAATTTCAATTATTTTTATAATCTATGTTTTCAACTTTGATTGAATCTGTTTTATAGTTTATTTTTATTATGTTATGCTTGTATGCATAAATGTGTTCTTGAATACCTTTATATATATATATATATATATATATATATAATATTTTATATACATTGTTATATTAGTTAGATAGATGAAATTACCACCTCAAAGATATCAACTTTACATATTAATGTGTATATAATGTTTGATATGAATGTCTGATATGAGTCCATATCCCCGATAAATTGTCTGATTTCCACTATCCGATATGAAAAGAGCTCATTCAATATGATCCTGATATCTAATATTTAGAACCATGCTCGATGGTGGAACCTAAAAGGAGAAAACTTTGTGTTTTAAGGATATAATGATAAAGGAGGGTAGTCTTAGTGTATATAATGAGTGTAAGATCATATAGATTAAGTTATTAAGATAATTAGGAAGGTAGGTAAAAAATTGTTTGGACAATCTAAAGAAATTTGCTTGTCTAGTAAAGAGGTGGTGGAATGAAGAAGTTCGAAATGTAATTATGGTGAACATCTTACAAATGCTTGTAGGAAGTGTAGAAATGAGGAAAACTTTGAAAATACATTAGCAAAAAATGTGATTAGTAAAATTAAGTCCAAATCTTATGGGGTTGTTAATGGTTTGGACCAATGTTTAAAATAGCGATAACGGTAACGTAACGTTTTGCATTTGTTAGGTTATGTTGCAAATAGCGTAACGCATAACGTAGGTTATGCAATTTTCTATTTATTTAATTAAAAAAAATATAAAACCATATAAAATAATTTTAATAAATTGAAAAATAAATTTAAAATATTTAAAAAATATATAAAATTATTTTGTAATACATAATCTATTCAAATGTTATATTAAGTTTTATAATAATTTTCATATATCTTTATAAATTATATTAAGTCTGTAACCGTAACTACAATCATCATTTAAATAAAAAAAGCAAGATTCCAATTTTTTATTTCGATTCCAATTATTATCATTGTTGTAATTTATATTTTGTAATGTTCTATTTATCTTATTTATGATTGTTGATTTCAGTTCAATTAAAAATTCAATAAAATCAACAAGTAAAATATTTTAGTAACCAGACGAGAAATACAACAAGTGAATAAATAAACAAACTTAAATTATCAAGTTAGAAATTCCAAAAGCAATCAAACAAGCCAACAATTAATTAAGAAAATTATAGCAATTCGCTAATAATCAAAATAATAATTAACAACAATATATGAATTACTAAAAAAAATAATTGTAAATAACGTAGCATAACGTAATGTAACGTAACGTTATATAATATAACGTAAAATAACGTAAAAAACGTACTGTTACGGTGCACTGAGTTATTTCCACTTGTTACGTAGCGTTGGAATTCCGTTAGGTTACATAACGCAAATAACGGGTTTCATAACGCGTTATTTTCAACAATGGTTTGGACTTTCTTACTTGGAATAGGACTTTTTCTTAGAGTTTAGAGAGTTTGGTGTTATCGATTTTGGACACCAATTTGGATTTTGAAATTTTTTTGCTTGTCCGGTTTGGACTTAGATTTGGATTTGAAATCTAGTATGATTGCATTTGGACTTCATTCAAACTTGAATTCTGGAATCCTAGTCTAATTGCAATCTATACTTTTTTGGACTACCAAGCTCCAAAAGTAGTTTTAGGGAAACTTTGTACTCTTCTTATAGACTTGGACTTCATCTTGAACTCTCTCTTCAACTATGTAGTAACTAATAATAAATAATAAGTTTCGTGAAGGATTTATAGTAGTGTTATATTAGTAATAATAAATAAGAGCCAATTTAGCAATAACAATTTGTTTTGCTTGTCTTAGATTATTTATTAAAGATATAATCACAAATAGTTTCACATATAAAAAGTTATTTTATTGTTTATTAAGCTAGTAAGACTTCAATTAGCATAATAATTTAATATTATTATATATTTAATATTCAAATTAAAACAATTAAAGTCCCATAGCATCATAAGTGCAACAAATTTGTTTATATTTTAGTACAAGTGATTCTATAGTCCTATTGAGTGCCCCAAAATAGACCAGGTCTTAGTCCAACTCCAAAAAAATCCAATTTGGACAATCGTCCTAGTTTAAGGTAGAAACTCCAAATGAATAACAACCCATATGATAACTTTTAAAGTTGGGTCCAAAAGAGGGAGAGAATGAAACATTTATGCTCGTCAGTATGATAGAAAGAGAAATAGAGACCTATGTAATGTTAAATTCATTAAGACTGAAGAACAAAGAATTTTGATAAAAGATAATGAAAGAAAAGTGAAGAAGTTATTTTCCTAAGTTATTTAATAAGAACTAAAGTCGAGAACATAATGCTGAACTAAGTGGTTTGAGCCAAATTAAAAGTATAGGTATTGCCAAGAAATTAGGCACAGTGAGGTTTAAGAACTATGAAGTATAGATACAGACACGGGACACAAATACGATACTGACACAGAGACACGGTTGATCCTAAAATAGTAGGGTGTTGGGACACGGTCACACAATAATATAAATATGTGCATATTTATGCATGTGATATATATAATGCATATTAAAACTCATAATTATTAACACATGTTCTATTTGAAGCATGAAGACAAGAAAAAAAAATAATTTAAAATATAAATTCTAATTAAGTAACTATACTAAAGAAAAGAATCCTAATTCAACCAAATGGACCAGTACCTTGAATAATCTTTGTCTTAGCATTTGAGACCTATTAGCTTAGTTTTTCTTTAATGTTAGAAAATATATTTTTTTTCAAGCGGACACTGCCTCGACACGTGATCAGTATGACTAAATGAAAACGGAGATGGCTCCGATATGCAAGTTTTTGGGGTCTTAATATCTAAGACGGTTTCAATGTGTGCGATGTGTATCGGCAAATATCATGCAAGTGGCGGTGTCCGATACGTATAAACTATGGACCATGCACTTATTTTTAAGTGTCCATGCTTCATAGTTTAAGAATATCTTAACGAAAAAAATTTGGTAAAACTATAGCATCGGATGGTATTCCTACTGAAGTTTGAAAGTGTTGGGAAATACAAACTTAGTATAGTTAATTAGGTTATTTAACAATTATATATACTAAGAAAATGCTTGATTAATAGAGGAATAGCACTTTAATGCATATATAATAATAAAAAAGGTATGCAAAGTTGTTTCAACCATCATCCCCTATCAATGATAGGCTCAAACTTTTGAGCCATACAGTGAAACTTTAGGATAGAGTACTTGAGCAAAAACTATGAAAAGAAACATTTGTCTTAGAAAATCAATTTGGTTTTGTGCCAAGAAGGTGGATTATTATTAGTTTTCTTCCAAAAAAGTGATTGGAGAGATAAAAGAAGAAAAAAGAGAGTTGTACCATAGTTTTCATTGATTTAGAAAAGAACTTGTGATATGGTCCCCAGAGATATTGTGGTCGGTCTTAAAGAAGAAGCAAACACGTAGTAGGTATATTGATATGATTAAAAATATATATGATAAAGCAGTGAGTAGGTAAGAATATTTAGAGGTGAACAGAATCGTTCCTAAGAATTGTTCCCAATCATATTAAGGATCAACATTAAGTCCTTTTTTTTTACATTAGTTGTAGATGAATTTATGATGCATATTCAGGATGAACTTTGGTATTGTTCATTGATGACATATAGTATTTGTTGAGGAGATTAGGAAGTGGTAGTTTTCCAAGTAGAAAATTGAGAGAGACATATAGTATTAGTTGAGAAAGAGATTATTTCCCAAATAGAATGGTGAGAGAAGCTCTAAAGTCTCAAGGGTTAGAATTAGTAGAATATAAATGGAATATACGGAGTGTAACTTTAGCAAAATCATGAGAAGGGATGAGCGTAATATACAAATTGATGGTCAAGGGATAGCACGTTGTGACCATTTTTTCTTTTTAGGATTAATTATTCATCAAAATGGTGATACTGAGGAAAATGTAGTGCATAAAGTAAAAGCATGATGGATAAAAACGGAGTAGGGTTTCTTGTATTTTTTGCAATGTAAACTGTCCATGAAATTAAGGAAGAAATTCTATAGGAAAACTATAAAGCCATTAATATTTTATGGATCAGAGTGGTTGGAAATCAAGAAAAATATCCAAAACTGAGCATAGTAGAAATAAGAATGTCATGATTAATGAGTGGAAACACGTTAAAAGATAGAATAAGACATCAGTTCATTTGTACAAAATTAGAGGTCCTTCTTGTTAAGGATGAAATGACGAAAATTGGTTGAGATGGTTTAGCTGTATGCAACGAAGGTCACTAAGTACACCCAATAATTGAGATGGTGGGCTTCTAGTTGGAGTGGCATGGACTTGAGGTGGGCTTAAGAGAATTTGGATGGAGCCAATTATGAAGGACTTGAATAATGCTTATTTTTGTGGAGGAGGTGGCCGTAATAGAATTGAATGGAAGAAAAGAAGAGAATAGATTGAAAATTTCTGCTAAGGACCAGATAACAGATTGCACAAGGGATCTGTAAGATAAAAATAAGAGGCAAAAGAGATTCCATGGGATAAAGAGTAAAGTTTATTTTATTTTTCGTGTCATAATAGGTCAGTTTTGTTCTAAAATAATACTTTACATGTGGCTTTGTTTTATTTTAGCATAATACTCTACATGTCATAATCCAAAATTTGCATTTGAATTCTTACATGACTTATGTCCATGGATGGAGCCCGAAAATTTTTACTGCCAAGGCCAAGTACAAAAATATTAGTACTACTATATAAAATAAAGAAAATTAGAAAAATCGGAACTATTTTTCTGAGAATAACAATATGAGAAACATACAAATTACCTATTTAACAGGAGCTTTGTGTTTTTTCAAACTTTGGAGTTCATATGTGTATTAAAAAGTAAATGATTTATTAAATAATTTGGTTTATAAACCTGCCAACCTATACAAAATTAGAATATATAAGCATAGCTAGAATAAAGTAGAAAGGTAAGTATTAAGAATAATGTCTAAGCATTATCAAAAAAAATATTGTTTAAAAATTCATTGGGAGAAATAATTTTGATAGAAAAAGAACTTCTTAAGGAGAAAGAAATATGCATTGTCAAATAATTTAATCAATCTGAATACGAAGGAAATAAGGGTTGAAAACTTACAAGGTCAGAATCTTCTTACTTTCCTAAATTACAAGAAATACAAAATAAATTTTTCAATCTCTCCATAAAAGTAAGATAAAAAAAATATCCAAATAATCGTGCTCTTGCCCCTTCTGATTCTTTGAGTATTCAACGAATCCAATGAATCAATAATTGAATCATATAAATATGAATAATAAATTATAAATTGAAAACTTGCAGAGCCAAAACAAAGAATCTCTTAGCATTTTCAAGTTGCTAAAATACTTGTGTTATCTTCACAATGTTAAGATCCCAAAGAAATTGCCTTTTCCTCCAAATTACAGTGGACAAGATAGGAAGATGGAAACAATTCTTTTTCCATTGGATCTTTCGTACGTTGTGAGTCTTTCTTCATGAATCGCTATGCATACCTAGCAGCCTTCGTACGACTGTTATTTGATCCGTTCTGCAATTTCTTCAGTCATCTACAATGTAATTTGTAAAATCCCCATGCACATTGCTAACGGCCTCCTGCAAAGGAAGAGAAGATCTCATGCCTTCGAGCTATTCTTAGTTAGCTATATTATAATATCTTAATAACTATCAAGGTTAATAATCTTCAAAACATATTTATAGTCACTTGGTGAGATGGGTTTATAACACCAACCAAAGCCTTCAAACCCTTTAGGATTTTTTACTTTTTATTAGTGGGGCCACATATTTGTTGTGGCTGGTCTGAACCGGGGTTAGTATAGGATGAGTTCAGGGGATTTCTAATTTTGTGGTGGAGCCATGGCCCCACCAAACAATAGCATAGTTCCGTCCATGCACACATCTATAATTATTTAAATTCAAATGCAATTATGTGATGGACACTCCTATTTATTATGTATTTTAGTTAAAACTAGAAAAACAAAAACCATGGAGGTTTTATGCCAAGTGACTTTTTAAAATTTACAGCTATTTTGTGGAATTTTTTGTGGTTTCATTTATTTCCTATGGACGTAGATGATTAACTAAAGAGGCTGGCGAGCTTTTTTGGTATAAATATCTCTATTCAAGCGGTATAATTATCTTCATTTGAACTTTCGTTTCAACATATTATCTTTTTGAACAAATATTATGCTGGGAAAGTAGATATTAGTTGACATGTTTTCATGGGGTCTGGTTCAAGTCAAGTGTGTGATACGCACACCATGGAGTGCAGTTCCACTTCTTATGGTACTTTATGTATTAACTCTCATGACCTTTCATTCACAATTTTCAACATATCCACCTTTGGTCTTTCCTTTTGAGTTGTCTTCTAAGTATGGCTTTCCTCCTCTACACCCCTTTTGTACTTATTATTACTGTAAAGCTTAAATGTAACGTTCTTCAAAAGTTGCTTTATTTTAGTTTCTCTTTTTTATCATATTGTTACCTTAGAATGATATGAATTTAGGTTTCTGTTGAGAATTCGTTTTTGAGGATCTAAATGATTCACTTATGTTACTTCACCAGTGATGCACATATTGCTGGTCTTGTTATGTACCGAGAACCATACAAGTTTGGTGTGGACCCCAGCTGGCGAGGAAGTCGGTCTGAGCTCCCATTTCTCAACTCTCTGAAAATGAAGATGTCTATATTGTTAGGTGTAACTCAGATGAATTTAGGGATAATATTAAGTTACTTTGATGCAAAGTTTCACCGGAACTCTCTTGATATATGGTATGGCCTATCCAAGCTCTTATATTCTATTTCTACTTTGTCTTCCAGAAAACCTTGGAAAAAAATGCATTTACTTCTCTTTCTCTAGGTATCAGTTCATACCGCAGATGATCCTCCTCAATAGTCTGTTTGGTTATCTTGCACTCCTAATTGTCATCAAGTGGTGCACAGGGTCTCAGGCTGATTTATATCATGTGATGATTTACATGTTCTTGAGTCCCACGGATGATCTTGGTGACAACCAATTATTTTGGGGTCAGAAATTACTTCAGGTAGACATCTTCTGCGCTCAAATGGTTTTTAATCTTATCGTTGTTTCCTTTTGCATTAATGATTTGCAGACTTTCTGCAGATTATCTTGTTGCTTCTTGCTCTTGTTGCAGTTCCTTGGATGTTGTTTCCAAAGCCTTTCATCTTAAGAAAGCTTCATAGTGAGGTAGGTTATTCGGTTCTTTTAATGATCACTTGACATGACTATAATTTTTTTTGATAATAATGCCATAACCTAATTAATTACCCAAGTTAAATCTCCCAACCAATATTGTTGGGAACCAAACCTGGAACCATCCTCTTGGGAGTATGGGGTGTTAGGCTAACCTGCTCTAACAGTATATATATACATTTGAACAAGCTAACGGTTATATGTATTTGGAGGCTGAGGAATTGGCAAAAGAATAGGGGCAAGCTAACCGAAATTTTCACTTCTCATTTTTTTGTTTGTTTGTCAGCAATAGTATGTCGTTAGGAAAGTAATTCACACATTCCGTACAAGATAATAACCAGTTAGTGCTTCCTACCAAGATACTTGGTCCTGTAAATCACATTTTCTCTGCTCGTTAATTCGTATTATTTCCCCCTCCATTCCTTTTCTTGTTAATGTTATATTGCCTGTCAATTCATGTCTCTTCAGCAGATTGTTTTCTTTCTGAGGATGATTGTTTTCTTTCTGAGGATAGCAAATAAGGAACTAATTTCCTCTTCCGGAGAAAGGGAGAAAAAAAAAAAAGAAATGAAATGTGCTGTATGTTTGTGTGTTCTGTATTGTTTTTTTTCACATCGTTACTGTTGCTAATGGTAGGGTTGGAGGAGTCCTGCTTTTTCCATATTGAGGGAGCTTACGAAATTTAAGGCAGCTGAGTGATTGAGTCATCTATGGCTCTCTTGTACCCTGGTGGTACAGTAATCCACTAAAACCTTGAATGATGATGCATAGAACTTATTCATTGTATATTTAATGCCATTGACTATGACTGACTAGCAGACCAAATAAAGATATCAAGACAGCTATGTCCATGAGTGATACTAAAGTTTCAAATAAATGAATTTACAACTCGGCATAGTGAATCCTTAGCCTCTTATCATATTTTATCCTCTTTTAACTTGTAATGCTCCTTGGCTATTTCTTGAGGAGAATGAAAATCAAGAAAAGCTGTCAAGTTTTTCATTCCAAACCAAAATCTTTATGTAGTTCTAAAAATTTTTGACCTTTTTCAAGCCTTCCTCGTAATTTTATCTTTCCTCTCTACTCCCTTCAACCTTTTCTACCTCTATAAAGTAATATTTTCCAATGTCTTTATCATATTTATACAGACACTATCACCAGTTTTACGTATATAAATCCAGAAGTTTTATTTGGGCTGACTTGTAAAGAATTGCAGAAAATAATGGGAGCATATGTCTTCTACTAGCATAAAAAGGAAGAGAAACTTTGTGTTGCCATTTGCATAAATAGTTTAACTGTATTTTTTCTATCCTATAATTATACTCAATTTTAGCAAGTAGCTGATGCTTTTTTAATATATGCATTTGGTATCTGGTACTATAGATATAACTTAATCTTATTAACAAAAGTAAACATGTTTCTATCTGGTACTATATTGGTAGCTTAATCTTATTTTAGACGGATTTTACTGAAGGTGATTCTTAGTTTGCCACTGCTGGTGAACACCTACAACCTGGTGGAGCTTGTGGGTAGCTGAGGGTGGTTTCTTATTGAGGCACTACCAAGTGCACCTGGATTGGTGTTTGATTGTTCCCTTGGAAGTTATTATGAGAGAACTCACTTCAGAGAAAAATCACTTTGTATTTTTGATTTTATGCCATAATGATGATGGCTCAATGATATTCTAATTGCCATAGACATAGCTTCTTCTTTTTTTCCCTTTTTCTTTTGCCTCCTCCTTGTTTTTGTTTCTTAATCTGTTTTTTTTTTTTTTTGAGAAAGTTGTTTTTGTTAATCACTTATAATACTATACCTATTTCAGAATGCAATTCATTCTGAAGTGGAGAATAGGTAGGATGACATAAAACAAAGACCAGTGAATTGAGGATAAACATTTGCAGCCCTGCAGTGCCCTTATATACTTTTTTATGCAATTTTATCTAGAGATTTCAAGGTCGTACATATGGCATGCTTGGGACATCAGAGATGGATCTTGATGTTGAACCTGATTCTGCAAGGCTTAGGCAACACCATGAGGATTTCAATTTTAGTGAGATTTTTGTTCATCAGATGATCCATTCAATTGAGTTTGTCTTGGGGACTGTCTCAAACACTGCATCATATCTTCGGCTTTGGGCTTTGAGGTATTTTCATGATTGTCCAATAGCTTGCATCTTAGACCTCAGTTGTATTTATTACTGAATCTTTTTTTTTTTTTCGATACCTTTCATTTTCAGCTTGGCACACTCTGAGTTGTCAACTGTATTTTATGAGAAAATACTTCTTCTTGCTTGGGGGTGAGTTCAGTTCTGAAAATCTTCTTACCTTTTACCTCTTGGGGCTTCTGCTTCTTAGTATGTTGAAAAAACTATTCAAATGTAAATATGTAATGGTATTCCATTGGCAGGCTAGTTTCTGCTTTTGGCTAGCATAGTGAATTTGGGTGTTTCATCTTTTATCCTTCACCATTTTTGTTAGTGGTTTTAATATACTGGATGCCCTCCTTTCCTGAGAAAATGTTGGAGGGCACCTGATCCCAAAATAATAGTTAGACTGTTTGTTGCAATTATTATTTTTAGGATCATGGAGATTGTATTTCAATTTTATTCGTGTAGTATTTTGCCTAGTAGATTGATCTTCTTCCTTAACCTTTTATTCTTCTAATATGTCTAGGTTATCTCCTAGTCTAGAACTGTATGAGCTTATTTTCCATGATCAATACACATATTTCTTGGGCATAAATATTTGTAAATACCAGCAAATAAAGGATTTTTCTAGGTTGCAATTAGTTATAGAACTTTACTTGACCAATTGATGCAACCTTCTTGATTCTACCATAGACCATAGTGTTACATTCTTAGGCGGGGATGGTAATGGGCGCATTCGTGTGCTCTTTTTTGGTCCTCTATACAAAATTTTAAATTAGAAAAATAAAATTTTCATTTTTAATTCAAAATTTTGTATAGAGCAGGCCAAAAATTGACACATGGACGCATCCATTACCATCCCTATTCTTAAGAATAGTTAATATGTGTAATTGAAGGTATTATTATATTTTCCATGCTAACCTCTAACTTCTCATAAGGGAAGATGAAATAGTATTATGAATAGGATTTCCATACCATGGATTTTTAGATTTCTCACTTTCCTTTTTTTTAATGAAACTTTACTGCTTCAATTTAAACTATTTAATTTTATCAAGTTAATACATGCCAACAGGTATGACAACATCGTCATTCGGCTCGCTGGTCTTGCAGTTTTTGCCTTTGCAACAGCATTCATTTTGCTTATGATGGAGACGCTAAGTGCTTTTCTACATGCTTTACGTCTGCATTGGGTTGAATTCATGAGCAAATTCTACCACGGTGATGGCTACAAGTTCAAGCCCTTCTCTTTTGCCTCTCTAGCAGACGAGGAAGAATGATCGGTGAAAGTACTTCAACTTCTACTCTCTACTAAACGTCAGTACAGAAAGACAGAAGCAAAGAATAAACAGCTGGTAAGAATGAAGATGTCAGATTTGTGCCTCGACCTGATGAAGAAGCCGTGGAAACTGATATGAGTGGTGACTGTTGACATTGAGTGCACCATTTGCACTTACGGTAGAAAGTGTTGAAGCTGGCTTTGGTTTTCTTCAAAAGATATTGCTGATAAAAGAAACAACCATGAGATTCTTTTTGTAGATTTACAGGCCATGGATACAAAGAGGCGGAGGGATACAGGTTAGCTTCTCATGTCTCTTCTAGGAAAAAGAGACGCTAATTTGTTAACATAAAATGGAATCATAGAAATGAGGATTTTTCCAAAAGCCGGCTCCATTTGTTATTTTCTTTCTTCATCTCATTTTGCCTTGAGCCTAATTCTTTTACAACCCCATTTAAAGGGAAGTCTGTTGTATAAGCTAATTCTGTACATTCTTACGCTACTCTTGTACTGTCGGTTTCTAGCCTGTTACCTGTATCAAATGTACTCTCTTCATCCGCTGTGGTAATTATATTCTTTGGCTTCACATTGTAGAGTATTTGTATGAGAAGTTCTCGAAAAATTATACTGGTTTGAGTCATGACCTTGAGAGTTGATCAAATTTCTGTAATTAGTTGATATTTTTATTGAATTTGCCTATGTAGGAAGGAAATATGGTTCGAATTCAGTTGCATCAGAAGTTCTGATGGCTATTGACCCTTGGGAAGTTCCTTTTGTAAAAGTAATGGATGAGAGTGTAACATATGAACGAATGTTTCTCAAGCTGTTGAAGATGCTTATCCTTTTCTTTCCAGAAGCTGACTGATCATACTGAGTTGGGCTTGAATTCTAATGGGGATTCCAGTTCTTCTTGCATGGCATCTTTCATTGTGAGCTATCTTCAGGTACTCTTGCAACTATAATAAAACCCTACAAATCTGATCCTTGTATATAATATGACATGGGAGACTTTCGTATTTCTTTCTATTGAGCTATATGAACAAACTTGACAAAAATGATCCCATGGGAAATTCTAAATGAGCATACCACTTGACTACACACTTCTTAGTGCCCACAGAGAGAGTATTTTTCCAAGAGTGTCCTTTTTCTTTTGGGATATTTACAGGTTTGTCCCTCAAATCTTTATATATTATGATTTAGTCTTCCAAATCTTTATATTTAGGATTTAGTCCCCAAAACCTCCTAAATTACTACAATTTAGTCTCACTTTCTAATTTCCTTTAACACAGTTTAATTTTTAACCTGATTTTCCTATTTTACCCCTCCTTAATTCATTCATTCTCTTTCTCCTCTCTTCTCCTTTTCTCTTCCTCCTCTCTTCTCCTTTTCTTTATTATTCCTCCTCTCTTCTCCTTAATTCATGTACTCTTAATTTCTCTTGATTTCTCCTTCTACTTCTTTTTCTTCTTCTTCTTGTTCTTGTTTGTTTGCATCAAAGATAAATGCTACTGATGCAGCATTATAGCCTATTCATGGGATTTATGAAATCTTAGTCTGCAGCTGTGTGGAGCTTCTGTAGTTAATTCCTTACATCCTAACTTACATATCGTTGTGACAGAACCATGAGTTCTAACTTTTCCTTCTTTTCCTACTACCCTCCTGCTGAAAAATTTTCATGTCTACTGAACTCAACTCCTATCTTCTCTTTCCATGACTGTGTAAACTGCTTGTGGCCTCTTCCAAATGGCAACACTTCGTCTGTACACTCATGACCGTCCTTCACTATGAAAAGCTTCGGTACACACCCTTCATTAGGCCAATAATTTGAAAAAGCTCCTGTATAGCTATTTAAAATGTATACTAATTTTTCTTGGGGAGTGTTGAGCTTGTTTTTCTTTGCTTCATTTGAGGCACCCATTAACATGGCAATATTTTGTTCTAGGTAGTGAATGGATTTTTCACGTTACAAACAGAACCTTGGACAGTTCCATGGATGGCCGAAACCATTATCCAGGTAAGCTGTCTCCTATGCTGTCAGTATCTTTGGAATCAAGGAAAAAGAGATTACACTTGAGAATGTCATGAAAATAGTATCGGTCATGTTACAGGTCATGCTGTTGTGGATTGCTTCGTTCTGGTTTGTTGGATCCTGGATAGTTCTATTCTTGGCGCATGCTGCTGGTTTCAGCAAGGGATCTCTAACCCATAGAGGCCAGGCTCTCTACAGCTTTCTAACTGACACAGCCGAAGGCCTTGCTGGCGTCGTGATCCGTCATTGCTGTCTCTCCAGATTCCAACCCCTTCCCTCAGGGTGGTTTCAGTTCAGACTCAAAGGCCTCTGGTACTTTGATGCATTCCTTGGGTGCTGCGTCTTCCCACTGGTGAACTTTTTATCGCAGATCAATATCAACATCGTTCCTGTCCTCCCTGCAGCACCTATTGGGATTTCTAGTGTTGAACAGTCGATTGTGGCTCGTGATCCAGTGGCAATGGCTCTGTATGCAGTGGTGGTCTCTGTATGTGCCCCTATATGGGAAGAGATGGTGTTCCGTGGCTTTCTTCTCCCCTCGCTTACAAGATATATGCCCCTGAAATAGGAACAGGGGTATTTAAGTAAATACATTATATAGAAAAAATAAAAAATAAATCCTACCGTTTATTTGGACGGAAAAACTAATGGAGAGACTAAATTGTCCTAACTTATGAGATTTGGGACTAATTCCTAAATATGAAGATTTGGGAGACTAAATCATAATATATAAAGATTTGAGGGACAAACCTGTAAATACCCCTTTTCTTTTCTCCTTAAACTCATTTCCCTTTTTTATTCCCCAACTCACTCTCTCTTGAAGTCCCTTGCACGTCGCAAGACCACTCATAAATTGGGAGAAAGAAATGAGTTTAGGTGTATGCTGAAAGAGAGAGTCGATTTGTGCTCGGAAAGAATGGACCTAGATAAAGTGTTACTATGTTAAAAAAAAAAAAAAAAAAGGCATATTTGTAATTCTTTACACCTTAGGAGGTGTGCTCACTAAGAGCCTATTTGGATGTTGGAAATATCGGAAGTAAGTAAGAAAAATAGAAGTAGGTTCTAAAATAGAAGTTTAGGAAGAACTATCTTTCAATAGAATTCTAGTGTTTGTATGATAAATCTTAGAAGTAAAAAAGTAAATTAGGAAGTAAAAATAATATTTTTTTATTATTTAATAATAGTATTCTATTTGTTTTATGTACTAGATTTGAAAAGTAATTATGAGAGTTGAATTGAATATATTATTTTGCTTTGTTCTTAGAGATTTATAAGCTCTTCTCTTAAAAAATGAGGTGAAGAGAAAAATGGAAGTAAAATTGTCACGTAAGATTCACATCATTCTAGTGGAAGTAAGTTTCAATTTTTTTCTTAGCTAAACAAACACATAAAATAGTAAAAGTATCCTTATTTCCACTGCTTCAATTTTACTTTCATGCAAACAAACATGATCTAAAACAAATGGTGTGCTCATTTAGAATTTACCTGATTCCATTCAGCTTGTTTTTGGAAGTGTAGATTCCGCAAGTACCCTCCTCCTGTAATTTTTACTCGTGTTTAGCATCTTGGACCAGTCAATAGGTGACGGGAAATTCTATTTGTCGCACGAACAATTTACTCTTCGAACGTCATGTTCACTTTTTACACTAAATCTATATTTTAAAATATCATCATTTTACTCTTTACATCCAGAAAATTTTCCAACTTTAACCCTCTCCTCCCTCTTGGAGAGCAGGAGAGAGAGGAGGAGGGCCGGAGGGGAGATCGGAGCCGGCAAGGAAACCGATTGAGAGGGGGCAGGCGGCAATTCCTTCTTTCTTCTCGTCCCCAATCTCCTTGGTGATGAGACTGGAGGAGAGGTGGAGGTGGTCCACCCGCGTCGAGTTCTGGCGCACACGTCGCGACCGGAGGAAGAGGACGAGGAGTATTACACCGGCGGTTAGCAGGGTTGCAGCGACGATCGAGAGGAGGAGATAGAGCCTGAGCTCGATCACAGGCAGCCTTGTCGTCAGGACGTTAACGGCGCCCATTGAAGTCTCGGTTAGAGATGAGAGAGAAGGAGAGAGCAATCCAATTTTTTTTTCTCCCTCAAAAATTGGATAGACTCTAGATATCCCTGAAAAAGGACTTTCTTTTCGAGAGAATTACGGGGAGTGCCACTATTCGAGAAATATATAGCAATATTGAAAATAACGCGTTATGAAACATGTTATATTGCGTTACATAACCTAACGAAATCTCAGCGCTACATAACAGCTAGAAATAACTCAATTCACCATAAAGTACGTTTTTTATGTTATTTTACATTATATTACATAACGTTACGTTAAATTACGTTATATTACGTTATTTATAATTATTTTTTCGTAATCGATATATTGTTGTTAATTATTATTTTGATTATTAGCGAATTACTGTAATTTTCTTACTTGAATAGTTGTTGGCTTCTGGAATTGCTAAATTATTAATTTGTGATTGTTTCCTTATTCACTTGTTGTAATTCCTTTCTGTTTTCTGAAATATCTTACTTATTATATTGAATTTTTAACTGAACTAAAATCAACAATTACAAATAAGATAAATTAAACATTATAAAATATAAATTACAACAATAATAATAACTGAAATTGAAATTAAAAAATAGAATTTTACTTTCATGTTTAAATAATGACTATAAGTATAGTTGCAGACTTAATATAATTTATAAAGATAAATGCGAAAATTATTGTAATACTTAATATAAAATTAGGATAGATTACGTATTACAAAATGGTTTTATATTCTTTTTTTAGATATTTTAAATTTATTTTTCAATTTATAAAAATCATTTTATATAGTTTTATATTTATTTTATTAAATAAATTAAAAATTACATAATCTACGTTATGCGTTACGATATATGCTACATAACCTAACAGAGACAAAACGTTACGTTACCGTTATTGCTATTTTAAACATTGATATACAATATCCAGTAAGAAAGAAGCAAATCGAGAAATAATTGACCTCCATTGAAATATTTGGAAAGCTTCATCCTCGATCGAGCGACGAGATTCCATAGGTGGGGACGAAGTGAAGAGGCTGGTGGGTAACGAAGGGTAATTTAGTCAAAAAATAAGTAGTAAACTTATAATTATTTACAAATTTTAAAACAGTACGTGAAAAGTAAATTTCAGTATGCAAATAGAATTTGCCATAGGTGACACCTAATATATTTTCTTTTTCGGACTCTCAAAGTCCTCTGGACTCTCAAAAGTCTCTCAAACGAAACTTTTGGACTCTCGAATAGCCTTCATTTGCTTATATTTGAGCTCCAGTTATCTATGGGCCAATTGTCATTACTAAAGTTTCAATATCCAAAAATATGCAACTAGATTTCAAGAGATAATCTAAGCATCAAACAAATATTCGTTGGGCTTCTTATGGTGATTATACAATTTTCTAGCAGTTGCTAAGATGGCCTCTTTCATATCGACGCTTGTGTTCGTTTTCATGGAAGTTGAATAAAAGTAGTGGAAGTAAAACTAGTTCTACTACTTCAAGTATCTGTTTTGCCAAAAAAATAAGTTGAAAAATACTTTTTATATGCTGAAGTGGCGCCTACGTGGCACTTTACTTCCAAATTTTTCTTCCTCTCATTTTGACTTGGAAGAGATTTAAGAAGTAGTGCATCAAGACAACAAAATAATTTTTTTATTTATATATCATCATTACCATTTAAAAATTGTATTTTTATATATAGAAAACAAATAAAATAATATAAGTATGTTCGGTTTAATCAATTAAATAATAATCACATCTCACTTCTTAATTTTCTTCTAAAAATGAGTACACAAATGTAAAAAATAATCGCTTTTTTTACTTTCATATTAGAAATTACTTATTAATTTCTTTCCTATTTTTAGTAATTGAAGCATCTAAACACACCCTTAGATTATTGGTCTTGGATCTTTCCAACATGCGGCTTTCATGGGCCAATAGGTTTGGACGTTGCACCATGGGCTTTTCATTATGAGCCTGGACCATTAAATTATGCAATGACACTAAGAAAAATTCTTCTAAAACAAACTTAAAATGAAATTTAAAAAAAATAGTACAAAACACTAATTTACCCGTTCACTCTATGGATTCAGTTATTTTCTAAATCACTGATTAATTATATATCAGTCATTTTCTGATGGGCAATTTTGAGGATGATGATGACGTCACAGAGATCCTCCTACACCCAAAAGGAGTTTCTAGAGGGGCAGACCATTTTTCCTAGTGAACCCCTTAAAAGCTTCTTTTATATTACAAGTTTGTCATCGATTTTTTTGTATTGAAATGTCCCTTTCTTCAATCTCTTTCTCCTCTTCTCAAATCTAGTTCAGTTAATCCAAAAAAAAAAAAAAACCTAAAACTTACAACTATTCCATCAAATCTTTTCCTATATTTAATTATCTCACAAATTAAATTCGAAAATTGATTTTATTAGATCTTTACTTACTCGAAAACCCTAGAAACATTACGAATTGATAAAAGTTATGAATCCAAAACAAACTTAAAGTTTTGTCCGGATTGGAAGTCTGGACAGAAGCCCACTGTCTGGACTTCCAGTCCGGACAGTTAATTTTTGTCCGGGGCGTACACCTCGGACAGGAGATAAGGACCACTACAAATAATTCTTTTTTCATCCTATTATCCATGAAGTCATTGTAGTATAGTGGTGAGTATTCCCATCGCTCATGAGAGCGCCATGGATTTGATCCCTGCCAACAGCAAATTCCTTTTTACTTTATTTTATTTTTCCAAATAAATACATTTTCTTGTGCAACTATTACGAATCTAATTAAATTCCTGACTCAAATTTTTTTCCTTACCATTCCACATTAAATAGTTATCTACAAGAAACTTTGAATAAAACCTGTGACATATCTTAGACGTATTATCCACCAACAGACTGCAATTTGAAGTCACTATTTCATTCCAATTCAAAGATAAATTAGATGAAACACATAATGATAAATTAATCATCTAACATTAGCAACCTAATCATCACTGGAGAAACCAATTGGAAGCCAAGAAAGTAAAAGGGGACAATAGAATCAACCATACAATATTTTAAAAATTCATATTAGTCTAAAACTAGAGAAATTATTAGATACATATTATGCAAATATAGTACTCGAACCACATAAAACACAAAAATTCATAATAATATCCATAATAAAGCAAATACAAAAGAAGTCTATCATAAAGTCTATCAAAAATGTTTATAACATGTCCATAATATGTTATACGATTTTAATCTTTGCAAGAGTATTAAACAACACTCCATGCCGCTTCTTGAAATCCTTTTTTTTATAGAAACCTATTAGATGAAGAAATTAAAATATCATTGTATCCAAGAATTGATTATGCAAAAAACAAAAAGAATTCATTCATCTCTCAAATTTGTACACAAAGTTTATCTCTTTTAAAATAGAGATTTCATCAATAACACATAAATACGAAACTCAAATTCAAACAACAATGTAAATTCATATAATGACAATCATGAACAAATTAACTCACAATTAGAAACAACATTACATAAAAAAATATATATACAAAGTATTGTTTGCATAGAATAGTTTTCGAACAACCATCTAAAACTATATTGTTTTAGAGTACAGTCCTTTCAAATTACGTCCCAAAACCAAAAATAATTAACTCTAACATCTCCAAGTTTTGAAACTTCTGAGGAGTGTTAATTCAATATGTCCTCTACTAATTGGTTGCACTATATTTCTTCTTCTGAGTTTGATTCATCAATATTTGTTCTTTCGTAAGATTCTGCAGTAACAACAAACTTTGTTAATATCGATATCTTAACCCCTTCACTAACAATCCGGGCACAAGCCTTCTAATTAGATGGTACATAAAATTATGCTTTTTTCCTCCTTAACGAGGCAGTTAGTCGTACGCGAAATGATTCTGTCAGATCCATCTATGGAATACAAAGATATTTCATTCATAAATGATAGTTATCAGAACAATGACTCTCTATGTGTAAATAAGTAATTACAGAGTTAATGGTACAAATATCAGATTTTTCTAATTTTAATGCTGCAAGAGAATGTAAATTATAGGTATATAGAATGTAAAATACATGTATAAATGCACTCAAACCTTTTTTTGCTAATTAATCAATTATTACGACAATGCTATAAATTTCAAAACATAACAAAATTTACCATTACCATCCACGATTGGAAAATTAATGGAATTTTGCATATTTTACAACTAACATTACAATATTTTAATTTTTCATTAATTATAATCAAAGTATAAATTGTGAGGTACACTTATAAAAAAAATGAATTGTGAGGTAAACTTATAAAAAAAATTTCATCTTTGATAAAAAAACCTCCATCTTCAAAATTCTAATGCTCTATCATCAATCTTATTATCAAAACACTTCCACCACTTCCTCCTCCTCCTCTCTTCTTCCTCCTCTCCAACCTAACAAGACCATCAAATACAAAAATCTCCCATTTTTTGCTCCAAAAAAAAGACAAAAAAAATTGCTAAATGAGGAGCAGATCTCACCCACCTTGCCCCAAGAAGCGACGGCGGAACGACGGACGTGGGCTGGATCACTAGCGGCGGCAGCAGGATAGGCGGCAACGACGGGCAAATCGAAAAGAGAGAAAAGCAACGGAAGGAGGAGGAGGTAGGAAAGGAAAAGAGGAAGATGAAGAATTAGGGGAGGTGGGAGAGGGAGGGAAGAGAGGAGGTTTTTTGGGTTCCGTTGGAGAGGTGAGGGAGAGAAGAATAGAGGTGAGGGGAGAAGAAAGAGAAAAGTGGGAGAAAAAAAGAGTGAGAGTAATATTGAAATATTGGATATGCTCACTAAGAAAACCCTTTATTTTGTAAAAAGAGGGTGGGAGCTCACTAGGAAAACTGGCTCCTTTGAAAACTCCCCACCGAAGGCAAGGCCTTTCGGATCTAGTTTCATTTGACCTGTTAACCCGAACTCTCTCAATAAACAAAACCCCCGCACTATCAATTCGGGGAGTTTCTAGATGGGCACAACATATTTCCTAGTGAGCCCACTTAAAAGTTAATTTTATTTACCACTTTGCCATCAATATTTTTGATCAAAATTACCCCTCCTTCACCTCCTCCATCTTCCTGCTGCTCCTCTATCTTCCTGCTGCGCTGCTTGGAGCAATTGAAACAGAAACCAAAGTGAAGAAAAGTTTGGAGCAAATTGAAACAGAAACCAAAGTTTGGAGCAATTCGGGTCTTGTGTGCTTACTAAGAAGTTGAGGCTCCAAGACAAAGTGAAGAAAAAGGAAGAAGTTTGGGCCCTTCAGATAGCTAGCAGAATAACCAGTCCAGACAGAGAAGAGTGATTCGGACTAACCAGTCCGGATCAGTCTTCTCTGTCCGGGCTAACCAGCCCGGACAGAGTGTATTTTGAAGGAGGAGTTGGGTTAGAGCTTGGGGTTATTGGGAGAGAGAGTGGAAAGGGAATGAGTTTATTAAAAGAGGAGAAGGAGGGAGAGATGGGTTTGGAAAAGGAGGAGTTAATTTTGAGGGGAAGAGTTAGATTTTGGAAATCTGTTGGAGTGAAAGAGATGAAGAAGATAGGGCAAAGATAGCATTTAGGTGTGTTCACTACGAAAAAATTAAGGGATTTTCTTTGGGGTGTGCACACTAGGAAAAGTGGGCTCACTACGAAAAAACCTGTGCCCATCTAGAAATTCCCTCAATTCGACACTTTTTTCTTCCCCTTTTGGTCTCAGCGATCCCCATCGATCCTCAGATCCTCCGCCAGCGTGCAGATCTCCGGCAAGATTTGCAGGCGGCAGAACCTCGCTAAGGCGGCGGAGGCGGCCTCTGCAGATCCCTTTCCTTCAGCGACGGAGGTCAGCCCTTTTCTTCCCCCAATTACTTTTCTTTTTCCCGATTTTTTTGATTATTTTCTGTTCAATTATTTGGTTATTATTGCGTTTTGTTGCTCTGCTCTGTTATTGAAAGGGTTATGGTGTTCAATTATAGTTCGTTGTATGATATGCGACTACGTTTTTGAAATTTTTAGAAGGTTTCCTTCTTTTATTTTTGGTATTTTTTTTTTTTTTTGGTTTTAGAAATTTGTTAAAAGAATATTTTTTTCCGTGTAATTCTGCATGATTCGACTGTGAAGTGGATATTGTCATTGACGTTGGTGATTTCTCAGTGTGAGTCTTCTACTTGAGGAAGTGAAAATATGGTCTTGAGACCCAAGCTCTTGCGAAGCTAGAGTTGAACTCTGGAATCCGATGCAAAGCAGGCAATTGTAGGTGGGTTCAGTTTAGTATGGATAATGTAATTGCCGGGGAAAGTGCTGATGGCGGCGGGGTGCGGGTCGGTGAAGAAGAAGAAGAAGAAGAAGCGGTGAATGAAGCAATGACTGGTGTTGATGTCGAGGAAAGTGCTGATGGCAGACGCATGGTGCAACTGGGGAAAGAAGTACCACCGAATGAAATGACGGGTGATGCCATTGTCAAGGAAATTACTGATGGAGAACATAAAATGCAGGTCGGGGATGAAGAAACGTTTAATGGGATAACAGGTAATGCCATTGTCGAGGAAATTGCTGATGGAGAATGCAAAGTGCAAGTCGGGGATGAAGAAACATTCAATGAAACAACAGGTAATGCCATTGTTGAGGAAAGTGCTGATGGAGAATGCAAAGTGCAAGTCGGTGATGAAGAAACATTTAATGAAACAATAGGTAATGCCATTGTTGAGGGAAGTGCTTGTGGAGAATGCAAAGTGCAAGTCGGTGACGGAGAAACATTCAATGAAACAACAGGTAATGCCATTGTTGGTGGAGAATGCAAAGTGCAAGTCAGTGGTGAAGAAACATTCAATGAAACAATAGGTAATGACATTGTTGAGGAAAGTGCTGATGGAGAACGCAAAGTGCAAGTCGGGGATGAAGAAACATTCAATGAAACAACAGGTAATGCCATTATTGAGGAAAGTGCTGATGGAGAATGCAAAGTGCAAGTCGGTGATGAAGAAACATTTAATGAAACAATAGGTAATGCCATTGTTGAGGGAAGTGCTTGTGGAGAATGCAAAGTGCAAGTCGGTGACGGAGAAACATTCAATGAAACAACAGTTAATGCCATTGTTGGTGGAGAACGCAAAGTGCAAGTCGGGGATGAAGAAACATTCAATGAAACAACAGGTTGTGCCATTGTTGAGGAAAGTGCAGATGGAGAACGCAAAATGCTAGTCGGGGATGAAGAAACATTCAATGAAACAACAGGTTGTGCCATTGTTGAGGAAAGTGCTGATGGAGAATGCAATGTGCAAGTCGAGGATGAAGAAACATTCAATGAAACAACAGGTTGTGCCATTGTTGAGGAAAGTGTTGATGGAGAACGCGAAGTGCAAGTCGGGGATGAAGAAACATTCAATGAAACAACAGGTTGTGCCATTGTTGAGGAAAGTGCTGATGGAGAATGCAAAGTGCTAGTCGGGGATGAAGAAACATTCAATGAAACAACAGGTTGTGCCATTGTTGAGGAAAGTGCTGATGGAGAATGCAAAGTGCAAGTCGGGGATGAAGAAACATTCAATGAAACAATTAGTAGTGCCATTGTTGAGGAAAATGCTGATGGAGAACACAAAGTGCAAGTCGGGGATGGAGAAACATTCAATGAATCAACAGTTAATGCCATTGTCGAGGAAAGTACTGATGGATATTGCAAAGTGCAAATCATGAATGAAGAAATGTTGAACGAAACAATTAGTAATGCCATTGTTGAGGAAAGTACTGATGGAGAATGCAGAGTGCAAGTCGGGGATGGAGAAACATTTAATGAATCCACATTTAATGCCATTGTCAAGGAAAGTACTGATGGACATTGCAAAGTGCAAGTCAGGGATGAAGAAATGTTGAACGAAACAATTAGTAGTGCCATTGTTGAGGAAAGTACTGATGGAGAATGCAGAGTGCAAGTCGGGGATGGAGAAACATTTAATGAATCCACAGTTAATGCCATTGTCAAGGAAAGTACTGATGGACATTGCAAAGTGCAAGTCAGGGATGAAGAAATGTTGAACGAAACAATTACTAGTGCCATTTCTGAGGAAATCACTGATGGAGGACGCAATGAACAAGCAAGTGAGGAAGAAGTATTGAATGAAACAGCAGGTAATGTCATTGTTGATGAAAATATTGATGCAGAACCCATGTCACAAGTCAGGGAGGAAGAAGCATTGAATGAAGCAATGGGTGATATCATTGTCGGGGAAAGTACTGATGGTGAACACGAAGTACAAGTCGGGGTGGAAGATGTGTTGATGGAAACACTGGGTAATGGCATTGTCGAAGAATGTACTGGTGGAGAAAACCTGTCACGAGTAAGGCAAGGAGGGGTATTGATTGAAACAGTGGATAATGTCATTGTTGCAGAAAGTAATGGCAGTGAACACAAAGCACTAGTCAGGGAGGAAGATGCGTTGAATGGAGCAGTGGGTAACGACATTGTTGAGGAAAGTAATGATGTTGAGCACAGGGGACATGAGGAAAGTACAGATGTGGAACACAAGGCACAAGTCAGGGAACCAAAAGCTTTGCCTGAGACAATGGGCAATGACCTTATTGAGGAAACGAGTGATGTTGAATGGAAGTCACAAGTCGGGGAAGCAGGGGCTTTAGCTGAAACAGTAGGTGATATCATTATGGAGGAAAGCAGTGATGTCAAACACATGACAAGAGTCCTGGAAGCAGAAGGTTTGACTGAAATAATAGGTGATGTCATTATGGAGGAAAGTACTAGTGGTGAACAGAAGGCACAAGCCGGGGTTAATGACATCATCAAGGAAAGTACTGCTGGTGAACACAAGGCACAACTCAGGGAAGAAGTGTTGAACAAAACAGTGAAGCAAGCAGTGCAATCTGTGGCCTCTGGGATTAGGGTTATTCCCATAATGGAAAATGATCAACATTTGACTTATCACTTGCCTTCACTCGATAAGGGTAATTTCTCCATCTCTGATTTAGTGTGGGGCAAAGTAAAGAGCCATCCTTGGTGGCCTGGCCAGATATTCGATCCTGCGGATGCATCAAAATTGGCAATGAAATATCAGAAGAAGGACAGCTTCCTTATATCATATTATGGAGACAAAACATTTGCTTGGTGTGATGAGTCCCAATTGAAGCCTTTCCATTCATTCTTCTCACAGTTGGAAAAGCAGTGCAATTCGGATACTTTTATTAAGGCTATTCATGATATCCTGATAGAAGTCTCTAGGCGTGTAGAATTGGGAATGGCCTGTTCTTGTTTGCCTGAAGAAGATTATACAAAAATTAAGTACCAAAAGGTTGAGAATGCTGGCATTCGAGGAGGAAATATTAACTCAAATATCAACAGATCTTCAGTTGCAAATTATTTTGAACCCGAAAAACTGCTCGAGTATATTAAGACATTAGCTCAGTTTCCTAATGGCAGAGTTGATAAACTGGAGTTTGCAATAGCTCGCTCGCAGCTGAAGGCCTTCTATCATTCAAAGGGTTATCCTGAACTTCCTATATTTACCGTCTGTGGAGGGTTGATGGAGAGTGTTCCTGAAAACTCACCCTCCAGCGGCAAAGAATCCACAGAAGATTTTGTTGAGCAGTGCACTCCAGTCATATCGGATTTAATTTCTTCAAAGATAACATCGAAAAGTGAAGAGAGCTCATTCAATAAACGAGAAAGTGATGTCGAGGATGATTTGAAAGAAAAAAGTACATCTAAACTGACAGAGGATGCGAAGGCTGTTCATCTTGCAAATGGTGGCAAAGGTAAATCTGTGGCAAAAGCTGCTGAGAAACCAATTTCCAGTTATTCTGGTAAGAAGCATATTATTGTTGAATCAGATCCTGCTGATTCAGGGAGATGCAAGAAAAGAATCTTAGATTCCTTCGAAGATATAGAGTTTAAGTCACCATCTCCGCCTGTTACTAGCTCTTTTAAGATTGGGGAGTTCATTCGTCGAGCTGCAAGCCAACTGACAGGAGGACCACCTATCCTCAAGTGTCAAGCGGAAACACTTCAGAAGGTTGGCCCCCAGGCTGACCACAAGATTGATGATGTTGCTGATTTTGATGTTCCCCCTGATAGTCCGATGGAGAATTTGAGCACAAATCTAAGCTTCGTAGAGGAGTATAACTCCCCAGATGAGTTGCTGTCACAACTTTGTTTAGCTGCAAGTGACCCTATGGGAGAATACAGTTTTGTATCCACAATATTTGATTTCTTCACTGGTTTCAGGAATTTCTGTGTGTCTAGCTCTTCTGAGGATACGGAGCATGTTGAGAAACGTAAAAGGGGAAGACCAAGGAAAGTAATCTCTCAGCAAGCTGCTTCTGATATTGTAACTTCTGAGGATGAAAAGCATGTCGAGAACTGTGAAAGGGGCATGAATATGATATCCCAGCTTGCATCTTCTGATACCAGTTCGGAGAATGAGAAGCCTGTTGAGAAACGTAAAAGGGGTAGGCCAAGAAAGAACTCTCTACCAGCCTCTTCTGATTCTGATGACATGAGACCACTTCAGAAACCTAAAAGGGGTAGGCCAAGGGGTCGGCCAAAGAAAGTAGGTTCTCAGCTGGCTTCTCCTGATTACAGTTTGTTTGAAAGCAAGAAGCTTGTTGAGACACGTAAAAGGGGCAGGCCAAGAACAGTGAGTTCAGATATAGTTCCTCATGACTTGACCGCACCTGATCATATGAAAGATTCATATTTGTCTGACATTGATCTTCAAAAGAAAAGAAATGGCATAAGCTTTATGCAGTACCAGAAGAAGAGGAGGAAGTCAACAGGAGAACAATCCCTATGCCAGCTAACCCCAACACTTGAGCAGCAGTTGCAACTTGCTCTGAATCCTGATATGAAACTTACATTTGTAGCAGAAAGATCAATTATCAGTGTGGAAGAAAAAATTGTGGATGAGTGCGTGTCGACTGCACTGATTTTAAAATTTAATAATGCAGAGTCTCTTCCGTCTGAAACACATCTCATTAGGATCTTCAGTCGATATGGACCTTTGAAAGAAGCAGAAACCGAGGTTCTCAGGAAGACTAATTGTGCTAAAGTAGTCTTCAAGAGACGTGTCGATGCAGAAGCTGCCTTCAGTCGTGCAGGGAAGTATAGCATTTTTGGGTCTGAGCTTCTGAGTTACCAGCTCAAGCCATGGTGTCCTAAGTCAACTCTGCTAGCCATGCCCCTAGGCACTCAGGAAATAGCACCTAATGAGATGGCAGAAGACACTCATGATGCAGCACACTTTTGTTCACCTTCAAACACCTGTGATACAGCAACCATTACCATGCCACAAGACAATCTTGTTGCAGCATTCATTCCCACACCAAAGGCCAAGCATGACTTTGCACCAGTCATCACAGCACAAGACTGTCATGACTTAGCACCCATCCCCATTGTGCAAGACAATCATGACACAGCATATGAAAAATGCAACAATGATGGAATCAGTGTAGGAGGTAACTTGGTGCTTTCAGGTAAATTACTTCTACTTTGATTAGTTAGTGAATCTTTGATCAAACTATTTTACTCACTGAAACAATGATCGTGTTCCAGAGCATGCAGAATGTCTGACAGCATCAGATAGCAGACAAGTTGAAGCTGAGGATAGGGAGTCATCTGGTAAACATGATCCAGAATTGATCTCTACATCACATGAAAATCAGGATTCAGAAGTGGTTGTCTCACTTCTGAGTGGACATAATTTAACGCCAACCTGCGCAAAAGACAGTCTGGATGTGTCAATGATCACCATGGCCCAAGACAATCCTGATGCAGCAGATATCATCACACTACAATACAAATGTGATGCAGAACCCACTGTGGGAACTAGCACGAAGCTTTCAGGTAAACTTTTCCTTCTTCCGCTGCTTAGTTGGAAACAAACGTTTGGTCTCAAATGCTGTGTGCTCTTTGAAACAATGATCATATTCCAGAGCAAGCAGAAGATGTAATAGCATTGAATAATGAAGCTGAGGGTAAGGAATCATCACCACATGACAAACATGGTCCATGGCTGATTGCTGCACCTGAAGAAAAACAGGATGCAGAACCCATTGAAGAAAAACGTGATTTAACATCCACCAGCATAAAAGGCAAACTGGATGCAGCAGCTAACATCATAGTGGAAGATAGCCGTGATGCTGCAGCCGTTATCACGCTGCAAGACAAATGCGACGCAGGATGTACTATAGGATGTAACTTGGAGCTTTCTGCACATGGCAAACATTGTCCAGGGCTGATTTCTGCACCTGAAGAAAAACTGGATGCAGGAGCCATTGAAGAAAAACATGATTTAACACCCACCAGCACAAAAGGCAAAAAACTGGATGCAGCAGCTAACACTGTAGTGAAAGATAGCCGTGATGCTGTAGTCATCATCACGCAGCAAGACAAATGCGATGCAGGATGTACTATAGGAAGTAACTTGGATCTTTCAGGTGAACTGCTTCTAACTTTATTAGTGTTGGTAATGAATGTGTGCTCTCAATACTCGTGCTTATTGAAACAATTGTCATGTCTCGGAGCAAGCAGAGGATGTGATAGCATCAGATGCTATACATATGGAAGTTGAGCATGAGGTGTCATCACCACATGACAAACATGAACCATCACTTATTGCTACGCTACGAGAAAGTCAATATGTGATACCCAACGCCTCACCACAAGATGAAGATGATTCAACACCGATCACCATGCAAGACAATCTGGATGGAGCATCCATCACTATGGTGGAAGACAATCTAGGTGCACGTGTTCTCACACCACAAGACAAATATGACGAAGAACCCATGGTAGGAAGTAACATGGAGTTTTCAGGTGAGCTTCTCCTCCTAACTTGATTACTTGGTAACAAATTTTTTGCTTTGAGATTTCTGCTTATTGATGCAATACATGAACAGAACAAGAGGATGCTTTGGCAGCGTCAGACGCTACACAAGTTGAAGCTGAGGGTAAGATATCATTATACAGTCAAGACCCAGCACTAATGCCTGCACCAGAACAAAATCAAATTGCAGAGCACCGTACCTCACTGCTAGATCAGCAGGATTCAACACCCACCAGTGCACATGACAATCTTGATGCCGTGCAAATCAGCCTGCCACAAGATAATTGTGATGTGACATCCTTTGATGCATCAGAAGGTAATCGGGATGCAGAACCCATTGCCTCTCTGCCACCAGATAACCGCGATGCAGCAGCCATTGCCAAACCACAAGAGAATCATGATTTATTATCCATAGCAACAACACCAGACCATCCTGATACTACATCCATGACCACGCCACAAGACAATCACGATGCAGGATCTTTTTCCAGTCCAGAGGACGAGCATGATTTGGCACCAATCACCACAGAACAGGACTGTCATGATTTAGCACCCATCACCACTGTACAAGACAATCAAGATGCAGCACCAATCATCGCACTACACGGCAAGTGCGACATGGAACCCACTGTAGGAAGTAACTTGGAGCTTTCAGGTAAAGTTCTCTTACTAACTTGATTAGTTGGTAATAAATGTTTGTTCTCAGATACTTGTGCTCATTGAAACATGGTCATGCTGCAGAGCACGTAGAGGATGTGGTTTCATCAAACATGGTACAAGTTGAAGTGGAGGGCAAGGAGTTGTTACCACAAGACAAATATAACCCAGCACTGATCACTACAACACAGCAAAATCAGGATGCTGAACCCAGTGATTCAACACCCCCTATCACACAAGTTGATCTTGATGCAGCATCCATCTGCATGCCACAAGATAATCAGGATGCAGGACCAACTGCCTTACTGCCACAAGATTATCATGGTGCAGCCCCCATCACCACTCCACAAGATAATCATGAGGCAGTTTCCACAGCCACACCACCAGATCATTGTGATATTATTACACCCATCCCTGACAAGCATGGCTCGGGAAAGATCATTCCGAACCAGGACTCTCATGACTTAGCACCCATGAACACAGTAGAAGTCAATCATGACGCAGCAAATTTCATCGCACCTCAAGACAAATGTGACGAAGGACATTGTCCAGCAATAGGGAGTAACGTAGAGCTTTCAGGTGAACTTCTACTACTTGGATAGCTGGTAAGAAATGCTTGTTTACGAGTACTTGTACTCATGGAAACAATAATCATGTCATGGAGCAAGCAGAAGGGGCAGTTGCTTCAGATACTATAAAGGCAGAAGCTGAGGGAAGAGAGTCGCCACTACAGGACATACACGATCCAGCACTGATAGCTACACCACAACAAAACCAGAATAGGGAACCTGTTGCCTCACTGCTAGATAGACATGATTCAATGCCCACCACCACACAAGACAAAGGTGATGCAGCATCCACCACAATTGTACCAGACAGTCATGATTTTGCACCTGTAACCTTACCACAAGACAAATACAGTGAAGCACTCACTGAAGGCTGTAATATACAGGTTTCAGGTAAATGTTTCTCCCAATATTTAAAATAACAATAACGGTAACGTAACGTTATGTCTCTGTTAGGTTACATAGTATATAACGTAATGCATAACGTAGGTTACGCGATTTTCTATTTATTTAATTAAAAATAAATATAAAACTATATAAAATAAATTTTATAAATTGAAAATTGAATTAAAATTTTAAAAAGAAATATAAAAAAATTATATCCCAGTATTAATTTTAAAATTCTAACAAGTTTCATAGTAATTCTCATATTTATCTTTATAAATTAAATTACATTCTCATCCATAATTTCAGTCATTATGTAAATAAGAAAACAAAATTTCAAATTTATTTTTAATTATTATCAATATTGTAATTTATATTTTGTATTGTTTAATTTATGCTATTTTTAATTGTTTATTTTAGATTAGCTGAGAATTCAATTTAATCAACAGTTAAAAAATTTCAGTAATTAGAAAGGAATTATAACAAAAAAAATTTCATTAATTGGAAAGAAATTATAACAAGTAAATAAGGATGTACAAGCTAACAATATCACAAGCAATCAGATAAGCAAATAACAAGCCGTCAAGTGAAAAAAAACTATAGTAATTCGCTAACAATCAAAATAAATAATCGAAATTAATATAAAAACTATTTAAAAAATATTATAAATAACGTAACATAACGTAACGTAAAATAACATAAAAAACGCACCGTTATGGTGCATTGAGTTATTTTCAACTGTTAAGTAACGTTGACTTTATATTAGGTTTCATAACGCAACATAATGGGTTTCATAACGTGTTATTTCCAACATTGGTTTCTCCTTCTACGAATTTTTCTGTGTAACAATGTTGATTCTTTAGCTGTTGGGCTCAGTTTGAAATTACTCTTCCAGAACAAGCAGAGTCTGGAATAGCTGCAGAAACTAAAGCTGAAGGTGAAGTTTGCAACGTAGAGGTTTCAGGTATTTTCTCTTCTTACCAATGTTAGTCACTGAATTCTGCTACTTTGAAGTTCTCATGCTTGAAGGCAATTATGCTACAGAGACTGGAACAGCTTCAGATGCTATGCAAATCTAAGCTGACAGAGCAGTCTTCTGATTGAGTTGTTAAGCTTGGTGAGCAAACTGGTAGCCTGCATTATTATTTGTCGCCAATACGTTACAGTAGTTAGTTCCTTTTCATTGGCTGTTTGCTATTGTGATTTATTTCTCTAAGCATGTTGTGACATTGTCATAAGCTGAGCAGTTTTCCAATGTCAGCTTGAAGACTTTCTTGAAAGGAAAATAAATTAAAAAAAAAAAGGAGCTCTTAGCCTAACGCCAGTTTTATGCTTTTGTTGAAGTTCAAATTGGCCTCGAAATATTTGGTGTTGATGATTTCATGCATAGGAGCTAAAGTTGGCAGGTCATGTCCAGAGATGGAACTCCTTGTACATAATGTCAGGTAAATAACTAATCCCTAATGTTTTATATTATCAAATTGCCCAGTGTTGTGTATGCTCTTGTACTTAAGATTCACTTTGACCATACCAAATGGCTATTGCTGTAATGTTAATCAAATTCTTAGTCTAATATAAAGACATGATTTATTCTGTCACTATGCTATTTACTGAATGTTTTTTAGTCCCATATAGCTGATCTGATGCTTGAAATTATGGCTGAAGATGGCTTTAGTCCATGCATCTACATTCTGCACAGCCTCATACAGAGGTAGCAACACATTAGGCTGCATTTGGTCAAAACTTGTGCTGATCAACATATGTTTGTCTGAGATCTGACCTGCCCACTAAACGGGATGTATGGTCCTACCTAAATGCGTTCATCACATATGCTTGAGCTGAATCAATCAACTGAACCCCGTTAGTCAAACAGGTTTTAAGATGCACTCTAATATTGTGCAAGCTTAGTGAAAATGAAACATTTGCAAACTATTGTGAATCTAATCCTTCTCAATCAACAAAATACCAGACATAGATGCTCGAACCACTATGATAGCAAGCGGTTCTATATTCAACCTCGTTGTCAATCTATTAATATAATCTGGTTGATTCAGGTCAAGCAGATCAAAGGATCGGACCATGTCCCCTCTTATTTTATTTACTGAAAGCTTTACTCAGTTTGATACATTTGACCCAAACTCAGTTAGGTCTGACCTTAACCCATTTAGGTCTGATGTTAACCTGCTAGCTTCAAGGCAGGTTCAGGTTGAGCTTAGGCAGTATTCCAGAAGCACTGGGTGTTGCTGGGTTTGTGTGCGAGACCTAGCACCTACCCTCCTATGCGCCCGGCCTAAAAAAAAGAAAGAGGAGATGAAGGCATTAGAGGATGAAAGGCAAAGAATGGTTTCTATACCAACTTACCATCGCTGGTTTGGTTCCCCTGAGCTGCTGAATGGCAGCAACAACAATTGAAGTGCCCGCAATGACACCGAGCAGCTAGGCAATGACAACTCTTCCACTATTTCCTTTTTTCCACTTTGGTGTCTGATCTGGCAGATTAGCCTTCATCGGGCTGGCCTGGGTGCTAAGAAGTTATGTTTTTAATGTGACTTCTTTCATGTTCGAAGATGGCAAATCTTGAAAATAACTAGAATACGAAGTGGTAAGGTTTGCTAATGGATAAATACTAAATAAATAGTGTTCTTTCTACTTAAGTTGATCTAAAATTGGTTCCCGCGGGTGGCAACCCGCGGGGGCGATCCCGCAGGTTGCCACCCGCTGGTTGTTTTTCTGTGACCATTTCCTGGGTCTGTACAGGAAACAATCGAAACAGTAGTATCCCATCAATTAGCTTTTCCAATTACATGACATCCTAGACAAAAATACCTCTGTTATAAAATTGACTTCGTTAAAATGACATTAAGATAATCTAAATTAATTGACATCATTATTACAGACATCTCATTCTATATTTTCTAAAACTTGTGTTATTATTATGTTTGGATATAACTGTTATATTTCATATTCTTTCTGCGTTTTTATTTTGGTCGCAATCTGACGACCTGGGTGTGCATGCCCAGATTTACCGATGGACACGCCAAAACTGACGTAAGATCTGGTGTATTTTAAACATCATATTGAAGCTCCATAACGGATTAGAGATTCTCTTCTTCCTTTTGTTTAATTTTATTATATTTTGTTTCAATTGTATCTAAACTTCATTCCAATAAATGAAAAGTCAAACTTTTGTTGAATTTTTCTATCGTAATTACTGAGTATTATTGTGGCAAATTTATTGAGGCTTTAGCATATTCAAACTGAATATGTTGCCGGTACCTGCTACACGTGCTCGTATACCGTATATTGGGAGCGGGGCGTGACAGGTATTTTAGTGGTATCAGAGCCAAGTTTATTTATTGTCCTTATCTATTTTTTTTTCTAAAAAATGTGAATAACGTTGTATGCCAATAAAAAAATTTGAATAGTTAACTCTTTTATTAGTATTTATCCCATACATCTTGGGTACACCAGGTTACTTTCAAAAGTACATCCAGTATTCATCCCGCAATATAAGTTTATCCGTCAGATTTTTTTTTTTAAAAAAGTGATCATTTTTTCTGTGTATACAATACAACATATAGGGGCAGGTTATTCCTTGATGAATTAGTTCTTCATGAGAAAGCCAGTCTTTTTTCCTTTCAAAATCAAAGTTGTATCCACTTCTATCCTAGAAACACGCGGTTCGTTCTTGATTACAACATAAAATTTTGTTAAAACAGAACATTAATTTTTTTTTATTAATCCATTAATAGAACACAATTTAGCAGTCTAAAAATGGGTGTCACAAGATGTAGTTTTCTCTCCAAACTCCATATTAAGGTAAGTGATAATCACACCCAATTGCCAAGTTCTATGATCAACTGTATTTATAAACATGCACATAAAACTCTATAACATAGATATGTATTTCATTCAAATCACAGAAGCCAGGTTGCTTTTATGTGTGATTCAAGTTTCTACTGATAATTTTTAGAAGGATATTGGAAATAAAGGTGAAAGGAAGTGAAATTAATAAATAATAATTAGAGAGAGAGGATGAACTTTAATCCATAGTTATGGATATGCAGGGAAGAGACTCGGAATAAACTCTTCTATATCAGAAACTTGTTGGCATTTTTTGAGTGTTAAATTTGCTTAATTTGCATTGTTGACCCACACCCAATTAGCTCAAGCTTTCAGGTAAGTAGTTTGTTGACATGGTAATTGGAGCCAGCCAATTCAATCGCAATTGAGTGCATAGTTAAGGAGAATGTGGAAAAGGATGAAAAATAATGTTATGCATAAGTCCTAGTTTCAGTGAAAAGGGTTCTTAACCTTTAGGGTACTATTAGATCATATAAATTTTATCACCTTGCCAGAATTTGAAAGTTTTGGTGTAGTGAGATGGACCTAAGGATAATAGCCTAAAGACTCATGTGAGGGGAAGTTGTTAAAGTGTTAAATTTGCTTGATATGTATGTTTCGCCCACAATCCATCGGCATAAGCTTATGGCTTACGTGGTTTTCTGACAAAAACCTTTGTAGTGATTATGGAGTTAGAGAAGTAAATGTAAGTGGAGGTATATAGGTTATGCAAACTGAAATAGGCAAGGCCCTAACTCTTGTTTTGTGGACTCCAGTTGTTGATATGTATGGCTTGATAAAAAGTTGAGTTACGAAAAAACAGAGCTTTGAGTAGATATTGCCATTACTTTGGTTATCTTAAATTTGAGGCTAATAAAGTAAGGTTATCCCAACTTCGGAAAATTTCCCAAGCAGATTGAAAGTTGGGCCTTAGGAGACAATTACTCTCATTTTCCATGGTTTATGATACCAACATATGAATAGAGCACAACTATAGTTACCCCATATACCAATATGCTACAGCTTAACAACAACAAGAACAACTAAGCCTTTTATCACAAGTATTTGGAGTAGGCTAAATGAACCAAAAGAGAATCACGCCGAATCGATCACATTGATAATCCTTCTCCATTCATTTTTATCGAATAATATGTCATTTAAAACTCTAGAATCTATATCTTTTCGTATCACATCCATCTATATTTTTTTTGGTCTTCCATTCGCTCTTTTAACTTGTCTTATGCTGATAAGCTCTCCTCATCGATGGAGGATAGTGTTTTAAATCGGCCGGTATACTGGTATACCAGCCAGTATATCGGAAAAATAGAATAAATGAGACGGTAAGGTGATTTTTTTACCGTTTCTCGTTTTGGACCGGTATGGGCCGATTACGTGGCGATATATCAGCCGGTAACGAGATAAAAAATACCGGTCGATATTAAGCAATATCGATTTTGATAGGAATAAGTTTTGGTTACGGATTAAACTCGTTAATCCGTTAAAAACCCGACCCATTAAGAAATAAAACGCTCTTAACGAGTCGGGAGGGGCAAAAAAAAATCAGAAATTCGCTCGTTATCTGTCTCTCTCCCCCTCAAACGAGTGATCGAGCGATTCTCGCCCAACCCTAACCCTAATTCCCAAATTCAACCTCAAATTCACTTTCCGATCCCCATCTGACCACTCTTCGACTCTCTCTCTCCCCCCCCCCCGTAATCAAGCGATTGAGCTCAACCCTAACTCTAATTCCCGAATTCAACCTCAAATTTACTCTCCAATCCCCATCTGACCACTCTCTGACTCTTCTTCCACTCTCCGATCCTCCGACAGGAGCTCACTGGCCGATTCGACTTCGACAGGAGCTCGCCGGCCGATTCCTCCACCTATCTCTCAACTTCACCAGCCGATTCGACCCACTTGTAAGTCAATTTTGATTAATTTTATGTTAATTTTAATTAGAGTTATAATTTTCTTCAATTTCTCTTATAATTATGCTATTTAACTGAAATTGATTGCGTTTTGTGTTAATATCTTTAATTTTTTGTGCAATTTTAGGCGAATTATAGACTTCGGCCCACTGATTCATTGAATCAGTGAGCGTACAGTGAAGTGAATTTGTTGAGTAATGTTGAGTAATGAGTATATTGGGATTTTAAAGTGAATTTGATTGAGAATTTGTTGAGTAATAAGTAATTAGAGTGTTTGAGGAAAGTATTTGTTGGATATGTTAGTTATTTGTTGATATATTGGGCCTATGGTTATGTTGTATTAATACTTGTATATTTCTAATTGAGCAATTGCCACTTGATACTAAAAATATGTAGTTTTAAATTTTTTATTTATAGGACATTGTCACATTAGCCAATATAGGACATTTTAATTGTAGGATATTGAGCAATTGTCGATTTTTAATTATAGGACATTGTAATATTGTTCAATTGATACTAAAAATTTGTAGTATTTGTTGGATATGTTAAGGTTTTGAATTTTTAGTTATAGGACATTTGTAGACATAATACATTGGATAAGATTCATGAGAACGGGCTTTATTTCAAAATTACAGTGCATTGGATAATTAATTTCTTAAGTTTGGTTTATGTAGTTTTAATAAAATATTTTTTTGTAAGATATAATTTAGTTTTCTCTACTTCTTAGTTATGTATATATATATATATATTGGATAATTATTCTCTTAACTTATTAAATTTTTAAGTTTGGTTTATATAGTTTTAAACAAAAATATATATTAGTTTCTTAATTTCTTAAATTTTTAAGTTTGGTTTATATTGGATAATTAGTCTCTTAACTCCTTAGTTATGTATATATACTTTGTTTGATGCAAGTTTATTTTTAATAAATTTTGAGATCAATAATAGTTCGAAGGATGTCCTTCTCTGGTGCTTCTAATGTCCAAGAGAAGCGAAAAGGCAAGGATCAAGTTTGGGATTGGGGAAAAGTACCTAACAAGTCCAATAAAGTGGATTGTAATTTTTGTTAGAACGAATATGGAGGAGGCATTATCCGCTTAAAGAAATATTTAGATCATGTCAGCGAGAATGTCAGAGGTTGTTCCCTGGTCCCTGATGACGTGAAGTAGAAAGTTCTGGCGATTAAATAAAGCTAGAGTAGTAAAGGAAGAGCAAACAACAGAGTTTCAAAATTTATTAAATGAAGTTCGTATTGGGAAAAAAGAGACAGCTCGAGAAGAAGAGTCATCTTTTCGAAAATCCACAGGTCAATTTTCTCGTAAAAGACCGATGGATCAATTTGCTATTCGATCGGTCGAGGAGGCAGTGGAAGCAGTCCAAAAACAACCTACCGTGTCATCCGTCTAAAAAAAAAAGACAGAGACGATATAGTTCGTTACATTGCCAAGTTTTTTTATGAAGGAGGGCTTGCATTTAATCTTATTATACTACCGCCTTTTATGTAGATGGTCCAAGCTATTGGCAAGTATGGCCGAAACTTACAGACTTTCAGTCCGTACGAGCTCAGCGAGACTTTTCTCTAGAGAGAAGTCGAGTAGACAAATGCAACTCTTGAATCATTCAAACGGAGTTGCCGAATAAATGGCTGCAGTCTAATGACCGATATGTGGTCGGACCGAAAGGGGAGAAGTTTAATGAATATCATTGTGCATTATCTGGTTAATACAGCCTTCTTATTATCGCAAGATGCTTCTTCTGACATGCACGATGACAGTTATATCCACAAATTTGTGGAGGGGAATAAATGAGGTTGGCATAGAAAATATTATACAGATTGTGACAGATAATGCTTTAAACAATATGGTTGTAGCAAATACATTAACTCTGACACATCCAAACATATTTTGGACATCTTGTGCAGCACATACAGTAAATCTGATACTTGCGGATATTGGAAAGATTAAACATATTCGAAGTGCAATCATAATGGAGAGATCAGTCTCCGTGTACATATACAGGCAGTCACACCAAATCCCTAGATATTATGAGAAAGGCGATTTGTGGAGAACTAATAAGACCAGATACAACTGGATTTGTCACGGCATTTCTCTCTTTGTCATCAATTAGAGAGAAGAAAAAAGAGTTGTAGCATAAGTATTCACTCTACTGGAGAAAGTTTTGCACAGAGTTGATGAGGACAAGGTCCCTTCAATGGGATTTTTGTACGGTGATCTAGAGACTGCTAAAGAGAAAATAAGAGATGCTCTGGGAGGTGAACAGAAGAAAAATCTTTCAATATAGAAAATTATTGATAAGAAATGGGAGAAAAAAACTTAAGGGTCATCTGCATAGAGTTGGATATCTCTTGAACCCTCTGTATTACTATGCGAAGCAGCCTGAGATTCATGTTGATGGGTCGTTCATATTAGACTTTGTTGAGGTGACGCATAAATTCTATCCAAATAATCATGAGAGAATTGATAAGATTGCACAGCAATTTCTAATGTATCAACATCAAAATGGATTATTTGGAATGTCTTTTGCAAAGACAACAATAAAGAGAATAATTAATCTAGGTATGCATTTCAATTTAAGAAATGTAAAATCCAACCTACTTTCAATTTAAGAAACTATTTTACTAATAACTATTTCTAAATATTCATTACTAGCTTAATGGTAGTAATTTTACGGGACAGATGCTCCCGAATTGAGGACCATGGCAATGAGGATCTTGAGCCTGACAACCAATTCTTCGGGTTGTAAACGAAACTGAAGCACATTTGAGGTGGTATTACGATTTGTCCTTTACTAATAAAATATTTCTTTCTTCTAAACAAATATGTTATCAACGAATTTCATGTGATTATCTTTTATTTTGGTGCATATAAAGAAAAAAAAAAATAGGTTAAGTTCTAAGAAATTGCATGACTAAGTGTTTGTCAAGTTTTAACAAACTTTCAATCCCCTAGTTGCATATAATGAAGAGGAAAAGGTCACCGAATTGTTAATGCCTCAGAAAAAGAATGGTGATTTTTATGAGACTAGTGATGATGAGATCTTCCCTGGAGAGCAATTGACTTTTCGATAGGTTTCGATTTCGATGGGTGCTAATCCGAAGAAAAGAAAGAGTGAGAGTTAAGACATTCAAGTCCAAAAGTAGAACTTCTAAGGGGAAAGTATTCTCATATTCAAAGTCTAAACAGTGTCATGCATCAGATGAAGATGATGAGGAGCAAAGCATGCTTTCGAATGAACTAGTGGAGTCTGAATCTAGCTAGAAAATGTGTTGTAAAAATTGATATTTAAAGTTTCTAACATGTTTTAGATAAACTCATTTAAAGGACAATGTTGTAAATTATATCACTTTTGTATTGTAAAAACGCTTTTTTTTTTCTTGAAAACTTATTTTTCTTAATTTTATGTTTATTGGGTAATTTGATTGATGTTTTTAATATGATGTTCTTATATGTTTTGATTTTCCTCTTTGTGTTTTAAAACTTAAACTTGATTATTCACTTGAATTATGATTATATGTAACTTTGTATACATGCTAACGTTTTAAACGGTATCTGCAAATTCGCTAGTTGAATGCAAATAAGTCAAGTTAAGTACCATAAACTTATTTTATATTTTTTAATATGTTCTATATAGGCAATTATATGATTATTTTTTAACTGTTATGACACTCCGGTATTTAGGGTCATATCGTGATATTTCGTCCGGTATCTGGTATATAATTTGGCTGACCATTATATCACCGGTATCCTATACTTAGAACACTGATGGAGGCTACATCTAGGTTAGTACGAATAGAGCATACCTACCAATGTGCTACAACTTGTGTTTAAAATATCTGCCACCATGGCTTCTTATTGTACACTTGGACACCAAGGCTTCTCATTTTATATTGGAATTTAGAGGCATATATCGTTATTTTTTCCCCTCTAATTTTGACGATTTTCATATGAAACTTGCAAGATGTGCAAGTGGTGGATACTATGAAAAAGTTCCAGTTATTTTATTCAGGCAATGGTTGGTTATTGTGCTAGATCGTGGTTAGCAAAAGCTGTATTTTATGACTTCAACTCCTAGTAAAGCTAGTCACTTTTTTATTTCTACTTTGTCTAACCAGCAAAAGCCATTTGGTTGGATCTTGGAGATTTAGAATGTTTTTATGCCTGAAAACTGGCAATTTGGTGAAGCCTTCACCATTGTTGTTATTATTATTATGGTGTGGCTTTTCATATTATATAATTATATCTTCCATTACCAAAATTTTCAAGGAACTTTATGTTGCAGTGTCTCATTGATGCTTAAGTAGCAAGTGCTAGAGTTGATAGAATGATTATAATTGTCAAGTAATATGGTTTATTATGCCTGCCAACTGATTTGGATACCAGCTGAATTCATAATTTAATATTAGTCGTATGCAAATTATCGGACTAAAAAGTTGAGGGGAAAATAAATCACACCCTTAACTCATTCCAGTGACCTTGTATTACATAAAACAAAAATGTAGGTATCATTAACTTGCCTTGTTCTTTAATCAAGAGCTTGCATCATAACTTGTTGATATACTCTGGTCCATATGTTTGAATCTGTATTCAGATAATTCAGAATTTACTGCACTATATTTATATTCATAAATTAAACGCAAAAAACTTGAAATCGACTTTGGACTCTGAATTTGTTTACAACCCTAATTTTAGCCTATGCCTTCCTCTCACTCAGCATGAGAATACTTGCAGGAGGCTGGTGAAGATCAAGGGAACCCATGCTCTCAGCTGCAGACAAAGCACTTGCTATCTAGTCCACTTCAGCGTGAGGGATAGCCTTTCCAAAGTCTGAGAGAACCACCGCAACAGTTGATTGTTTCAGTTTATGGACGCCTGCCAACAAAAGTAACCGAGTGTGTACCATATGAATACTTAAGAGATTAGAATAGGCTTTATGTAAATTGTCGAGCAGTGAGTGATTTGTATGTAATTCAGGCAGCTCTCTCCATTGGGAGGCTTGGGGTGTAAAGATGGCAGCATTCATCTGATTGTTTCTGCGGATTAAATTGGGATGGATGAGGTACACTATGTAGAATATATACGGCTGGCTGTTATGATGCAGCATAGTCAGTCGTAATTTTAGGGTATTATTAGCCCAATATCATCGGATCCAGATTTAATTTGCTGTAGCTGAGTGATAGTATGGGAAGGATTCAAAATTAAAAGTGGGCGTCTTCAGTGAAGTGGCTTGCGTGAATCGAATTTCCTGTAATAGTATAAGGTACTGGCTATTACAATCTTAGGGAAATTTCGTGGCATTTTTGCTCTGGTTTGTCCCAGATCAATGTCCAACTGCATTGAGTCACCTACAACAATTCAGCGTGGATAAGTCAGATGAACCAAACTAGAATCACACTGGATTGATGACAGATAAATCTTCGCCACTCCGCTTATTCCCATAGAGCAATGTCTTCACTTAAAACCTCCACACATCGAATTGCAGCATGTGTAAATTTATGTTGCACATAAATAAATTCATCGTAAGCAATTCAACAGATTTAAGTCGGAAATAGAATCTATAGGAACCACATAAACCGGGTTATGCAACTCAATGAACAAATCTTACCTAGAGTGAACGGAGAGTATTTCCTCATGCAGTCAGGATTCAGGGTAGGAGTCTCTTTAGCCAGATCAGGATTCAGAGCAGACCTCGTAACTCATATAAACTCATTATGTACCTGATGCAACCAGTTGTCACATACTACAGACACAAACATGAGCACACGGTAGCAGCACCATCAAAAGATACATCCACCAAATGCACCTCATTGAACTAGCTACGATACCGTTACGGGTTGTCCCAGTGGGTGGGCATAAAGCAAATGCAACCAGAAACTGTCAAACATAATATTGGTGCTTGTGCCCATTCATTTCAATTTTTGTCATATAGGCCAACAAAAACTGTCGCACAATATTGCTGCCATTCTTACACAAATTATAGGTTCACAGAGTTAAGATGAGGATGGTAATGAACGCATCCATTGTCTATGGATTAATTTTTAATCCGTTATATACAAAATTTTGAATGAAAAATAAAATTGATCCATGAACACATCCATTACCATCGGGAAAAAAAAATGCATTTCAATGAGGATCCCGAATCAAACCTTACCTTCCAAGAAATGCAAGGAAACCTAGGTGTGAGTTCCATAATTCAAACTATTGTTGTTAGTGTGTTGTTCGTGTCAAACAGTCTCCCACCCAAAATTTATTGGCAGAGAAATGCTAGCTAACACATTCTCGTAAGAATATGCGAAGACTCTGGTACAATTCCAACAGTTCCGCTAGCAACATATTCTCATTAGAATATGCTAAACTTCCGATACAATACCAGTAACTAAAATAGTTTATAATTAAAAATGAATTCTTCCCTCAAACAGGCTAAGCTACCATTATCTTATAGATTCATGAAAATCATTATAAACTACACTAACTCTTATCTCATATCCGATATAAGAATATTCGAGCTATGGGTAACCTTTAATCATTGTAAGTGCAGATTTTACTAGAAATGCACTGTCCAACATAATGTTTGTAACATGAGACGATCAGAATAGGAGACGAGGACTAAAAATATGAAAAATAAAAGGGGTAGCAAAACGTTTGAACATAAAACTAAACTATGATGACTTTATCCACAATATACAGCTATAATTCCGGCAATAAGAGGACTGACATAATGCAGCATGAAGACCCTCCCATGCAATTGGTTTCATCGTCAAGAGCAGTGGGTAGTGAGATGCTCGAATGTTTACTGCACATTTTTCCAAAGAGAGAAATCAGCACCATTTAGAACCAAAGATCAGACTGCAATATCAACGTAAATATTATGCTGAAGTAGATGTAAATGTGAAAATTATAGGAAAGAGTACTACTAGCCCCTCGAAAATCATGGTGGCGGAAGCAAATGACTTAGAATGTTAAAGAGCTGGAAAGAGATTATAGTTCATGAAAGCATTGACATAATGAAGAGTAACAACATAACCAGCTAAGATGGTTGTAACAATCTAAAGCTACAAAGCTCTTCTATGGTACAGAAAAGGGCTATGTGCTACACATGCTGAAAACTCTACTAGCAAAACTCCATATAAACAGTAATTCATTACTTCCAAATTGGCAAGAATTACTTTCCTATCAGCATATCCAAAATACTTGAGCAAAGTTTCAGATAGCATACATTTTACAAATAATGCAATTAAAGCGTACCATATTGGCATATCGGACTGATATACACGGTATATATTGTGTCACCAGGTACCTCAATATCCAAATAAGATATTAACGATGTCTAAAAGTTTTGGCACAAGGTTAGTAGCTATGAGCAAATGTACATACAAGTATATGGAGACGTAAATCCAGATTCCCTATGCTTCTCCAGATCTCCTTAGCTGACAGTCCAATCTGTTCTTGTGGGGCCAGCTATGGGGTACTCCGCAAAAACTGCATCCCCCTTTTGTCACAGATTGTATTATAATCTCTCTTTGCAAAGGGAACACATCGAGATAAATTTTATGAGCTACACTGGTGTACCTCTATTTTATATCATTCCCTTAGGCCTAATGTAATTCAACGCCATCATATATCTTAACATTCTTCCTTGCAAACTAGTTTTACAAATTATAAATGCATATGTTGCTTTCATCATGACACCTCTATTATCTCATCCAATCTGTACAAGGAATAAGATAACTGCAAATATATCCTCAAAACTTAAAACTGGGTAAAAAAAACTATATGCTCTGACACAAGCAACTATTAAATTAAAAAGTTGATGATCAAGCCCAAACAATTTCTTAAACATAAGAAAAATACTATATTTTTCATGACTTGCGACATGGTCACCTTGCATCAAGCAACAAATCTCTAGCGGGATCTCAGCTTTACCCAGAGAATTGTTGGCACCAAAAATCTAATTTGTCTTCATCCATCTACATTAGCTGCTTCAAGTTGGAACCATTGAAAATGAAGACGTAATCCATCTTCAGTTTATCTCCATAATCATATTCTTTTTTTGGGCTAAAATATGCAATAGTTAGCTAAGCACCTAACCAACAAGCAGCTTCTTCTCTTTCAAGAATCGGATCCTTTAATTCCTGTCATATTTATTGAAGGACCTTGCCATCTAGATCTCTTCGTCAAAAATATAATCATGAAGATAATGAACTTGATAATGAACTTGACCAAAAACCAAATTCAGATTGGCTTTTTCTAACCCAAATGTGCAAAAAGGAGAAGCGAAAAATCAACCCAGGGGGTATATTACAAGTTGGGCTTGCCATGTTGCAGGCCGATATAAATGCATTGCTTAGACCACTACGAGCCTACAACTTACCATGGTCACCTTTACTGCAGCAAGATTATGCAAAAGACCTGTGCAAAAGATACTACTTAAATTTTCTGTCTAACTAAGGCCAAAATTGTCTAGAATGAGGAAAATTAGAAATTTTTACCTCCTACTTCATTACCCAACTATCTCAAAAACATAAGGCCAAAATTGTCTAAAATCGATTTATGTACTTAAATTTGTCCATTCCCTTGCTTTTCAAAAAAAATTTAAATTTGGAGCATTGAAGGGAGTTCTAAGCTCCTCTATTTGCGTTTGGATTTGCTCTCCTAGTTAACTTTTAACTTCCCTTGGCAACATCAGTAGAGGATCAAATAGGGTGAAGGGAATGGTTTTACATCTATGTCTAGGGCAACAATTTTACTGGAAAGAGCACAATAGGATTACCATTTATTACAAAGGTTCCTAGACTAGTAACTGGGGCTTCGAGAGTTAGGATTTCATTTCCACTTAATTTAGTGACCAAATTTCGATCTTCAATACCATATTTCCTTACAGTACTAATCAATGTGTTGCCATCAAAAGAACTAAGTCGGAAACATGAGGATCAATCCATTTCCTGAAATCTACAAATTGCATCTTACTTAGCAGCAACATAAGACATTGTCATAAAAGAAAGAAAATTTGTCTCTAGGTGTTGTGACTATAGTTCTTCCAAATTTTACTCATCTTCAAAAGGTCATTGAGTCGTAATACAGTACGTGAAAGTTCCAAGTTGAAAAGCAAAATCAAAATATTCATCTACGGATTGCTGCAGTAACAACAGCTCCAGGTACTACTAACGAACATTGAAGCTCCATAATCAACTTCTATTACAGATTCTACAGGGACTTCAACAAGAAAAGTAACCTATCGCCAAATTCCATTTGAAAATTTTATGACACATCTCTAAAATATTTGAATGGAAAGTAAGGATGCTTGTGACCCAAATTAGGACAGTGTCTTCTCCATCACTATGTTGTTGCTATTGTTATTGTGGGTATATTTTCAGCATAGTGGACCTCATATAACTAGACATGACTACTGACTCGCACAAAGAAAATAGTCAATTCACCATGTAGAGAACACTCATCACTGCACAATGGCAATATAACATTCTGTCTGATGTGGATGACAATAAGGAATACCACACAAACCACAACAAAAGGACCAAGCAAGCATTCAACGAATGGCAGTTCAGGATGGTGTGAATATTGTCACACAGATCTATGGTGACTGAAAATGATTCGTGGGTAAAATAGTTGGCATGCATAGATGGGGGAACAAATGCAAAGATAGGTTAACTTTAGAATGAGCGAAGATTGGAAAAGTAGGAATGAGAATGGGCGGATCCAAAGCCTAGCCCTTCGCCCTCTCTATTCAAATTTTTTATTTAAAAATTTTAATTTTTAATTCAAAATTTTGAACAGGGCGAGCTGAAGGTTGGGCCCGGGACCCGCCCATTCTCATCCCTAGCAACAAGTTATTATTATACTGGCATTAATAGCATAATATAATAATCATACTAAGTTAACAAGAGAAACCTCATAAGAACTTGAGTAAGAGCCTTGTACTCGACCAATTATATGCTAATTTGATTGCAACAACTAGGCAGTCAATTTAATTAGTATATAAACTTAAAGAGTGGAAATACAAGTCCATTTACCAATCTTTCTTTTCAAATGACTGCTTCTCTACAGATGAATTTTTCTCAAAACACGATGAAACTAAAAAAAGAATAAACTTTGACCTTAGGCAAGAGGAAATAGGAAAAAATCTCATATGTTTGTGGATGCATGAGATAGTTACAAGCATTGAAAACCAAAGCATTTGGAACAAAGTGAGATTTCAATATAGATTACAGACGCAAGCTACATGCCATTAGCTAAATACTTAGGAGGCACAGGGAGACATTAAAATAAAGGTTTTCGCTAATGTAAACATGAAAATTCAAAATAGCACCATAAAAAAATTAACAACTGTTTCTGAACATTCAAGTTATCCACAATCTAGTTTGCAAACTTAGACATTATGGTTTTGTTCAATTTTTTAGTACAGTGAAATATCAACTCCTATTGGAATTTCGCACTTCAGATTAGTAGGATTATGTGAACTTGAAACCATATAATGGAGACAAGTAAAGGCGAAGGTTTGGCTAAAATTAGATTAAGGATTTAGGTAGAATTTCAACAGATTTGTTTTGATTCCAGATAGTTAGACTTTTATCTTATTTGCACATGTGGTGCACATAGGAAGTTTTTATATATTTCCTGGAAGATTTCAATTTGAAATTAGTGATTTGTTTTGGAGAAATCTATGTTGAAAGCATGCGACTTGCTATTGTTAAATCTTTTCTCGAGTGATTCATGTTAGAATAGGCATGTGACTCCCCTGGTGTGAGGCCCGAACATTATCGAACCTAATTTTATCCCCAAATCCCTAATTTCATCTCCAAATCTTCCCCACGACCACAAATACTAACTTCATTTTGTCATGCGTCAAATTTGGTACTGAGCTCAAAATCCATCTCTTTATCTTCCATTTTCTTGCTTTTTTTAGTGTGGGCAAATCCACCACGATCAAGATCAAATATCCATAAAAACGATGAAAAAATATCCATAAAAATCAGTAAAGCGAGAGAGAGAGAGAGAGAGAGAGAGAGAGAGAGAGAGAGAGAGCAAATAAAAAGGAAAGAGAAAATCAATAGCACCGCTTCAGATGTGATTTGATCAGATCCATAATGGATTGATCAAGATCAAATTTCAACTCCTCAACTCCACAACGATCGAGAGGCCGAGAACGAAGGCACCATCGAAGATTAGACCAGCAACCAAAGCCCACATCCCTTCCTCGCACTAGTCCATTCCAACCAACCTCGACATCATTGCCTCCGCCACCTTCCATCACTATCTTCTTCAAATCTAAGAGTTACCACCAACCCTTCAATTATATCATAGTTGACCTTTATCTTATTTCCACAAGTGGTGTATAGGGAGTTTTTATATATTTGTTGAAGACTTCAATTTGGAATATGTGAATTGTTTTAGAGATATCTGATTAGAAAGCATGTGACTTGCAACTCTTAAAAATTTTTTTGAGTGATTCGTGTGAGAGTGGGCGTATGATTATAGGCACTAGAAAATAAAACAATCTACAAAAGAAGAGAGCCAGATACCCGTGCCCAAGGAGCGCGCGCCTCCCAAACAAGCGCACCTTATCTCAAGACATGCACGCCCTCAAAACGAGTGTATCTCATGCCCATTCACAACAAAAAAAGTATAGCTAGGGGCGCGCGTAGAGGAGCACGCCCCTGGGCGCCACAGAGTGCTCACTGAAGAGCGCACACTTTCCAGACGAGCACATCCTACTCTCAGAAACGCGCACGTCCCCATCAAGCACGCGCAACCCAGAAGCGCACCAAGGAGTGCGCACCGAGGAGTGTGCTCCCAAACGAGTGCATCTGATTCTAAGGAGCGTGTGTTCCCAGCAAGCGCGCCTCTCAGGCACGTACAACCCAAAAGCGCCCCTAGGAGCGCGCACCGAAAAGCACACGCCTGGTTGATGCAGAAAATAAATTGAGAAGCACGCGCTTGGCGCATGCACCCAAACAACATTGTGCGCACCCAAAACGCACCGCGCGCATCCCCAAAGCGAACCACATGCATCACCAGCGCGCACCGCGCGCGGCCCACGCCCAAGGTGCTACCGCACGCGAGGATGCTGACGCACGCCCAGGGCACAGTCGCATGCGTTGAGGGCGCCGTTGCGTGCCCCGAGAGCGCTGCGAGCACGCTCCTGGGGCACTGCGCGTGCCCAGAGCCATGCACGCACCCCTGTGTGCCGCGTGCATCCCCAGGGGCGCCGCGTGCACGTCCTATGGTCACTGCGTGTGCACCCCGCCGGGTCTGCGAGCGCCAGCCTCCAGGATGCGCGCGCTTCGAGCGTTATGTGCACTCTGCTTCACATGCGAAAGTGGTTGTAACTATCCGGAGGATCATACTCCCACGTTTTTTTCTCCAAAGATTTGAGGGGGAACAGTTATGTTTCCGATCTTATAAAAAAACTCATTCCTCAATAAAAGAATGGGGGGAGACACGAAAAGTGACAGAGGAGAGATCTCTCTCTCTATAGAGACAGGAGAAAATACTCCGTCAAAGAAAAATCTACAGAGATCCAAAGATCCAAAAAGAAGAGATCCAGATAAGCAAAAATTAGTGCACTTCAAGACTTCTTTTTTTTCTGGCCAGAGCTTGATGCTGGAGAGATCAATCGATGCAACGTTTGGATCGTCAACAGAAAACATCAATGACGTTCCATCGCTACCAAAAATCCCACAAAAATTAAAAGGTAAAATAGAGTCATCTCTTTTCCCTACCCCTGCAATCCGAATTTACAGCTATAATTTTCCTTTATTTTGCTGTAATTCTCAATTAATGGCAACAAAAGGAAGTTTCTTAGATTCGGGCGTACAGGAGTTGGCGACCACAGTGGAAGTCTCTTCGCTGAAGAGAATATTGTGACGCAATCTAACGTTATCGTCGATTACGCCGGTTCGAAACCCACAAGGCGTAATAGCCGGGCGACGGCCAAAAGATATAACGTTTTATCGCCTATGGACAATGAAAAGGCGTTATCGCCTATCAAAAAAAATATGAGGCATTATCGCTTGCTAAAGGTCGAAAAACTTCCTCGCTTGCCATAGGAAGCAAGCATCTGAAGTAAGCACCTGCGTGTGCGCTAGGAGCAAACACGCGGAGCGCAAAACTCCACGCGCCCCTCAAGGCAAGACACATCCGCACGCCTATAGGCGCACGCATGCAGTGTGGTTTCGCACGCACGCAGGGACTCCACGCACACAGGGATTCCGCGCGCACTGCGGTTCCACGCGCGCATAGGGGATTCATGCGCACGTAGGGATTCTGCACACGCAGGGGCTCCACATGCATAGCAATTTCGCGCGCGAAGGGATTCTGCGTGCGCGCGGGGCTTCCACGAGAGAGCAAGGATTCCGCACATGCAGGGAGTCCGTACGTGAGCAGCAGTTCCGCGCGCGCAGGGCTTTCGCAGAAGCACAAGTAGTTCCGCACGCACATCGCGATTCCGTGCGCGTGCAGCGGTTCAACACGCGCAATGCGATTCCGTGCACTAGGATGTAGTTCCGAAAGCGCCCTAAAACTCGCGTTGTCCGAATTTTAAGGAGCAAAACTCACCCCCCGTGTAACTCGCGCGACATGATTCGAAGGGGCATATTTAACTATGTTGAATAACTATATTGAGGATAGAGGTGATTTTGCTCCAAAAATTCTATAGAAAAAAAAACGATTTAAATGGTTGGAGAACATTTTCTTGTGACTACATTAGGGTTGCCAAGGCAAATAATGAGAAGACATGCAATGCTCTAATTTTGAAGGTGAATCAAATAGGATCTTCTCACTATTGGTCCGCACCAACTCTCTTTCCAGTATTTGAAGACACTTTAGCCCGATATTGACTTAGCAAATCACTAAGAAATTGATTATTTCCTCTGCATCAAGAATTGATTCAATTGAGGGCCTTACATGATATCTATGAAGTCCTCGAGGTCCCCCCTCCCTTTTTTCATATGATTTATGAGGCTTAGAGTATGGCAATCAACTAAACCAACAGAGCTCTATCCCAAAATAAATATCTATCTTGGCAAGAGATGTCTCACAAGTTCAACCAAGCTGAAAGCTATTTAAAACTTTTTAGTTTTGCGGTTGAAAATATTCTTATTCAACCGAGTAAGAGGCCCATCTTGCCATAAGCAACTCAAAGTTTCATGTAGAGCTCCTTAGCTTCCATAGAGAGTTCAAAATGACACTTACATGTCTTACCTCCTGTGCAAAGTTTATCATGACACATGCATATTTCAGTTTCCGAGCGAGACTTGTTATGACACTCACATGTTTCAGCTCCCGTGCGAGGCTTGTCATGACACTCACATGTTTCAGCTCCCGTGCAAGTCTTGTCATGACATTCGCATGTTTCAACTCCCGTACGAGGTTTGTGATGACAATCGCATGTCTCAGGTCGCATTCAAGATTTGTCATGACACTCATGTGTCTCAATAGGCTCAAATTGCCATAAGTGTGTTCAAATCATCACACACTCATTTTCAGGGTTGCATCGTTTTTGCGCCAAAAAAATAAAGCAAAAGCCTTATCTTCAGGGTCGTATGGTCTATAAGACACGCGAGTGAGACTTTCTCTCATAATTCCTCTCTAAAACTCTCTCGGAATTGAAGTTATGTGATGACAATTCCATATTTGCGCCCACTGCAAAGTTAAAATTTTATGTGAGGCTCACAACCGTCGTGTCTGCATTATTGTGAGTGATGCTCATATCCTCCTAGAAAACAATTGTGAAAATACAATTAGCATCCAAGGTGAAATTGTTGATGCTTCAATTGCCTGGAGTGGAGGTATAACATTCTCCTGTCGCCTCCAACTCATCAAACAATTGAGTCAAATAGCTTGAGACTTAAATCACTATAACTCAATCTCAACCACCTCAAGAAAGACAAAGGCGGGTATTATGATTTGATACTCTAATACCAAACAACTATCAAGCCGATGGATATTCATGTCCTGTATTATAAGAACATACATGCAAACATCTATATATTGGTCGCAGTTATCCTACCACTGCTTGGCAATATTAACCAACATATCAGCCCCTACTCGCCGGGTCGATCAAAAAAACCCTCTCTTCGAAAGGATTAGACCATGTGCAACTCTATCCGATGATTGTGAAGAAGATCAGGAAGCCCCTTCTCTCATTGCAGACCAAAGTCAAATCGAATGATGGAGAAAATGGGATATGGCTTCATCCGAAAACCAAGATTAAATTTTATCAAAGGACGTCGAAGTCTTCTTCGCTCATTCATCCCCAAAGGAAAAAAATCATATTACTATCACAAAACCGATGGAGGTTGCGAATTGCGATATGTCACGACACCTAATACTTTGAATACAGAGGATGTGATCTGCCAAAATGCAGAAAACTCCAGTAGGAACTCACACATCAGTCTGGGGTACTATCCAACGAGCTGGCCACAAACATGAAATCTGCCAGCCCGAATCCAAATGAAATTGATGAACTCTCCTCGAGATGAAGCATTAGTCAAACATCTTGATGTCCAATGGAGCATACGCTCTGAACAGCGCGAACCACCTACCGAAGACAAGGTAGTTCAGGTGAACATGGGTGGTGAAACCAACCCCAAGCCCATATTCATAAGCGAGTGTTTTCTAATGAAAAAGATCTTATGACTCTCATCCGAGAATATATCAACGTCTTTGTCTGGAATTAAGAAGACATGCCAGGCTTAAATCCTCAAATTGCTTCGCATAGACTAAATATTAAGCCAGATGCAAAACCAATAAAACAATATCAAAGAAGACTCCGTCCAAAGCTAATGGAGTCGATCAAAGATGAAGTCAAGAAGCTTATACAATTTGGCTTTATCAAGGAAGAACAGCACCATAATTGGGTAGCCAATATTGTTCATGTTTCAAAGAAGAATGGAAGGATCCGAATTCACAACGAATTTCGATATTTGAACTCATTCTAAAAACCAAGAGGATGCTACATTAGCGCTCCCTACTAAATCTAGCAAACGCATTGCAATTGGAAGTCGCAAGCTTCTTTGCCCTAAAGAAATACTTGAGGCAAATGAAGCACATGCATCAGGGATGAATTTCGAGCCTAGAGATTGGTAATTCATTTTCGTCGTCCTTGCGCTCTATGGGTTATTGTCGGAAGATCCCAAAGAAGCCGCCAAATAGAAGAGGTGAAAAAATTCTATTATAATCACGAGCTATGCACCTTATATCGAAAACATAAGGTGGAGTTTTACTTTGGTGTTTATCCCCGCAAGAAACACAGGAAGTACTCAAACAAGCGCATAATGGAGCCTGCGGTGCTCACCAGCCGGGACTAAAATTAGGAGACCGAATAAAAAAAATGGGCTTCTATTGGCCAACGTTGTCAGACGTTATGGCATATGCAAAGAAATATCATGCATGTCAAGTGCATGCGAACTACATACATCAAACTCCAGAGCACCTACATCCAACAACAATCACTTGGCCATTCGAGACATAGAGAATAGATATTATTGGCTCTATTACTCCATCTTCTCGTAGACATCGATTCATACTAACTATAACCAATTACTTCTCAAAGTGGGCAGAAACTATCCTTCTAAGAGAAGTTAAAACAACAGACGTGGTCAACTTTATCCAACACCACATAATTTGTCACTTTGGTGTTTCTAGACGGATCATAAGCGACAATAATCCTCAATTTACTAGTAGGGCCTACACCAAATTCTCCAGCTGCCAACAGTCAAGCAGAAGCATTTTCCAAAACTATAGTGAAGCTTTTGCATAAATTCATCACCACAAGTCAGAGTGACTTGGATGAGAAATTAGGAGCTTATCTACAGGCGTATCGCATAACGGTAAGAACACCGACAAGAACCACACCATTCTCCTTAGTGTATGGGTGTGAGATCGTCCTGCCTCTAGAGATTCAGATTCCTTCCCTTCGAGTGGCATTAACAACAAAGAATAACCACCGAAGGAAAAAATACAACCAACGACTATGAGAATTGGAAGCGTTGGACGAAAAATGCTTAAAAACTCAACAATAAATAGAGCTTTATCAAGCCCTCGAGCCTTCAATAAGAAAGTGAAAGAATGAACTTTCAAAAAATGCCTTGTTCGCAGCGGAAATTTGCTTTCCTTCCATTGAAATAACTTAATTACAATGAAAGTGAACAAGAAAAAGAACAAACGAGATGATTTATAACTTATCGCTCTCTTTTACAATGAATTGTGAGAGCTCGTAGCGATGGGATCTAATTAGTAGTTCTTTTTGACGATCTGACGACGATGATCTTCTCTCTTGAAGATGACGGCCGACTTGGATCTTGATCTTCTCTGGTCTTCACGAATTCAAGACTCTCACGCGTAACTCGAATTCTCTAAGATGCAAAAGAGATGATCCGAAAAGCTCCCTAGGGCTTCCTCAAAGGGGTATTTATAAACTTAGATCAATATGAGAGTTTCTATTTAAATAGAATTTGTATTCATCAAGGATTCCAATCAAATATCTTAGTTTTGATTTAAATCTCTTGATTTAAAGTTCTGATTGGACTTAATTTGGGTATTTGGATAAGCCCAAATCTTAATCTCAATCAATTTAGGATTCTAGTTATCTGCTCGCGCGGAGCTAATAGCATTAAAACGCGGAGCTAAAAGACCAGTACGCGGAGCTATCGATTAGCTCCGCGTTTTATTCAAACGCAGGGCTAAATAGCCAGACGCGAAGCTACAAAGTTAGCTCCGCGTTCTGTTGTGGAAAATCCCATTTACTTAGAAATTTTCACTGCCAACAGAACCCCCTCCAAAGTTTTCAAAATGGCTTAGAACTTAGCAAATTTTGAAATACTTTGAATCTTCAAACTGGAACGCGGAGTTAGAATACCAAACTATCTTCGCGTTTTGTATACTTGCGCGGAGCTAAATAGTTTCGCATTTCAGTGAGTAACTACTCAGTAATTGCACTGAATCTCGTGCCGAATACCAAGAGACGGGTTTTTTCATTTAAATAGAGTCTCTTCTTCTTCTTCCTCACTCATCTGAAGGAATTTCAAGAACCTAGAGCTCAGGCGATCGGCGATCCTTGCAACCCGAGCGATTTTTACCTATTTTCTTCGATTTATACCAAGAATTCTCAAAGATCAATGGCACCCAAGACTCGCGCTTCCTCTCGCGCTTCCTTGCCGTCGGCGGCTGGTGCAAGCAGCGGCGGCAGCGGCTGTGGCAGCGGCCGTAGCGACGGTCCGGCCCAAGCTGCGCCATCGGAGGTAAAAACCCCAACTTTTGGGTCTTTTAGAATTGTTTTAGAGTGATTTGGCTCGGTTTCAACCGGCCAATCACTTCTTTCACCGGCGAAATCGCCATACTCCGGCCGAATGACTTGGAGAAGAAGAGACTACTGGTCTCCTTCTACGCGAAGCTATCGCGTTATCTTCACGTTTGTTCTCGCGAAGTTATTTTTGTTACTCGTCGCGTTAATACGCGAGGTTACAAATTTAACTCCGCGTTTTCAAACGAAAAACTATTACTTTAACTTCGCGTTCAAACGCGAAGTTATTTTTGTCATCCTCAAAACGCGAGGCTATTTTCTTAACTTCGCGCAGAGTTATCTTTAGCTTCGTGTTTCCATACTTAGAAAATTTTCCTGATTTTGTAAGAATTTTTTTAATTCTTTGATTCTTCTTTTGCAGTTGGCTACTCAGTGGATCCACTCTCCCAAGGGCATCACTTTGGCTATGTTGGGGGTGCAGACTCAGCAACCCAATTTCACTTCACCACCGTTTTTGCTACATACAAGCCAGGCTTGAGAGAGCACAGGGAGAAATTGATCAGGTATAACCCTGCTATTGCACTGGAGATCGTCATTGATGCCCCCTTTGAAGCTATTAACCGAGAGGCACTGGAGAAGCCGGCGTTCCTCTTCGGAGACGCAATGGAGTACTCCGATGAAATTTTGTTTGAAGAAGAGGGCAAATGGCTTTATCAGACTGGTGACCTGTCGATGTTCCTGCCTGACATGGAACAAAATTACCCTCTGGTATATCTCCAAAGGCTGTTCTCCCATCGCGGTTAGAATGGGAGCTAACTCGTGAATACGACGGAGTTGCAACCGGTAAATTTGGTGCAAATGGAGCTTTCCAAGATGGTCCTCCCAGATGTGTCACTAGGCTGCTTCCAGGCAGAGTCACCAAGGAGCACCCCGTTGGTGAAGTCCCGACTCGTGCTAAGACCTTTCTTAGCGAGTTCATGGCCAAGGGTGGTCAGTACCCTGCCAAAGATTTCCGGATGCCCGGGTGGATCCATTCATCGGGCAACATGTGGTGGTTCAGGCTCGTCAAGTATGTGCTGGACACCCATGAGCGGATCCTGAAGGAAATTGGCTTGTGCAAAGCCATTAGAAACGTCCAGTTGGCTTGCCTCAAAACTCATACCACCTTTTCAGCTTGCTGGAGATGTATAACCCCGAAACTGGCACATTCTTTACTCCCGTGGGTGAGTTAGGATTTGCTCTCTACGAGATGTTCGAAGTGTCGGGATTATCAATGGGCGAAGTCCCTTATGAGGAATATATCCCTACCGCTGAAGAACTGAAAACGTTGAAAGCGGGGGACAAGCACATCTATCAAATTTATTGGGAGATGATGTGTCACTACCACATTTGTGCCGATCTGGCTGGAGTGAGGAATCAAGGGATCGGCCATAAGAAGTGGGCAGACTACCTCTTCATCAATCTGAAGGAGAGTCTCCCTAAGGTTCGTGGGTTTTCTCCCGCGAGCATAGAAGAAATCAAGGAGTGCATCTCCAAGCTGGGAGCCACAACTTATATTACTGAATCCAATGAAGGGGGATTCAGTCCAGATACGGTCTTCCAGAGTTTTCATTATCAAACCCAGTTTCCAATTTCTGAGAAGGGTCTCCTTGCTGGCTTTTTAATGTTGTGGCTGAAGAGGTGTGTCGTCCCCTCACTGCCTAAGGAAGCTATCGCCAAAAACGTAGTATGTCCAGCCGTTCTATTGGCCTATGGACGACCATTCGGGCTCTTGCCAGCAATGGTTATTAACTTCCAAAGCGGACTCCGGGCCCTCTGCAACAGGTTCATGCCAGCAGAAAAGAATAAGAGCAAAGCTGGAAAGGGTAAAGCAGCAAAAAAAGCTGCTTCAGTGAAGATACCGCACCCCAGGGTGGAGATGCCCTACACATATTTAATGGCGTGGCTAGTCATGCACTGCCCGTTTTTGATGAGTGCTGCGGATTACAGCCCGATCGACAAGCCGTTCTTCGTGGAGAAGTACGAGCGCTCTGTATGGAAGAGTAATTATATGTCGGTAATCCGCAAAACGCTCCGTCACCACCAGAACTACGAGATTTTCCGCTGCTTCCCAGACTTCCCTGGAGGAGAGTATGGCTCTAAATTCAAAGATACTTTGGGAGCGAACAAGTTCACCAACTTATCTTCGGGGGTTTTCTGGTGGTTATTGAATATTCGCCCCGAGCACTTAGTGTACAGACAAGATACTATGTGCTACATGGAGCCGTATATCCCGAGCAGATTTGCTCATCAATTTGGATATACGCAGCTTTATATAGGAACCCCGAATAAGGGACTGGCGTACGAAGGGAATCTGTACGCAGGAGCACGGGGTTGGTTCCATTTTGTTGCCGGAGGAACCGGAGCTGGGTTTATGCTGCCCCAAAAGGTGCCAGATTTAAGCATGGCTTTGAGTTTATGCATCTGGTACAGCGTTGCCAACACTGATGTGCCTAACTTCTCTATCAACCGTAACTGTTGCAAGGAGATTGAAACCTTCTACTCTCGCCGAAAAGGGACCAAGAGAGTGAGGGTAAAGGAAATGGACGAGTTCCTAAACACAGCAACTGATCCGTCAGATGCAGGTGACTCTGACGGAGATGATGGTGCTGATGATGACGGTGATGCTGGTGGTGCCCCCCCACCTGTCGTGACTCGATCTCGGAGTCCGACTATAAAACGCCGCGGGGCCATAAGGGGTGAGCCAGCTCGGAAGAAAAGGAAGCCGACCGGGGAAACATTGGTGATCCCCGAAGAGGCAGCGGTCAAGTTTGCCACTGACTTGCTTGCTTCGACCCTGCCTTCTGGGTCGGCAAAAGAGAACAGGCCCGCCGAGGTCTGCAGTGCTACTGAGGCTACGACCCTGCCGGCCACGGGATCTGCCGAACACACTACGACGTTACCTCTGGGTAGCGAAACGGGTGTGCTTCTGGAGTCGGCCACAGCTCCTCCCACAAGTCCAACCACAAGACTCGTATCCCCTGGTATGGTTTTCTCAAATTTTATATTTTTTCTTTTGTTCATTTTCCCTATATTATATGTAACACTTGTTTGTTTTATGAGATGCAGGTAGTCTGCTTCATTCTCCTATGCACTCAACTACCAGGATGGAGTCCGAGGAGCTGGTGGATTACTCTGGCACCACTGGGTCGGTGGGCGGCTTGGGTAGTTCTGCGAACGAGTTTGACGCAGACTACTTCACTCCGGCCTCATACTCAGTTCCTTCATCGACTCCTCCCATTGATGAATTAGGGAGTGATGATAGGACTGATGCTGTCGTGCCCAGGGATGCTCCTCCATCTCCGAGTTTACCGTCTCCAACTCCAGCGGTCTACTCTGAGGATACCTTCCCCCTCGTCGTTGGCGTGCCTGCTACTCCTCATCCTGCTGTGCTAACGCCGTTAACGATAATGGCCGTTGAGATGCCAGTAGCTCCTCCTGCTCCAGCTCGCTTGCCAACAGGGGACGAAGACAACTTGAAATTCTCGTTTGAAACAACTATTACAGGAGTTTTTGGCGAAGACACTCCAACATCTACCCCTGCTAGCGGAGTTGCTCGACCCACTAGTACCGATGATATTTCTCCTTGAGTTCCCAGTTCTGCCAAGTCAATATTGGCTTTACTGGCCCCACATGTTATAAGTCTGGTACAGGGGCGAGCTTCTTCATCGACTCCTACAGAAACTACTCCTCCGGCTACATCTTCCTTGGTACTGCCCGTGCTAAATATGGACACTATGGACCCTCTTGAGGAATTCTTCAACCACAGCGTTAACGATTTTATGCGGCTGCTAAGGAGGTGTATCGGGATGATCCTGGACGGAAGAGATTTCCTCGAGCTCGGACGTCCAATGTTGGCCAGTTACCTGGACAATATTAAGAGGATTGGAGGAAGTGACCGAGCAGCTCCTTATCGAGCCCTAGAAGAACAGGTGCAAACGCTGAACACAGTTCGCCAAGCGGATATGGAAGCGATCACCGAGATTGAGGTGGCGTGGCTACGAGTAGAGTTGACAACTCGTCAGGAGGAGCTGAGGCGCCAAGAGGAAGATTGGTCTCGTGAGTTGGCAGAACTACGAGCCAGGCAGGAGTCAGTTCTTAGGGGGCTGGAGATGGCGGACTTTGAAATTGAGGGGAGCCAAGCAGCCATCCTTAGAGCCAAGGAGACTATCGTCAAAGATCAGGCTATTTTAACAGCCAGCGAGTCTCGGTTAGGGGAATCTGTTAAGAAACGGGAGGAGCTGATCCTTCAACAAGGACAGCTCGAACAGGAGGGCATAATAAGAGGCCGTGCTATTGAAGAATCTCGTCAGCGGTTGACTTAACAACTCGCAATAAATGATGATGATTTGCGCCGACAAGCTCAACACTCCGTGGAGGAGACTCATCGTCGAGTTATCGATGAGACGACAAATAAGTTGAAGCTTTTGGGAGAATCATAACTCCCTTTTTATTTATTCATTCTTTATTCTTTATAAGAAGAATTCAACAATTTTTTGAATTCTTTCATTTATTTCATTCTTTTTGTAACTTTATTCTTTTGATTTATGAATAAAGATAATTCTTTTGATTCTTTTATCTGTTGGCTACAAAATTTGCTTGCACAACAAATAACTTGTCATCAAAATAGTTCGTCGTTTTCTTTGGTAAAACAATCCAAGGCTTATCTGCGTAACTTAGATCGTTAATACCGACCGGGTTGCAATTATTAACCTCGGTAAAGCCCTTTGAACAGAGCTAAATGATAGTTTGGTGAAAGTGTTTAACTACTTACACCAGGATGATCGGGTCAGGATCATTAACTTAGGCAGAGGTGCCTAATTGCACATGCCTTAGTTTGTTAAAAAAGTTCAAGTGCTCATATGCGTAACTTGAACAAGTGGATGGTTATACTTCTAGGGATATTAACCAGATGTGATAGTAAATGATTTTTTTTTTAGGCATAGTACTTCAAAATTTGCCGTTGATCGGCATCATCCTGTTACCATCCTGATTCATTAAGCGATAGGCTCCTCTAGAATATATCGTCTCCACGATGAATGGTCCTTCCCACTTGGGTTCAAATTTACCCTTAGTCTTGTGGGTTAGAATCATTGACCTTTTAATAGCCAGAACCAAGTCTCCTTATTTAAACGTCCTTGATTTAACGTTCTTATTGAATGCTTGCGAGATTCGGACTTGATACAGCTCAATTTGTTGTTGAGCCCGGAGACGTTTTTCATTCAACGCTTCTAATTCTCGCAATCTTTGTTGATGGCGTTTTTCTGTCGTCATCTTTGTAGCTAAGGCCACTCTTAATCATGGTATCTGGACTTCAAGAGGCAGGACGGCCTCACTTCTATAAACTAAGGAGAACGGGGTAGTTTTTGTTAGGGTGCGAACGGTGGTGCGATAAGCCCACAAACACTCTCCCAGCTTTTCATCCCAGTCTCTTTTGTTGGAGGAGACGAACTTCCGAAGGAGCTTAATAATAGTTTTATTAAAGACTTCGGCCAATCCATTTGCCGCAGGGTTATATGGCGTTGAAACATCTTTGATCCTGAACTTATCACAGAATCTTGAGAACCCCTGGCTGATGAACTGCGGTGCATTATCGTGAATGATTCTTCGAGGGACGCCAAAACGGTAAATGACATGATACTTAATGAACTTAATCACATCCGTCGTTTTTACCTCTCATGGGCACGGCTTCGGCCCACCTTGAAAAATAATTGATTATTGCAAGAATAAACCGATGTCCTCTGGATGACGGGGGAGTTATTGGCCCCACAATATCCATTCCCCATGCTTCAAATGGCCAACTAGCAACGGTACTGTGCAAGTACTCTGGGGGTTGATGAATAAAATTAGCGTGTACTTGACATTCATGGCACCGTTTAGCGTACGCCATTGCTTCTGTAATCATCTTCGGCCAGTAGTACCCTAGCCTTTTTATGCGGTCCCCGAGTTTTGGACCGGGCTGGTGAGCTCTACACACTCTATTATGTGTTTCTCTCAGCACTTCATCTGCTTCTGCCTTTGATATGCAGCGTAGCAGAAGACCATCACTTGACTTTCTGTATAAAGTTTTAAGTGTATGATCATAATAAAATCTTCGAGCCTTCCTCTTTATTGAGCCGGCTTCTTTCAGATCCTCTGGCAACATCCCATATAGGGCATAATCCACAAACGGAAATCGCCAATCACCGAATTCCAGAGTTAAGCCTGCTTGGCACACCTCCATGGTTTGGAAAACCGTATCCGGACGGAGAAGTTCTCTGCTACCAATAGTGATGCTTTTAGCTTCACCCGGCAGGATTGCCAATGTTGCAGCTAGTGCGGCAAGAGCATCCGCATAGACGTTCTCGTTTCGAGATATGTGATAGATATAAAACTGTTCAAAATATCCTGCTAGCTCAATGGCTAACTGATGATAGGGGATGAGGGCTTCATGTCTGACTTCATGTTCGCCTGTCATCTGATTGACAATGAGTTTAGAGTCTCCATATGCCTCTAGATGGTTCACCCCCAGTTGCAGAGCCATTTTTAAACCAATAATGAGCGCGTTGTATTCCGCCACATTGTTCGTACACGGCTCTGTTAATAAGTAACCGTTAGGCAGTATGTGTTTATGTGGGGATATCAGAACAACCCCCACTCCAGCAGCAGATCGTCTGGCAGCACCATCAAAAAATATCTGTCATGGTTGTTCTTTATTAGTTGCGTTGACTTCTGACGTATGTTTAGAGTTGGACCAAATTGGGTGGTCTGCTAGGAAATTGGCGATCGCTTGTCCCTTCATGGCTTTTTGAGGAACGAAGTGTATATCATATGGCGATAGCAATAATACCCATTTCGCCAATCGGCCGTTTAAAGATTCCGGTTTTATCATCAGGATTTTCAAGGGATTAACCCGTGAGATGACATGAATTGTTTGTCCTGAAAGATAGTGTCGCATTTCTGAATAGCGAACACTAGGGCTAAACATTCTTTTTCAATCGGGTATACCGATACTCGGCCCCGATCATTATCCGACTTAAGTAATAAAGGGCGTGTTCATGGACGTGCTCATTATACTGAGGAAGTAATGCTCCTAACGCATTATCCATGGCCCTTACATATATGAGGAATGGTTACCCAGGAACCGGTGCCATGAGGACGGGAGGTTTGGTAAGCTATTTTTTGAGATCGCCAAATGCTTATTGACATGCATCATCCCATACAAAAGAAACCCCCTTTTTCATGAGTCTGGAAAATGGCTGGCATCGTCCTGATAGGTTAGAGATAAAACGCCGGATATAGGTCAGTTTTCCTTATAACCCTCTTAATTCTTTAAGATTGCGGGGAGACAGCATCTCATTGGTCGCTTTTACTTTTTCAGGATCAAGGAAAATTCCTTCTGAGGTAACTATGAACCCAAGGAATTTCCCGCTAGACACCCCCATGAAAGACTTGGCAGGGTTCATCTTCAAGTGATTTTTCGCATAAGATCGAAGACTGTTATTAGATTCTGAAGATGGTTGTCTTTATTTTTGCTTTTGACTGCTAGGTCATCCACATAACACTCTACCGTTTTGCGAGGTGTTCTTTAAATATAATGCTCATTGCACGTTGGTAGGTGGCACCAGCGTTCTTTAGTCCGAAAGACATTACCGTATAACAGTACAACCCCAGCGGCGTTCTGAAAGTCGTGTGCTTTTCATCGTTTGAGTTCATTTTGATCTGATTGTAGCCTGAGAAGCCCTCCAGGTGCTATCAATTATTACATTGGTAATTGGGAGTGGGAACTCATCCTTAGGGCATGCAGCATTTAGATCCCGAAAATCGATACATATCCGGATCTTACCGTTCTTTTTACGAACCGGCACTATATTAGCCACCCAATCGGGATGTTTCTCTTCACGGATAAATTCCGATTTTATGAGCTTATTAACTTCGGTAACTATCGCCTCCATTAATTCCGGCCGAAAACGCCTCTGGTGTTGTTTAACTGGCTTAGCGTCTTCTTTAATATATAGCCGGTGTGTGGCAATATGAGAATCAAAACCGGGCATGTTTTCATAGCTCTATGCGAACACATCTATGTATTCCTTGATATGAGATATAAATTCCTCTTTTTCTAAAAGAGTTAGTGTGTCGCTTATAAAAATAGGCTTCAGATTCTCTTCCGTCCCCATATTAACTTGTACTAGTTTATCCTCTGTAGACGGGTCACGCTATTCAAAGCGGACATCCCTAAGAGTGTCCATGTGTTTTGTCTAGGAATCATCTTGCACATCGATCGGTTCCTCGTCACTTTCAGGTGCGGCTGAAACCATATTTACTGTTAAAAATCGAAACCAAGCGCCAGTACTTAGATCCGAATCATGGTCGAGCGGATGTAAATCTTCATCTGCCGAAGAGTTCTCTTCGTATTTGTCTGGTGATGAGGGAGTAGATACATAGCCCAACTTCCTTCTAGTTTTCTGATAATAATCAGGGTTCTTCCCTCTTGGTCTAAACGAGGGTATGAGATTCCGTCGCCCTTTCCCAAAGTTCAATTCCGGTTTTTGGGTAAAATTATAACTCATCTTTTCCATCATTTATCGTAATTTCTGTTCATATAAGTGAATTTGAGGTGATGTTTGTTCATCACTTTCACTACTTTGTCTTTGGTTAGGCGACGTGATCACTTTGCCGAAGACAATCGGTTTATGCGATACATGTCGCGGCGGTACTTCAAAAAAATGATCTCGTCTTTTCATTATTTTAGACCGAGAGATGAGAGACGAACTTATTGGCAAGTGATATGCCGCCAAAACTTCAAGTTCGGATAGGTCATCTGCCTCGGTGGATGTACAAGAAGGCTCAGACTCTATAGTTACAGTGACTCGTAGACATATTTTATATTATCATTAATAATCCACTCATCCTCTGCTACATTAGCTACATTATTATCAAAATTCATTTTAAGATTTATGCGAGGGTTAATTTCGTAATCACCCCCGTTATCCTCTTCCAGGGATTCGTACTCAGTGTCGGCCTCGTTGCCGCTATCTTCGGGTTCTTGAGGCCTTTTACAGTTATTGTTGGAGACTTCGTGGGCTGGCTTATAGAGCATAGCATCCGTGAAGTAGTTCTCTAATCCTTTGAATGGCTGCTTATCTGCAACTAATGTCCAAACTTCTCCTTGATCATCGCAGTATTTCATGCACTGGTAGAAAGTCGACGGGACTATCATATAGGCGTGTATCCATGGTCGCCCCAGTAAAATGTTATAAGACGTATCTGCGTTTATAACATAGCATGTAACATCTGTCCTCAAATCTCCGATCTGACACAGAAGTCGGATTTTGCCAAGAGGACAGCTGTCATTAGCATTAAATCCATATATAGTAGTATTTATCGGTGTCAAACGATGAGGAGAGATTCCCAATAGCTGCATCAGTCTTCTGGGAATAACGCTTAATGCAGACCCCAGATCGATTTGAATACGGTCCACCTTTGTGGATCCGACATATCCGATAAAATATAAAGGCCTATTATGTTTTATATTCCTTACTTACATATCATCTGGAGAGAAAGTAATCTGCGAGACCTGCCTCCTCACTTGATGACAGCAGGGGCAAGAGTCATGTTCTTGGTCAGCTGCCTCAACAATCTGAGCCAGGAATGACTCAGAGTCTGCCAAGACCTCTCTTAACACCTCGCGAGTTGATTTTGACAATCGCAAGAACTCATAAAACGTGACTCGAGCTGGAATATTTGCCAACTTATATCAAACTTAAATGCAGCCTCCTTGGCTTCATCTCTTGCAGGATTTTTCTGGAAACGAAGTCTCTTTTGTTTCGCGGTCTTCGCGAGTTCCCCGTATATATTCTTCGGATCTACTCTGGTGTAGTTTTTGAGATATGGTTTACCAGATCGAGTGTCGGAAGGACCCGCCCCATCTTGATGAGTGGCCATAACTTCGGGCTCTTCTTTAGAGTCTGTAAATGCCCCTGCAATTATGTATTCGTCTTTTATTTTCGCGGAGATAGTATTGCTAGTCCGCTTTTTCTTTTAACCCCCCGCAGAAGTCCACTGTTCATCCTGTAGTAGATCAGGGTGGACCCACGTGACTTCCTCTCTTTGAGTTGTTACGGAGACAAGTCCTTTCTGGGCCTTTTTATGTGGGTCATGATTTTTCATGACCAGTTTTTCCTCTGGTATTGGGATCACCCCCGCGGGGAACTCATGAGTTCCGACCACTAGAGTTGCCATATTGACAGTGACCTTCTCTTTTGCTCCTCTTTTAGCGTCAAGACTCCAGCCTCTATCAATACTTGGATCCTGTTCTTTAGAGGATAACAATCTCTGGTACGGTGTCCAACATTCCGGTGATAGAGACAATAGTTGGGGTCGTTGGTTTTACCAGTATCCTCCGATTTTCTATTTTTCGGAAGTTTCAACATTCCCTTCCTAAGGAGCAGATGGAAGAGTGTAGGCATCTGTTCTGCCTTAAAGGTGTAGGTCCTCTCTTGCTGGGGCCTATTCTGTCTTATGCCTTTTTGATTTTGAGGTTTCGGGCTCGGAGGATTTGTTTTATGCGGAGCCGCTTCTGACGCCATTACCGCTTTTCCCTTATTTTTATTATTGTTTTGCGCATACGGCTTATTATTTCCAGTATTTCTTGATCCACGAGACTCTTCAACTCTACGGATCAAATCTTCAGCTTGCTCTCATTGTTTGAGCAACTCCTTCCAAGTCCTAGATAGACTCTACGGCCCCCATTTTTAAGAGCACGTTGGTTTTGAGATTATGCCGACACGTCTCCACCAGAGTTTCTTGAACCATTCCGTATTTGCAATGCACGGACTTCTCCCAGAACCTTTCTATAAAATCTTTTATCGTTTCTTGTTCTCCTTGTTTATTGCAAGGAGGGAATGAACCAAAATTTCTTCTCAACATCAAACCAGGTATTAATAGTACTTGGGGGCAACTGCATAAACCAAATGAAGGCAGGCCCTCGCAAGGTATTTGTAAATATCTTGGTCATTACTGGGTCATTACCCATTAAATGCCTGCTTAAGACAAAAAGTAATAAATATGTTGACTGGGAGATCCTTTCCCGTCATATGGCTCCAATTTGAGCGGTTTGTATTTCTCAGAGGACGGTGCCAAATCCCAATCAGGCGGGTATGGTCTTGAGACCCCTGATTCTTTCAACTCCTTGTGCATTAGTGCTTCGAGTTGGCTTTGTAACTTTTCAATTTTCTCTTCATGAGGGTCATGAAAAGAATATTTATCCTCGTCCTCATGTGTCGAGTGGGCTTTTTCTTCTTTATCTTCCTCGTTCGTTTTGTTGAATGGAGTTTCTTTTCCCTTCTTGACGTTATCCTCGACAATTTTTTGAGTATTTTCGACCACTTTTGAGAGCATCATTTTAAGATCCTCGATTGTCTTTTGTTGCTCCCGAATCATTTGTTCTTGGGCCTCAAATCTTTGGTCGATATCGTCAGATCTATTCATCATATATGATGCTGACTTCTGCAATTTAGACGATGCCGAAGAACGAGAGGCTATCGCTGAGTTATCACTATCATCATCATAAGAACCTTTCACAAGTTTCTTATAGTTTCGGGCCGGGATAGCGCCTGACTTAAGTCGGGTAAAATGATAAGGTTCTTCATCACTTGATTTTGAATCATCATTTCTTTCTATGATTTTCTTGCCCTTGCCAACCATATTAGAAGTTACAATTCTCCATTCTTCTCAGGGAGTAGCTTTTGTTTTCTTAGCAGGGTTTTTGTCCGACTCAGTTAATCCGTCGAACACCGATACCCGTTCTTGCTGCAGCAACAATTATCCACTACAGCGGATACTGCTGTCATAAACTGCTGGCAATGACAAGTAGGTTCAGATTGGACTTGGTTCATATTTCTTTTCTTGGTTAGATACTCCCTGAGATCAGTGGCTTTAGATATGAAATTGTGGGGGCCATTCAGCTGTTGAGAGGGTCCAGGAACCCACTGAAGCTCCTTGAGATCATTAGAGTCAAGTTCTGGTTCAATATTGCAATGATCAACCCTGATTTTGTATTCAGGTTGATTTACGCGGAGCTGAGCAGTAGCTTCACGTTTTGATACGCGGAGCTGAGAAGTAGCTTCGCGTTTTGATACGCGGGGCTTAGAAATAGCCTCGCGTTTGGATACGCTAGCCTCGCGTTTTACGCTGGCTTGACGTCCTTACAGAAATTTATCTTCTGGAATCTTAGCCCTACGTGGAAGAAAATTTTTGCATGCTGGCTTATTTTTGCGATTAACGCGAGTGATAACTTCACGTTTAGCGCGATTTTTGCGATTAACGCAAATTTGCCAATCATCTTCGCGATTTACGCGAGGGTAGGGAGTATTGAGATTAACGCAAGTCTTACTGACTTCGCGTTTATCGCTAAGCTCAGTATTAGTCTCGCGTGGAGAATCACACACTGGCCCTAAGAAAATTTTATCCTCACGATTAACGCGAGTGTCAGAAATTTTGCGATTAACGCAAGTCTTACTGGTTTCGCGTTTATCGCTAAGCTCAATATTAGCCTCGCGTGGAAAATTCCACGCTGGCTTTAAGGAAATTTTATTCTCGCGATTAACGCGAGATTCTCTAGTTTTAAGTCCAGATAAAATAGCCTCGCGTGGAGGATCACACGCTGGCTTATCCTTGCGATTAACGCAAGTTGCAGCTTCGCGTTTAACGCGATACTGACTAGTCTTGCGATTAACGCAAGCCAGTTCGCGAGGTGCTGTAGCCTCGCGTTCTGCTTCCTGAATAGCCTCGCGTTTAACGCAGGCTTTAAGTGCTTTTCGCTAGCCCTCCGATTTCTGTTCCGGAGTTGGATTCTGATTAATCCAGCTCCCGAGCCTTCTTCGACCATAGAGAGATCATCCTCTGCTAGGGTTTCCTGCCCAAACAACGGCTCTATGGCCGCGGTTTTCAAGAGTCCCCGATTAACGGTGGATCTCTGATTACCCGATTTACGGGTATTGGAGCGCATGCGACGATAGTGCTGTGTTTCGGTCAGGTTACCTGACTCAGAGGCAAGATACTCCTCGTAATTCTGCTAGTCGATTTCAACGACTAGCATGTTTACGTCGGATCCGATCCTCTCGACGTTAGATTGCGCCACGATCTCTTCTTTGGTAAAAGAGATGTCTCCCACTGTGGTCGCTAGTTTGTTCGCAGCGGAAATTTGCTTTCCTTCCATTGAAATAACTTAATTACAATGAAAGTGAACAAAAAAAAGAACAAACGAGAGGATTTATAACTTATCGCTCTCTTTTACAATGAATTGTGGGATCTCGTAGCGATGGGATCTAACTAGTAGTTCCTTTTGACAATCTGACGACGATAATCTTCTCTCTTGAAGATGACGGCCGACTTGGATCTTGATCTTCTCTGGTCTTCACGAATTCAAGACTCTCACGCATAACTCGAATTCTCTAAGATGCAAAAGAGATGATCCAAAAAGCTCCCTAGGACTTCCTCAAAGGGGTATTTATAGGCTTAAATCAATATGAGAATTTCTATTTAAATAGAATTTGTATTCATCAAGGATTCCAATCAAATATCTTAGTTTTGATTTAAATATCTTGATTTAGAGTTCTGATTGGACTTAATTTGGGTATTTGGATAAGTCCAAATCTTAATATCAATCAATTTAGGATTCTGGTTATCTGCTCACGCGGAGCTAATAGCATTAAAACGCGGAGCTAAAAGACCAGAACGCGGACCTATCTATTAGCTCCGTATTTTATTCAAACGCGGGGCTAAATAGCCAGACGCGGAGCTACAAAGTTAGCTCCACGTTCTGTTGTGGAAAATCTCATTTACTAAGAAATTTTCACTACCAACAGACCTAGTCATAGCAATCAAACAAACAATGGTCATGACATATAGACTAAAGGAAAATTTCCAACTAAAATGGAAAAGTCTATTTGTAATAAAGACAGTCTACTCAAATGAGACATACCGGTTGATCACTCAACACAGTGATCGGATGATACCAATCAACAGAAAATTCCTAAAAAAAATATTATTCTTAAAGGAATCAAATCATCTGATCTCATCTTCAACATAACAAATGAAAAAAAAAAAATACTGGCTCGCTGCTAAGGTAAAGCTCTATGCCTCCGACTGGGGGTACCAGATGAAAATGAATCTGTCTTTATAGCTAAGGATAAAGGAAAGGTTTGGCATATAAGCCCAAATGAAATCCTCACCAACCCATCATGTTGGGAGTGAAAGTATGAACTGCCCTACGCTACTAAAGTACCGGGAAGAGAATAAGTTTCTCACCAATCCATCATGTTGAGAGTATAAGAATGAACTGTCCAACGCTACTAAAGCAATGGGAAAAGAATAAATTTCTCGCCAATCCATCATGCTGGAGATAAAAACATTAACTGTCCAATTCTGCTAAAGCAACGGAAAGAGAACGAGTTTTTTGATAACCTATCATACTAGGGGATAAAGCATGAGCTGCCAAACACTGCTTAAGTAAAGAGAAGAGGAAAAGTTTGGTATGTAAGCCCAAGCGAAACCCTCGCTAACCCTATCATGCTGGAGTAAAATCATTAACTGACCAACGCTACTAAAGCAACGAGAAAAAAATAAGTTTCTCGCCAACCCATCACGCTAAGGGTAAAAGCATGAACTGTCCAATGCTGCTAAAGTAACGGAAAGAGAATAAGTTTCTCGCTTCTTACTAACCCATCATGCTGAGATAAAAGTATGAACTGTCCTAAGCGACTAAGACTAAGGGAAGAGGAAAGTTTGGCATATAAACCCAAATGAAATTCTCAATAATTCATCATGCTGAAGGAAATAGCATGGCTAACCCAAATCAAGCAGTACTTGGTAAAGGGAAACCAAATCCGTTGATAGCTGCAGTTTTGCTAAAAATTCCATAATAAATCAGTCACAACAGTTTTCTCATTCGATTATAAGGTTACATCACCGCCCAAAGCTGCTAAAGTAAAGGAAAAATAAAAAGTTTGGCATGTAAGCCCAAACGAAATTCTCGTCAATCTCATCATGTTGAGGGAAATAACATAACTAGCCCAACGCAAATGGCGATCGGTAAAGACTAAATAAATTCATTGATAGCTAAGGGTTTGCTTAAAATCCTAATGAGGTTTATCTCCTGTCACGTTAAAATCTCACCTCTGACAGAAATGCTTTAATCTCATACAATTTCTCAGTCGGAATAGTCAAGTTAATGGTTACTTCTGACAATCATTTCTAAATATCTTGAATCCAAGGACCCAAATACTCAATGTCAAGTTAAAATCAAGCCTCTGATAAACATAAATCCAAACTAAAATTTTAGATTACCCTTAGTAATGGTAATCCAGTTGTCATTGGATTGTCTGTTAAGTTAAATCTTACATATGACAGCAAAACTTCCCTCGTCACTTCTCCCAGCAAAACCAGTGAACCTCCAAAATATTTGTCACGTTAAACTCATACCTCTGACATCAGAATACAAAATCAAATCAATTTTCTCTATGAGATAAAATCCAATCAAATCATTTATCATGTTAACCTTTCATCTCTAACAAAAAAGACAAATTCATAATCCATCAAATCCAACAGTACAACCTCTGATGAAATTATTCTTGACATTGTTAAGTTAACAATTAGCTCTAACGAAAATAATCTCCCTATCAAATTAACAGTTACCTCTGATAGTTAACTTACAAGACGAAACATGTTAATCATTATCTCTGTTTAGTCAGCTCGTTTCTATCATGACCAGATCTTCTGAATAGGTCGAGCTTTGAGGCATGTTTAATGATACCTCTGTCCACGCTCAAATCCCATTATACTAGATATCACTGAACAGGTAGATTAAACATTTTAAACCCTATCTCTATTTAAACCCTATCTCTATTTAATCGGCTCATTACTATCATATCCCGAACATCTAAATAGATTGAACTATAAGACATATTTAATGATATCTCTGTCTTTTCCTAATCCGTCATACTAGATGTCAATAAACAGCTAGGATCCTATTTTCGTAAACTCTCGCCTATTATGTCCAGAACTTCTGAATAACTCGAGTCAATACTTAATAAAGCATGTTAACATCATACCTCTGCCGATCATGTATATCTCCTAATCTGCCATACTAGACGTCACTGAACAGTTAGGATTCAACTCTTTTGAAAACTCTTTCTATCACGTCCAGTACCTCTGAATAATTTAAATCACTATCCATAAAACACGTTAACAATTACCTCTGTCCATCAAATTCATCCCTTTGTCTGTCATACTCTTAGTCTCTGAACAGATATCTAGAATACTCCGGACTGCAATTCTATTCATACTACAGATAACTTTTCTAGGAACAAAACTCAAACTTCACATTTGAAAGATATTTCAAGTTAATATGCTCTTGGTGGCGTAATAATGTTCTGATTATCAATATTTCAAAGGCAACTGGAAGGAACAAGTGCAAAGGCTAAAATTTTCCACTATTCTAGCATTAGGAAGAATTCACTAGAAGCAATCTTTGATACTTCGAAGAGATTCAACAATATACCCATAAAGCTCAAGAAAATTTATGGATGAAATTTGACAAGTTCCATAAAGGTTCAACAATACACCTCTCACAACAAAATAGCTGAAAAATAGTGATTTTGGAATATAGTTCCCAAAGTACGAGCGTCAACAAATCAACAAGGGATCTTCAATCTCCCAAATAGCAATGATAAACACAAGATTTTGTACATCCACAAGAGGAAAAGAGCTTAAGAGAAGCTATAACCTTATCTCAAGAGCAAAACATGAGTCCACGGTCAAAACTATGGGACTCAAGAACTCAAGACACATCGAAGGATCCCTCATGATTCGATAGTATATCAGTAAGAGCTAAATATCAAGAATGTGGTGACTTCAGAAGATGGTTTCCAGTACACTATGCAGCACACAATAAAGACAACAGAACCAAAATCAACAAAGTCCAAAATATTTCAAAATTTATTACGAATCAACAATAAAGTTTCATAAACTTTGGAGAGGGTTATGTAGACACTAAAAAATAAAACAATCAACAAAACAAGAGGGTCAGATGCCCACACCCAAAAAGCGTGTGCCTCCCAGATAAGCGCATCTTATCTCATGATGCGTGTGCCCTCAAAACTAGTGTATCTCATGCCCACTCATAACCCAAAGTATAACTAAGGGTGCGCGCCGACGAGCACGCTCTTGGTCGCCACAGCGCACGTACTGAGCGCATGGATTCCAGATGATCACATTTTATCCACATGATCATTTTATCCACAGGAGCGTGCACATCCCCATCAAACATGCACAACCCAAAAGCGCACCAAGAAGAGCACGCACCAAGGAACGAGTTCATCCCATTCTAAGGAACGCACGTGTCCCCAGCAAGCACGCACCTTCAAAAGCGCACATAGGAGCACGCACCGAGCACACACCTGATCGATGCGGAGAATAAATTGAGAAACGCGCGCTTTGCGCGTGCACCAAAAAAGCGCGTGCACCAAAAGCGCACCGCGCACGCCCAAGGCACGCCTAGGATGCTGGCGTGCACCCAAGGTGCTGGCACATACGAAGACAATTGTGCATAACAAGGGCGCTACCGCGCGCATACCGACGGCGCCGGCACGCACCCAGGGGGCGCTGTACGCACTCCCCAGGGGCACTGCGCGCACGCTCAGGGGCGCTATACCACTTGGGCCCTCCGAGTTGCGTGCACGAACCCAGGGGCCCTACGCGCGCGCCTCCTAGGCGCCGCGTGCGCAACCCGATGGGCTCCGCACGTGCCAGGGGCACGCGCTTCGAGCGTTACATGCGCTCCGCTTTGCTTGAGGAAGTGGTTGTAACGATTCGAAGGATCAAACTCCCACGCTTTTATATCCAGAGATTTGAGGGGGAACGGTTATTTCCGATCTTAAACAGACTCCTTCCTCAATAAAAGAAAAGGGGGAGAGAAGCGAAAAGTGACAGGAAGAGAGATCTCTCTCTCAATAGAAAGAGGAGAAAATCCTTCATCAGAGGAAAGATCTATAGAGATCCAGAGATCCAAAAAGAAGAGATACAGAGATCTAGATAGGCAAAAATTACTGCGCTTCAAGACTTCTTTTCCTCTGGCCAAAACTTGATGCTAGAGAAATCAATCGATGCAACGTTCGGATCATCAACGAAATATATCAACGACGTTCTATTGCTATCAAAAATCCCACAAAAATTAAAAAGAGAAATAGTCATCTCTTTTCCATATCCCTGTAATCCGAATTTATAGTTGTAATTTTCTTTTATTTTACTGTAATTCTAAATTAATGGCAATGAAAGGAAGTTACCAGATTCGGGCGTAAAGTGACTTGCCTAAGTCACTAAGTGTGATGCTCTAACCTTATGAAACCCTAATTTCATCTCCAAATCTTAATTTCATCCCTAAATCACCACCACAATTCCCTTCCATCTCACGAAAAAATAGTTCATCTAACCCCAAAGTGGTTTGCAAAATGCTGCCACTTCTTTTTGTGAGTTATAGCCTCTTAGCTACATGAAACCATAATTTTTTGTAAGTCAAACCATGTGACTGAAAAGGGGTCATATTTTTGTTTGTTTGTCTGTTTATGTCAATTATGTTTCCCAACGCCAAGCCAACTAGGTCCTTGACTACCTAATAGTGTAGGCAAATACAGAAGGAATGGAGGATGAATGAATGAAGGAAATCAAGAGGAAACAAGGAAAGGGGGGAATGCAAAGGAGCGAAAGAGAAGTGGGAAAAATAAAATAATGAAAATTTGACCATTACTGCAATTGAGAAGTTCTCTATTTTCAATACTATCTGGTTTCTTCATTATAACCTTCAAATCTCAACCATACTTAAACCACTTAATGCATAACACATTCACAACTTTCCATATTCATAATAAGTAGAAAGAGTTACTGGATTAATTGAGTAGAACTGTCAGGTTACCTTAAATGATCATACCATTTTGGTCATACCTGTTGGGTAACTGGATTAAGAAAGTTATCCGAAATAAATTGAACTCCAAACTTAGCTCCTAGGTTCTAGATCCACAACCACTATAGTTAGTTAGTTCACACAATAACTGACCCTCATCAACACAGAGTGCAAATGAAATTCTAAAAACTTGGTAGATCTAATAGAAGAATGAGGAAAACAACAGCCAGCTTATGATGAGTCAAGAGGAACATCTTCAAGATACAGGATTGTGAACTTATGATCAATTTGCTCCATTGAAAAATTTAAAACTAGCGTTGAGCAACAGACAAAAGCTTGCAAGGAAAATATAAAATGACATGTTATTAAACGAATAGAGACAGGTTACCTGGGGTTGCATGTAGTTCATACCCTGTGAGTAAGGCCCCTGCTGTACCATCTGGTCACACAAAAGCTAAAATGAATTCAATTATCAGAAAACACTCCAAAATAACTATCGTATATCATACTAAACAAAAGAATACCTTATACTCCCCTTGGGAGCTCGAACTGGTCTGGTTCCCACCTTGAAGTCCCATTGCATCCTTTCTACTACCAGAGACCTCCCCAGCCTTGGGTAACTTACTATCACCCTGCCATGGAATTACAAGAATTTACATCAACACCCAGTTCATGGTCCCCGACTGCCAAACATTACAGTGATAAAACTATAAGCAACAAATGTTTCCTCGTAAAATTAGTATTTATTGTCCATTGGTAACAATCAAGAACGCAAAATTTATCACAAGAATTACAAAAAATGGATGAATTACCTCCATCTACACCGCCGATGCACCATGACAAAACCACAGGAAAAACCACGACAAAAGAAGAAATTGTCAGCTAATTATTATATTGCATTATAAATCCAAAATTAGTTTCAGAAAGAGATCAAATACCTCCCTGTACAATTGCAGATACAGCTTCAGCGGCTCGATGTACTCCTCAAACCCTAGGGTCGTCATCGCCCACAGCAGATCATCCCCATTGATCGTCTTCCGCTTCTCCCTCTGGCACTTGTCACTCGCCCTACATCAACCAAGCAAAGAATCACAAATCTACCCCTCATCATAAAAAAATTCAAACAAAATCAAGATTTCGAACCAACTCACTCGCTGGTGACGAAACTGATGAACTCGGAGACGCACTCCTGCACCGTCTCCTTGGCGTCCTTGGCGATCTTGCCGTTGGCGGGGAGCGCCTTCTTCATGATCCGGCTGATGTTGGCGATCGGGAGGAATCGGTCTTGCTCGCGGACGTTGCTGGCGCCCTCCTCGTGCTCGCCGCTCTCGGGGCTGCCTCCTCCGCCGGGGCTCGCCGGTTGCTCCGCCATCGGTGAAACCCTAGATCCATCACGATCCGATCCGATCAAGCATCAAGATCGGCGAAACCCCTGATCGAATCGAACGAAGGATACGATGAGAGAGAGAGAGAAAGAGAGATAGAGAGAGTTTACCTTTTGATGTTTGTAATTTACGCGCGAGAGAGAGACTGATGGGGATTTTTTTTATTTTTTATTTTTTAGGGGGAGATCGATGGAGGAGAGGAGAGAGAAGATCGGACGCTGGAGAAGAGAGGAGAGAGGAGACGATCGTGATGAATCGGGGGAGGGGCATCCCCACCGTCCCTTTTTATATTAGAGGGAGGGGGCCTATCAGGGGAATTTCTAGATGGGCACGGTTTTTTTCCTAGTGAGCACACCCTCTCTTTTAAAAAGAGAGATTTTCCTAGTGAGCACACCAAAATTCCTAATCTACCCACCTCTCTCATTTCTGTTGCTACTGCTGCTTCTTCTTCTTCTTCTTCCTCTTCGTCTTCGTCTTCTTCTTCTTTTTCTTCTTCTTCTTTTTATCTTCATCTTCATCTTCATTTTCATGGTAAAAATTAAATATACAAAGTAGGGGGAGTAATTCAACATAACAATGTGATAAAAAAAAGAAGAAATGAAAATTGTGTATCCAGAGAATAGAACTTTGGTCAATTCCATGGGAGGGAAATATGATACCACTACACCAGTTGCACATATTATGAAAATTTAATTTTTTTTTTATCTCTCATCCCTCATCCGGGCTAACCAGTCCGGACTTATGCTCCCTGTCCGGGGCTGATAGCCCGGAGAGGGAGGCTTCATCCGGGCTGGTTAGCCCGGATCAGACTTCTATATTTCTGATCAAGAAGTAAGGGTATTTTTGACCCAAAAAAACAATGGCAAAGTGGTAAATAAAACGATCTTTTTAAGTGGGCTCACTAGGAAATATGTTGTGCCCATCTAGAAACTCCCGCCTATCAGGTGGCGCTTTCTGTTTCGGAAAAGTCACGTGACTCGCGTGTGATATAAAGAAAGGTAAGTCATTTTCGATCATAATCTCGACTTTCCAGATTTACTCAATACAAAATTTCTGAAATTTTAGTTTTGCTTTAGCTTTTTGTTAAGTAAAAGTAAAATTGACGGTTAATACGATATTTTATTTTATAAACTGTGATTCTTTCTTTTTGGGGGTTTCTAAAATAGCACACCATTTATCTTAGCGAGCCCACTCTGGAGAAGATTTTTTTTTAATGTGCACACCACATCTTCCCCCACTACCCTTTCTTCTTTCTTCTCTCATTGAGCACACCACGTTCTCAAAACCGTAGCTCCACTATTCCATCTCCCTATCTCTTTTGTTCCGTAGCCATGTGCCCTAGGCCCGTAGGCTTGTGCCTGACACCACATACTGTTCGAAATCTACCTACATATGGAAAATAATATCATTCAGGATCTAATTATGGACGATATATAATATTGTTCATGATCTGAATCCGAATAAGAATATTATTTTGGAAGGATGGGCGTTGAAGACAAAGGCATTAATATCCAATAAGTTCGATGGCAAACTTTTTACCTTAATTAAATTTGTGAAGTGTGCTCATTATAATAATAAATGGTGTACTCCTTTAGAAATTTCCATCTTTTAGAAATGAGTTTTGGCATATAGGTTCCTAACAAATTTAAATATTTGGATATTAGTTTTCAACAAATTATAATTTGGATGTTAAACCCCAATAATGTAACACTATTTGTTAATAGTGCCCAAGTTAAAATTCAACCTAGTTAAAATTAATGGTGATTAAATACTAAACAAAAACATTATCATTCGAAAATGTTTTGCTAGCTATAATATCTTTGAAGCTGGAACTCATGCTTGATCACTAATGAAAGTATTTTTATTCTCTTCATTTTTATGCAAGTCAAAGAGAGAAGACAAAGTAAAAGAAAATGGGAGAATAAAATGATAAACATAACTTAAACTGTTTGATTAAGTTGGGAATAATTAAATAAGTCTAGCATCATGTTTAATTACTAATCAAGGTTACTTGATATTTTAGATAAAATATTTGTCAAGAGGACTATTAGAAGGTGACTCACCTTATTGTGGACTAATGTTCGAACAATAGTTTATTAGAAATTAATATCTAAATATATAATTTTAATATCATGATCTCTAACTTCTTTAAGAACATTATTTCTATCTCCTTAAACCTTAAGATATGAAGATTTTAAGGAAAAAAAAATTTATTGTTTATCAATATCTATTTACATTTAAGGTTAATTACACTCAGATCCCATATAGTATGAGAGATGTATAACTTATTACCCTTAAAGTTTAAAACTCTCACTTAGACCCCTTGAACCGCAGAAAAAAAAATGATAGGAAAACTCAGACGAAAATATTTTTTTCGAGATTTAGGGAGTCTAAGTGAGAGTTTAAAACTTTAGAGGTGATAAGTTATACACCCCATACTATGAGGGATTTGCGTATAATTAACCCTTACATTTACTTTTATAGGTTAAGCTTCAAGGGCTTTTCCTAAATATTTTTAGGATTCAAGAGTATATCACGTTACTTTTTGGGATGAACTTTATATAAATATGTTAATAATGAAGAGGCTTGGATCAAAATTTTCAATAACTTTTACTTACTAAATCTATATTAATAAATAAGATCTTTCCCATATTTTCAATAGAGATTTGTTTTTCAAGAAGAGTATATTATTAACAATCCTTTGACTCTCAAACGCTAGTTAGTTGTGATATAATTTAGAGCTCAAAATACAATCTCAACTATTCGTTTAGTTGGTGGATCGTTAAGATTATTTTTTCTAAGTAAACCTAAAAATTGTTAAATGATATGTATTAACCAATTCATAACATGTTTGCTTTTGGAGATGGTTTGATAGGGAATGCAAGTGTGTAAAGTGGGTGACATGCAATTACCTACATGTGCAAGTGAGCTTTTTTTTTTTTTACTAAGTATGCCCACTTTCTAAATACACCTATATTAAATATTAGAGGTATTTACTGGTTTGTCCCTCAAATCTTTATATATTATGATTTTGCCCCCCAAATCTTCATATTTAGGATTTTGCCTCCCAAATCTCATAATTTACAACAATTTAGTCCCTCTCTCTAACACAGTTAAATATTTGACCATTTTACCCCTCTTTTCCTATTCTATTTTTCTTCTCTCTTCTTCTTCTTTCTTCCTCCTCTCTTCTCCTTTTCTTCATTATTTCTCCTCTCTTCTTTCTCCTCTCTTCTCCTCTCTTTCCTAACACAGTTAAATACTGAAAGAAGAGGGGAGAAAGAAGAGAGGAGAAATAATAAAGAAAAGGAGAAGAGAGGAGCAAGAGAGAAGAAGAAGAGAGGAGGAAAATAGAAGAGGAAAAGAGGGGTAAAATGGTCAAATATTTAACTGTGTTAGAGAAGGGAACTAAATTGTTGTAACTTATGAGATTTGGGGGGCAAAATCCTAAATATGAAGATTTTGGGGGCAAAATCATAATATATAAAGATTTGAGGGACAAACCAGTAAATACCCCTAAATATTAAATGGGGTATTTACAGATTTCTCCCTTAACTCTTTATAAATTATGACTTAGTCCCCCAAATCTTCATATTTAGGATTTAATCCCCAAATCCTCTAAGTTACTACAATTTAATCCCTCCGTTAGTTTTTCCGTCTAAATAAATGGCAGAATTTAATTTTTACTTTTTTTTAAATAATGAAATGACTTAAATACCCCTATGAAGAAAAAAGAGAAAGAATAGAGAGATAGAAGAGAAGAAAAGGAAGGGGAGAAGCCAATGAAGTCAATAAAGAAAGGGAGAAGAGAGCAGAAAGAGAGAAGAAGAAGAAGAAGAGGAGGAAGAGAGAAGGAGAAGAGAGAAGGAAGAGGAAAGAAGGAATTAAGGAAGGGTACAAGAGGAAAATCAGGTCAAAAAATAAACTAGGCTAACGGAAGTTAGGGAGGGGGACTAAATTGTAGTAAGTTAGAGGATTTGAGAGGCTAAATCCTAAATATGAAGATTTGAGAGACTGAATTATAATTTATAAAGATGTAAGGGACAAATATGTAAATATCCCATATTAAAAACAAGGGTTTTTCCTAAGTACACCCCCAATATTTCCAATTTGCCTTTTTTCCCCTCTCTCTCTCTCTCTCTCCTATTTTCTATCTCTTTTCTCTCTCCACTCTCTTCAAAACTTTTAGAATTCTTCGGCGTACTTCTACATTCAAATAAGGATTGCATTTAGATTAGCCTTTGAGAATAGATTTGACAAAAATAAAGGGCACTACTTTTTTAGTTTGATAGTTAAGATTGAGATAAAAGGAAAGAGAGCATGACTAATGGGTTTGATCACATAAGAGTAGAATATAACTGGGAAGTAGAGAGTAACTTAGGTTGTGCTTGGATATTAAAAACAAAGTGTTTTGAGTTATTTTTTAAATGTGTGTTTTAGAGTGTTTTGATGTTATATGTTTTGGAGTGTTTTTTATCATGGGTTGTAGGATGTTCAAGTATGTACTTGGTTATAATAGATTTTCATGGATTTCATAATAGTAAATGACAAATATGCCTCAATTTGGGGAGGGAAAAGGAAAGGACGCTATAAATGGTTTATACGAGAAAAAAAGATAAGGCATTTTTAGAAAATAAAATCTAAATACTGCAAAACACCCCTGATTTGAAGTGTTTAAAAAATGCTCCAAAATACTTATCTAAATGTTTTGAGATGTTTTAAGAATACCACAAAAAACTTATCAAAAAATTCACGAGCAATGATTATTATGACCACTTCATACCGCCAAGCTAAGCCTATCATGAGCAGTATCGAATGGCACGGAGGAGCATATTTGATATACAGGACAGAGGATCAAGTGCTTTGACTTTGTCTTTTGGGATCCACCATGGATTGGATTTGAGAGCCGTGTGATGGGTGACTATCCAGCATGATTCAGAGAGCACATTGTATGTAGTCTGCGCTAGTGAATGGAAATTCCTGCTGCAAGAAAGAAGCGGCTCTTTCCACAATCACTCTAAAATACCCCAAAACACTTCAAAACTAACCATAATTTTAGTCCAAAATTTAAAATGATAAACTTGTAATAACAATGGACCAGAAAAAGTGGGCATAAAGGTGGGCTCATTTAGAATTTCTTCTTATAGAATGCCACCCGCGATATTTACTTAATTTTTTAAAAGAGAAAAAAAATATACAAGTAAAAAAAATAGATGGACCGCAATTCATTCAACTCCCTTTGTAACCCTGGATGGTGATCCGGCGAAACATCGGGTGTGGGCCCGTAAACAGGCTCTGGGTCTTCACCCACTTAGGTGCACGGACTTTCCCTCTCGCATACACTTCAAAATATATATATATATATATATATATATATATATATATATATATATGAGAAAACGGGAAATACACCGGCGGTGAAGGAAGTTTCCTTCACCGCAGCTTAGATGGTCCAATAAAATTATTACACGTGGTGTCATTTAAGAGAATTCATTTATTTGTTGCCTTGAATAACTCCCCGTGTTATAATTTTATTGGGCCACCTAAGCGGCGGTGAAGGAACTCCCTTCACCGCCGGTGTATTTCCCGTTTCCTCTATATATATATATACACACACTAAAAAAGATAAGGGGTTTTTACATATCTGTCCCTTACATCTTTAAAAATTAGAATTTAGTCTTCAAAATCCTTTAAGTTACCACAATTTAGTTCCTAGCCATATTTTCAGCCCGAATTTCCCGTTATACCGCTGAGTTACTTTACTTTAGTCATCTCTTTCGTCTTCCTCTTCTCTTCTTCTTCTTATTGGATTTTTCTTTCCATTCTTCTCCTTTCGTTTTCCTCTTCTTATTGAGTTTCCTCTCCATTCTTCTCCTCTCTCACTCTTCTCTCTTCTTATTGGTTTTTCCTGAGTTATTTCACTTTAGATATTATCTGGGAGGGAAGAGATAGAGGAGAAGAATGGAGAGATGAACTAAATAGGAAGAGGAAAAGAGGAGGAAGAAGGACTAAAGTGAAGTAACTCAGGAATATAACGGAAAATTCAGATAAAAAATATGATTGAGAACTAAATTGTAGTAACTTAAAAGATTTGGAAAACTAAATTATAAATATAAAAATATTGGAGACTCAATTCTAATTTTTAAAAATTTAAGTAACAGATATTAAAAAACCCCAAAAGATAAATAGGGTATTTACTGGTTTGTCCCTCATATCTTTGTATATTATGATTTAGTCTCTCAAATCTTCATATTTAGGATTTAGTCCCCCAAATCTCCTAAGTTACTACAGTTTAGTCCCCCTGTTAATTTTCCCGTCTAAGTTGACAGCAACATTTTAATTTAATTTTTTTTAATTATGAAATGACAAAAATGTCATTTCTCTTAATACTATCCAATTTCATCACCATTCCCAATTTTTTCCTCCCCAATACACTCGTTTCCAAATAGCATGAACATAAATCTAGTGAAGAAAAAGAGAAAAGAAAAAAGAAAGAAAGAAGGAGAAGAGAGGAGGAATAATGAAGAAAATGAGAAGAGATGAGGAAGAGAGGAGGAAAAGAGAGGAGGAAGAGAAATAATGAATAAGGAAGGGTAAAATTGTAATATCAGGTCAAAAATTAAACAATATTAACGGAAATTAGAGAGAGATAATAAATTGTAGTAACTTAGGAAATTTGGGAGACTAAATTCTAAATATGAAGATTTGGGGACTAAATCATAATATATAAAAATTTGAGGGACAAACCAGTAAATACCCCAAGATAAATACATAGAATACAGTGGGGAAATTCTATTTGCACCCGGCATTTTACTCTTGACGCACGGTTTTGAAACTTATAAATAATTACAAGTTTATCATTATTTTTTTTGACTAAATTACCCTTATAAATTTCAAACTAAAACTTCTTAAAATTTGGAACTACGACTCGTCGTCTTCCTCCTCTATTTTCTCTCTAAAACCCTAAATAATTTTTTTTGGTATGTAATAAAAACACATCTGCTATAAAATCATCAATTTAATTTCTTGATCCCTTAAAATTTTTTACATTAACGTTTCAGAAAAAATTAAAAGAATTTTAAATTCTTTGATTTCACCGTGACAAATAAAATTTAGATTTGGAATTTGAGTTTGAGTTTTTTTATGCAAATGGAAAATTCCAATATGTAATTGGTATAAGAGAACAAATTTAAGATAAGATTGAATTTTTTTTTAGGTTATCGTCAATTAGTTTTGTTTTATGAGGGAGACTTCACTTGCTGGTCGGATTTTAATACTCGACCAGCATGTTTTTTGGTCAGGTATTAATACCCGACCAAAATATTTGAGGGATATTTTGGAAAAAAATTTGAGCGTAAAGAGTAAAATAATAGTATTTCAAAATAGGAGTTTGGTGTAAAAAGTACTTAGGACACCACGAGTAAAATGCAGTGCGCAAATAGAATTTCCCAATACAGTGCGAATTCAAAAAACTTGGAAGAGAATTACTACATGCGCCCATATTTTTCTTAGTAAGCCCCACAAGTTAAGGGGGAATTTCTTTTTCTCTAAATTTTGGGGGGCTCACTAAAAAAACATGGGGCGCATCTAGTAATTCTCAATTTGGAACTAAAGATAAACACAGTTCAAATGTGAGATCGCGAGCGAGAGCGAGAGAGAGAGAGAGAGAGAGAGAATGGAGAATCTAGATCTCGCCGGCGATCAATTGGGCGAGGAGAGAGGAGCTCCGCTTCCGTGGTCGCCAATGGAGATCGGCAATAGATCAGGTATCGTTTTCTTCCTCTTCTCTCTCTAGGGTTAGGGTTTCTCTAGATCTAAGCGATTTCTGTCGATTTAGGGTTTGTTCTTGCTTTCTCGCCCCGTTATTAGATTGTCTCTTGACCTAGTTTTGTAATGTTGTGAAAGCCGTAAGCTGAAGTCGGTATATAATATGGAAATTTTCGATTTTTGATTGTTTTCGGGGTGATGGCTGTTGATGTTGCGGAAATGAGCGATTTTTTGAAGAATGCAGTATGTAACTGTGAAATGTAGGGTCATTGGACGATGAGATGGGGGAACAGGAGAATATTTGCTTGGCCCACGAGGGCAATTTGGGCGCGTCGACGAGGAGGAAGAGGGATCGGAAGGGAAAAGGATGTAACTTGAGGAAAAGCTTGGCTTGGAACCAAGCTTTTTTTACTGAAGAAGGTGCTGTAGTTTAAAGTGGTTGTGTTTGTAATGTTTTGGTTTGATTTTTTATTTTATTTTATTTTTAATGTTGTTTCAGTTTGATCAGGTGTTTTGGTTTGATTTTTTATTTTATTTTATTTTTAATGTTGTTTCAGTTTGATCAGGTGTATTGGATCCTATGGAGTTATCAATTCTGAGTAGATCTTCAAGTAAATCAAAATCGGATGGGAATCTTATGTCAGTGAGTGAGATGTCACCATTGACGGTGTACAATAGAAGTAGTGTTAGGCCACCACTTCATGATATTGCCATGAACTCTCAAAGCAAAGATCCAAAGCCGAGAAAGTTATTTCCCTCAATTAATGAGGAGCCGGAAACACGTGGAGTGGTTAGTCTTTTTGGAATAAGTTTCTCTTTCGGTGTAAAAGTAGGGTAGTTTCTTTGGACTGATTCTTGTGTTTAATTCTCTATAGATATCATGTTATTTTTTTCGTGTGTACCTCTCAGACATTAGGAACGACATCATTAGGCAAAGGCACATTGAGAAATATTCCACGATCACCAGCTACACATACGTATCCTTTGTTTGGTGAATTATAATTTTTCGACCTCTCTTTTGTACCGTAAGTGTTTCTGTTAAACTCTTTTCTCTGTTTTGATTTTGAGGTGCAAACTTAACTCTAAGCATAGACAGAAGAGAGTTGCAAATGCTTGCACAACAAATCCAACATCAAAACTGCCAAGGTTCATGCCACCAAAATCACATGCACCTTTACCCACAAATTCAAGAAATGTTGCACTGGCTACAAAGAGTTTCAAGCCCTACCAGAATGCAGCTAAAGGTATTTCTCTCTCAGAAATTGATGTACTTTTTCACTGTGGCAGTCAAAGGGATTATATTTATTGATTGTGCTATGATTTAGTGCTCTGTGTTAATTCTGCTATTAAATATCTTGCAGTTAGAGTTGGGAAGAATGCTAGTGTAAGACTGCCCAATGTGAAAATGGACCTTGCATGCTCTTCCTCATCTCTCAACCCTTCTGCAGCGAATAATGGGAAAAATATGGTAAGCTGAAACGAACACTGCAAGCTTCTTTTATTAGATAAGTACTAATGAAAGCAAACAACAAACCATTTTCCCCCCTTTCACGAAAGTTCTAAATTTAGTTATACTCAATGCTGGAAGAAGCTGTCTAATGGAGACAAATAAATGTCAAGATTTATCCAGATTTGACCAATATTTGATTATACATTTTATTGGGATTTCAATTTTAGTTTTGATTAAATTTGATTTTATTTAGTTTGTATGTGATGCACGTAGGGCTTTTTATCTTAAATAATGAGTGAATTGGAGCATGTTACTTGCTTCTTTCTCAAATCTTTCCTCGAGCATTTCGTGTGAGAATGGGTGTGTGAATCACTGAATCGTCTGGGTGTGAGGCCGAATCTTATCTATTTTGTATCAAATTCCTATTTCATCTCCAAATTCCCAATTCCATCCCCAACTCTCCCCCACAAACCCTAGTTCATCTTCCATTCTGTGTTTGCATTACTATCCTAAGTTTGATTCAACAAATACACTAACAGGGAAGCCTTATCTCAAACCCCTGGGGTTTCCAAATGTCCAATACATGAAAACTATAGAAAAATCCGAGGTTAAAATAAGCAATAACTATTGATTTGATAAGTAACGTTATAATTCTCTGATGTTGTTTAATAATAAATTGTTTATTCGTTAACTCTTAGAGATACTGATCTTCTGAATTATGGACTCCTCAGGTTGAGAACTGTTCTGGTCCTTCAAAAACAATTCCAAACTGCTCGACCTCGACCAAGTTGCATGAAACAGTTCCTTGTGCCCTCAGTAAAGTAGCTCCTTTGCTTCCAAAAAGTATCAGCTATGCTCCTGGAGGTCCTACTGCACCAGTACAGGCAAAGCCATCAGCACTGCGGATGCCATCACCATCATTAGGATTTTTTTGCCAGGTATTAATGTCTACTAATTTTCTACACGATCTCTGTTCTTAAATTCTTTCTTGCAAGGATGCCTAACTATATCATTATTCATTAGTTACTACTTCTAAGAGATTGTTTGTGACCTTTAAAGAATTTTAGAATGCAACATAGGCTGTGATGACTATCATTCTTGCATATGGCTATCTATTTCTAGTATGGATAGGTTAAGAAAGCTCTTCCTTGTGTGTCCATGTAACCTGCATAAAAGAGCCGGCGATGTCCAAATACATAAATTTGAATGAAATTGGAAGGTAGAATTACTAATCACAATTCAGATGTTACAATTGGATAGCTAGTTTAGTTGGTCTGGATGTAGGTTAAGTGGTATAGGGTCTTGGATTCAAGTCTTGACCTTCTCCTATTTAATTAAATTAATTAACCTACTCTTCTCTTTCATGCAATGTTAAGCTATTAAGAAACGTCATTTACAGAAGATAAGTATGACAGAGATGTGCATACTTTGTTGGATGTGTGGCAACATTTGGAGAGATAAAGTGAGAAATGAGGATATTCGTGCTAATGAATGCGTGACTCCCATTGAAGAGAAGATGCGAGAAAATCACTTACGATGGTTTGGTCATGTTCAAAAACTACAAATGCACCAGTTCGATAAGGGGATTTTATCAACATAGGATAAGTTAAAAGAGTGAAGGGAAGACCAAAGAAAATATAGATGGAGGTGATATGAAAAGATATAGATGCTAGATGTTTAAATAAGGACATATTGTTTAATAGGAATGAGTGGAGAAGGATCATCCATATGATCGACCCGACGTGATTCTCGTTTGGTTCATGTAGCCTACTCCAATTACTTGGGATAAAATGCTTAGTTGTTGTAGTAGTAGATGTTACACTTATAGGAAGTTTAGGATACATGCAAGTAGCTTTTCTGCTGTAAAAGAATATAAGGTGAGGAGCAAGTATTTCTAGGGCAAGTGTGTGGTTTTTTTTTTTTTTGTTTGTGTGTTAGAACAACCAGTTAGGGTTTGGTTGATGAAAAATCATGAAGGCTTATTCAAAAGTAGTTGTGATACACGGTTTTATGGTTGTGATTTTAACATGGTGTAGAACACAAACTAGTTTCTAAAGCTTCATTTGACATTTCATTATTTCAGTGCATATATACTTGCATGCACATGCTCAGGTTAGTCAGGTTACTGAACATGCAGTAACTAAATTTGGCTATGAAATGGAACAGAATGATCTTCAAGGCCTTATGTCCAACAATTATATTATTTACTACCGCAACTACTTATTGTTTTAGTTAATATCTGGTGAACCTTTCCTTCCAAATTCTGTAGGGCAAAGTTTCTCCTTCATACAACAGCCAACATCACACTCAACTATCTGAGTCTAAAATACCCTTTCTTGGAAAAACTATGAGTCTGAGGCATAATATTCAGTTGAGGCCTCAAACTACTTCAGTTGGGCAACAATCTATAAAAGGTACTGTTGCAGCAAAGTCTGATGCTGCATCTGTCATCTCTCGCAGCTCACAAACCTGTTTGGCTGCAAGTTGCGTGAAACCTCCTTCAATTCGTGATACTTATCTTCACATGGAAACTGACGCAGTGATGAAACAAAGTAATATTGTTGACAGGAGGGCATCTGTTAGTTCTGAAGGTTCTTATGGTAAGAAAGATGGTCACGAACAGTCAGGATCTGGCCACTCAGTTGTTGGTCAAGATATTCAAGAGCAGCCTTTGGATTGGGTTAAGGAACCAGACTACAGTGACAGCTCATCAAAGATGAGCAATGAATTCTTTGTTCAAGGTATCATACAAGTTCCGAAAATTAATGTTCATGACAATGGTAGGGATGATCGCACACCTGTCAAGGGCTCTGATAACGATTTTTCTTGTTCTAAAGAATCTCAAGCTTTCTCTGATGGAAAACTGCAAGAATGTTATCCACAGGTAGTAGATGGCGATTTAGAGGTACCTAACCTGATTAGGTATGCACATGACGAAGTTGCAAGAGATGGAACTTATCCAGCTGCCATAGCGAATAATCAGCGAGCTGGAAATTCTGATTTTGCCTCTGATTATCCAATTTCCACTGAGAACAAATCAGCTAGGGATTCTGAGTTTTCCTCTGATTTAGAATCTGGATTTATAGATAGAAGCAATAGCTTTGATGCTTCAACAGAAGTTAACTCATCTCTGTCGAAGGGAACTCCAGGCACTTGTTCTAAAAAAAGTTTAGAATCAGATCATTCTTTATCTCTGAATTCAGGGGTTTGTGGCCAAGTAACAACACCTGGAAGTGTCCGAATGACAATTGGGCAGACTAATACCTTGTCAGAAAAAAATGAACCTTCGCATCTTGAAGACAAGGAGATTGAGGATTGCAGATCAAATTGTGTCACAAGAAATGCAATAAGCTTAAGAAAACAAGATTTGTCAATGCCTAGGTGGGTACTCAAAGGCCATATAGATAACTAGTTTTTCTTAAATTCTTGCTTTAGAAAACGCAGAATGCATCTGATACAGGTCAACATTCTTCTGTTGCAGGAATATGGTGGGTGCTGATGCACCAAATCGAGAAGTTCTGTTGAGTGCAGTACCATTCTCAGATGAGTGGGTAGCTGCTCTTGAGGCTTTTGGAGAGGTGAGCTTACTTTACATGGAAGTATTTGAAAGTTTTATTCTTCATTACTGTCCAACTCATCTTGAGGCTCTTTACTTCCCTTCTTTCCATAAGTTAAATAAGTCCTTTGTATGCTTATTTTGATGTTTATACCCTCCACCCCCTTTTGTTGTGTTTTTTGAATTGGAGATAATAGATAATGAAAAATTCTTGCAAAATTTTCTATGAACATTCTCATAGTCTGTTATCTGTAACAGTCATATTTTGACAGTATCACAGCTTTTCCTCCTACCATGTAATCACCCAAAATGCCATGATCTATGTTGTTTTGGTACTTCAAATTTGACACTATCTGCAGAATTCGCACGACCCTCGTTGCTGTGAGTAAAAGCAATCTCTAGGAGGGACGGAGGCTTCAACCATCGTCCGCAGGCTATAGTTTGTGAAAAGTAAATACGCAATTATCCAAGACTTAGCAGCTTTCGAACAGTTTTCTATCTAAGATATGTATGGAATTACCCCCAAATCTTGTCATTTGCCAATGTTAGCCCCCAAATATCATTAGTCCCAACCGCAGAACCCCTCTCTTTCAAACTTCCCTATTGTGTCATTTGAGCAGAGATATTATTATCGACTTTTACAAATTTACTCTGGAATTAGGTACATGTTTGGACATTTGATTCTTTGGCTTAAGTCATAGATGAATGTAGGTCCCCTTCAGAAAGCATTGTAATCTTCGATTCTTCCATATTCTTTGTGAGTTCATGGTCTCTATTACCTTTAGTATCTTGCTGAAGCACTTCGCGTGACCTGCTTCTATGAATAGTCCCTATTTAATTTATAATTAGGGATGAGAATGGACAGGTCCAAGGCCAAATCTTAGCCCGTCCTATTTAAAATTTTGAATTAGAAAACTAAAATTTTCATTTTTATTCAAAATTTCGAATAGAACAAGCTAAAAATTGACTCTTAGACCTGCACATTCCCATCCCGTTGCAGTTACGTAGGCACTGTCTGGCTGGTACGGCTATTGCCTTTAGTAGCCTTGGCACTGCTGCTTCACTGGTTCATAGTGCGCTGACATTAGATTTTTTGGTTGAGAACAGGTTGTTAGCATCTACGAAGTGTTTCATTGGAGCTTTCTCAAACTTTAAATTGTTCTATAGTGAACCGTAAATTTGTGGGAGAACACCTACTTCTTGCAGTGATTTTGGTACAGATCATTATACCAAAATTGTGTCTGGTTTTGCTTGATATCCTTAAAACTGAACCTCGTCTCGTATTAATATCTTATATTTGAAGTTATTTTAGATTGTTTATTACATGCAAATCACAGTTATAAGCAATGTTTTCATATCTTATAAACATGTATATTGTACAGGGCATCCTGGAAAAGAAAACAGGCCCCGTGCAGCATTCACCACCCGATAAAGCTGTGCCAGAGCCTGGTCCATGGTCGCCGGTACAATTTTCTTCTCATTTACTAATATTTATTATAGATTTTTTACGACTCTTAAACCATTTACCTATAAAGAGGATAACAGTAGGTGGCAGTCATTCTAATATTGCTGACTGATAAACTATATAGGAATTTCAAGTTCAGTGTGAACATCCATTTATCCGATATACAGTGTTCGGCAATGTTGAAAATAACGCGTTATGAAACCCGTTATATTGCGTTACGTAACCTAACGGAGCCACAACGCTATGTAACATTGGAAATAACTCGGTATGCCGTAACAGTACGTTTTTTATATTATTTTACGTTATATTATGTAAAGTTATTATGTTAAATTACGTTATGTGCGTTATTTACAATTATTTTTTAGTAATTTATATATTGTTGTTGATTATTATTTTAATTATTAGCGAATTGTTGTAATTTTCTTACTTGATTAGTTATTGGTTTGTTTGATTACTTGTGAAATTGCTAACTTGTTAATATGTAATTATTTCCTTATTCGCTTGTTATAATTCATTTTCGGTTACTGAAATATCTTACTTGTTGATTCTATTAAATTTTTAACTGAACTAAAATTAATAATTACAAATAAGATAAATTGAACATTACAAAATATAAATTATAACAACGATAATAATTGGAAGTGAATTAAAAAATTGGAATCTTGCTTTCATATTTAAATGATGACTAGAATTATGATTGCAGACTTAATATAATTTATGAAGATAAATGTGAAAATTATTATAATACTTAATATAAAATTATGATAGCTTATATATTACAAAATATTTTTATATTCTTTTTTAGATATTTTAAATTTATTTTTCAATTTATAAAAAACACTTTATATAGTTTTATATTTATTTTATTAAATAAATTGAAAATTACATAACCTACGTTATGCGTTACGCTATATGCTACATAACCTAACAGAGGCAAAACGTTACATTACCGTTATCGTTATTTTAAACATTGGTGTTTGGGTACATACAAGTACCGGCAACATATTAGGTTTGAATATGCTAAAACATTTCGGTAGAATGGCACAAGAGTTAAAAATATATTAAAATTAGCCGCAGATTCCTCTCACAAAACGGCTAGCGATGATTACTCTCTTGTCTTATATCCGAAATGGGACTATTGAGTTAAGGTATTATATTTCTCATCAGAGTTCCCAATTAGCAAAACATAATGAGTCTCAGACCTAAAAGGAACCATACTTATTATATCATGTGTTTTCAGGATATCCCAAATGTAAGTTTGAGTACTATTTGATCAATATTATGAATTCGTGGAACCTTTTCCCTGCTAAGCCTCCTCTAGAGTAACTATAGTTAAAAAATAGTTTGTAATTAGTTACGGATTTCTCCCTCAAAAAGCTAGTCACTATAACTTTGTGAATACATGGAAATCGTTATAAACTATACAAACTCTTATTTCATATCCGATGTGGGACTATACGAACTAGGGTAATACAGAAAGCAAGGACAAGTAGATTGTGGTGGAATAGGCCTGTCCAGTGCGCAGTGCCTCGCACGGCACGTCTGCCCGTGCCGTGCCCGTGCCATCCCGTGCCGGCCCATTTTATTAAAATTTTTTTATTAAGTTTAGGAGACTACTTAGCTTCATTTAATTCGATTTAACAAGAAGTAATAACAGTAAATTTTTTTTATTATATTTAATCTCATTACATTGATATAATTGCTCTATAAATCTCTTTAAAAGTTATACAAAGCCCGAAGAGAGGGGAGAGGACCCTGGCTGTCACCCTCAACTTGTTCTTAGTATTTTCTCTAAGAGATTTAAGAGTTAAAAATTATAAAAAAAAAATTTAGAAAATACATAAAAATCCGAACAAATGTAGATACTTTTAATCATGATTCATTTTCTTCTGGTAAGGTCTCTACTACTATTTCATTAACCAATTCTTATTCCATATTTTCTGCATCGTACCAATCTTTCAAGCAGACATACATCTCCAATGTGTCCAGTGCCATTGAGATTCTCAACTTTGTGAGCACTCTACCATCTGTGGTAAAAGCATTCTCCGATACTATAGTAGATACTGGAGGAGTTAGTAAATTATGGGCTATGTTGGAAAGCACGGGATATATTTTTTCCTGCGATTTCCACCAGGCCAAAATATCAAAGGTTTCATAATTTTCAGGGGATGTGTCATCTTCATAGTTAGCTCTTTCTAAATAATAATGTAATTCATTAAAATATGTATTAGTTTGCTTTGCCTTTTTTCGGTGAAATACAAATGATATTATTGGATTACGAATTTCCCTAGTAGATTGTTTTTTTGTAGATTGTGTTGGCACACCATACATATCTTCATATATTTTATACATAATATCTAAATAAATTTTAATATCATTAACTAAATCTCTTATATTATCTTCATAAGACATATTTGTATAAAATAAATCTATTAAAATTTCAAGTCTAGCTAACTTGCAACGGGGATCCACAACAGTTGCAAAATATAATAAGTATGGAAAATCTTTAAAATATTTATTAAATTTAGTTTCCATAAGTTGAACAATATTTTCAAGTATTGGGTGATTTCTACATTCATTAAAAACCGAACTAATTTTTGTTAGATAATATAATGCAATATGTGTAGTTGGGTAATAAGTGCCTAACAGTGCTCTAGTTGCATTTTCAAATTTGCTTAAAAACTTAGAAATGCAATTCAAATGGTGCCATTCATTATTATCTAAAGTCTAAACTATACATTGGTAACTCCATTTCTTTAAAAGTATTTATTACATTTTTATACTGAATAGCTATGTTTAACATTTTATATGTAGAATTTCATTTTGTTCTAATATCTATAGGGACAATTTTAGGTGATATTTTCAGATTCTTACATATTTGTTTAAATGATTGTTAATAAATAGTAATATATACCTAAGTTTAATTAGTGAATCACTTACTATTTTTAATTCATCTTGAACGCATAAATTAAGTATGTGACAAATACACCTAACGTGGAATAATTTTCCATCTAAAATTGGTTTTGTAATATTTTTAAGAATTTTTATTGCGGTCGTATTTTCAGAAGAATTATCGAAAGAAATGGTAAATATTTTTTTTTCTATTCTAAATGCTGAAAAAACACTTAGAAAGGATTGTGATAAATTATGTGTATTGTGAGGAAATTCAAATACTCTAAACCCTATTATTCTTTTTTGTATACACCAATCTTGATTTATATAGTGAGTCGTTACGCATAAATAATTACACATTTAGAGCTTCCCACCAATCTGCAGTTATAATAACTCTAAAAATTAAAGTAAAAATAGCTATTAAAGTGTTCCTATTCTCTTTATATAGCTTGAACATGTCAGATGTAGATATTGAACATGGGACTTTTTTAAATTCGTCAGTAAATGTAATTTTACAAAATCTTTCAAATTTCCGATTTTCCGAAAAGGTAAAAGGTTGTTCGTCATATATTATATATCTTGCTAAATTTTCTTTTGTTTTGATAGGATCATATTTATGTATACCTAACGATCCATTATATGTGCTTATTTGTGTTTGATGTGGTTCATTTGGTGGGTGAGTTTTGTCTAGGTTTCTTTTAAAATGACCCGTTCCGCTACCTAAAAGAAACGAATAAATTTTTTGACAATATTTACACTTAGCTTTTCTAACACCATTTTTCATTATTTTCTCAAAATATTTCCAAATGTCCGATCTAGTAGTTCTAGCAGAGGTGGTTGTTTGTGTTTCGGGTCTGGTTGTTTCAGTTGGTTCTTTCTCGGATAAAAAAAATGATACTTGAGGAGGTTGTTTTAAGGGTTGGCATAGATTTTGATATTTTTCATCAGTTAAAAAGGGAGAAAAAGAATCCGTAGCTTGAGAGCAAGAAGCGCCGGACGAGTGTGGATCCATTTTAAAAAAATCCCGAAAAAAATAAATAAAAATTCTCAAAAAAACTAAACAAAAAACTTTAAATTATAAATACCTGTTGACCAGTGAACTATTTGAGAGATAGAGTAAAAATATTTAGCTAGAGAGATGAAGCTGAAAGCCGAAAAAGCGAAGAAAATCTTGCTTCAGAGAGAAAACTTGCTTGAATTTTGATTGGAAGACTTGCTTGCTTGAGACTTCTTCATCACTTGATTGAAACTTGCTAGAAAGAGTTGAGAATTTGAAATTTGAGAAGAGTTTTGAGATAATGAATTTTGTTGTATAAGTATTAAGAATGGAAATAGAGGAGATAATGAGGTATTGACAGAGAAAGAAACATTTTAATTTACAAAAAAATTTGCAAAAAACCCCCCAACGGCTATTTTGACCGTTGAGCCGTTGGGGGCTCTTTGCAAAAAATTTTGCAAACCACCCCCCCCCAAGGTCTCCCAACGGTTTTTTTAAAAAATAAAAAAAATAAACGTGTTGGGCCGCGCCGTGCAGACGGCATGGCCCGAGCCGGCGAGCCTAGGTGATGGGCCGGGCATGCCCAACGGGCCGCCGCCGCCCGGCCCACTTAGCAGCTCTATGGTGGAACAATTCAAAGAGCCAGAAAGCATATAAAGCAGCTAGAAATAATGGAAACTTTGTTTCTAGATGAATTCATATCGATGCCTTTCTGGGAGCAGATTGTGTGAAGCATATAATCTTCTCTTTTTCATTTCTGCTGTTATTCCTTCATTGATGGCATGATCTAGATTCCATAGCTCTCTTCTTACTACATAATGACTCTGGATTGTGCCGATACTCCTTTTAGAAACGCCTAATACTTTGTTATACTGTTGCATTATGCCATCAGTACTACTTCTTTTGGTTTGTTCGTGCACCACTCAACGTTGCTACGGCTTTTACAGGTGAAGAAGAAGGCTCAAGATATAGGACCGTATGACTGCACTAAGTATACTAAGAATGTTGTGACCTCAGACACCCAATAAAATACCGAAACTTCCACATACCGTTTCATTTTGATTTCTAATTTATTTAGATGAATGTTGTGGAAATTCAAGGGCATCCACGGTAAACTATGGGCATAAATTGTACAATCAGCATGCCTCAACATTAGAAGAGTCTCTCAATTTTGGAGCTGTATTGCTGAACAAATATATGGGAAATGAATTAGAACTGTGAATAAAAACAGTAATTTCTTTGTTTTATTTATTGTTCAACTTTTTCGTTTTGGTTTGTTTGCATTGCTTCATAGTTCTGCTTGTATGGAATGAATGTTAATCGACAAGAGTAATTCCTTTTTTATTGTTTCATGAGCCACAAGTGCAGCATTGATCTGCAATGGCTCGGTTGTGGTGGCATAAAGTGTACTTTTTGTCTGACATATTCGATACTGAATTCGCTTGATAAAATGATCAGAACCTGTATCTCTTTTGAGAATCATACTCCATCGACAGATCCATGCTATTCCACAATTACAAGAGGTCAGGAAGCAATCATGACTAAGATGCCATCTCTATCAAAATCAACTTTTATAATGATCAGAGTTCATCGGCAAAATAAGATTGGCTAGTCTGGGACAGAACAAGTTCGGTTATTGGAATCATACCACTTCAGCAACATCATGATCGAGGCATTCTAAATATGGATTTGATTTTCTTGGTCATCATAAAGAATATATCCATAGTAAATGGAATATATTTTCAGTCTTTACTAACGGGCTGTGTGATCAATTGATGTACTTATTTTGCCAATTGACATCAATAGCAGTAGCACTACAATTTATTTGGAATCATCGACTCATCTCATCATCATTGATAATAATGATAATAGGATATAAAAAAGAATATTGCGGTGTTGGTTGTAGATAACTAGGATTCTTTAATTGACAGGCCTTAGCAGTTTTAACTTGCAAGATCAAAACTCAAGAGCATGACTCAAAACATATATAGATTCTACATCAAGAGCATACTGCTGAAGATGATATTAGCGCGAACTAAAATCAGTCACTATACACACTGTTTGTCTGTACAACGAGCCATTCAAGACCATGACTCAAAACATACATATGTATATATTCTGCTTAAGGCTCTATCCTACGGCCCCTATCTACACCTTCTATACAGGGATTTTATCATTCATCTCCCTACCAGCTATGTCTGTACACTAGGTCAAGAGTGGGCATCCTTTCGTCCGACTTCCATCAGCTCCACCAGATATACACCACAATCTACTCAAGTCATACTTAACAGACTTCACATAATTCGTTTACTAGGGAACACTATCAGATCAAGAGAGGTGGAAAGACCCTTGTCCCTCAGTTATTGCATACAAGAGCCGTTGTTTCATTCTCTCCTGCAACCGCAAGTCCAACATGGCCGATAAAGTAAATAACAAAATAAAAATATTAAACTGGATAAGGGGAAATTCTATTCATGCACACCACTTTGTTCAAAACGCCCAACTTTCTACTTTTAATTTTGAATCACCCCATATTTACTCAACATGTCCACTCTGTTTTTTTTTTCTCTCTCTCTCTCTCTCTCTCTCCCTTCTTTTCCATCTTATTTCATCCTGGTCGGATATTAATATCCAACCAAAATAAAACTTAGTCATGTATTAATACCCGATCGGTATTCAACTAGATCGGGTATTAATACCCAACCAATGGATAGTGAAAGGGCAAATTAGTATAAAAAAAATGACAGCAAACTTGTAATTTCTTGGAAGTTTTAAAGATGGGCATCTTGAGCAAAGTGGTGTGCATGAATAGAATCCCCTTTGGGTAAGTGTTTCGTCTAGTCTTCCTGTTGGCATTATAAAATGGTCAGGATTTGTTATGAAGACGGATGGCATGTTAGTTCATATAAAGAATCACCTTGGAAGAGTAAGACGGAAGCTTCAGGTAATTAGCACACGTCATCACGCTTGGCAAATCCATATCAGGATTATTGCTGCAATGCTGTTACATGGGAATTTCAAGGTTAGTTCATGAATTGATATGTTCACAATTTTAGGCGTGCATTGTGTGTGTAATATGGTACAGACCTTGCGAACAATTGTCATTTTTGGGTTTAGAGCCGCCAAGCCTCCCGGAGGGAGCCGAGGAGCGCCAGTAACAAACTGCAGGAAAGCTCGTCGGTCATCAAATCCAAACTCCTGAATGATTTCTAGCAGCTGCAAAATTATATATCAACTTTGTGATAATGCAAGATTTAAAGAGAGACTAAATTTAAGTAACATGTTGCTAGAGTGAGCAACTTTATTTAAACACTGACATTGGTGACTGAAGTACTACTGGCTGTGTAACCGTGGTCAAACTTGATGTGCTCAAGAAGCTGGGAGAACTGTAGAAATAGAGACTGTTAAGTACTGTTAAAAGTTACTATTTGATCATGCCAAGTAAAAGTCAAAGTGTTACATACATCCCATGTATCTCGTTCCCCACAAAGTAACCGCTCAAGTTCATGTTCAGTAAACATTTGAAGGTCTTTCAGCGGGAATACCTATGGCACAAATGAGGGGGGGAAAAGTTATTTAAGTGAAAAAGGAACAAAAATCAGTAAGCAATAAACAAATGGAGAAGATAAAAAGGAAAGGAAAAAAGGGGAATGTCAATTTGTATGAAAAATCACCATTGACAGCCTAGTCTACGGAAAGTATAAATCAATTAGCTTCACACATAGGCAAATAAAATATATCACAAAGCCTATAACTAGTTAGACATTTCTGTTTTAGGAGGAGGGACGGACGAAGGCAGCTAAATGATTTTCAAAATTCTAAGAAAATTCTATGTATCATTGTCATGATGAGGGGTCATGTTTAAAAAGAGTGAATATCCTGGGGAAGTCCACAAGCTACAAGAATTACAAAAAACTACCATGACTTCCCCAAAATTCTGACTAAACTACCTTCCATCAGAGGGCCGTCAAGTATGACATCACGTGATATTTTTCAGATGAAAGGGCACCCAAAATTAAGTGATACATATGTGTTTAGTGGGATCGGAAAATATAGATAAATGATATAATGGTCATGTTACAACTAGGGATGGTAATAGACGCGTTCACAGGCCAAATTTTTGCCCGCCTTGTACAAAATTTTGAATTAAAAATAAAAAAATTATTTTTCTAATTCAAAATTTTGTACAGGATGTGCCAAAATTTGGCCCGTAGATGCGCCCATTACCATCACTAGTTACAACTGTCTTTAATGACATTTTGGTAGTTATGAGAATTGGTAGTTTTTTTTTCTTTCAAGGTTCAAGATATAGGTTGAAAGTGCGTGAAATTTAACCTTTAAAAAAGCACAGGTGAAACTTGTAATTTGAGTTTCATGATGATACAAAGCCGTAACTGCAGTATTCTTGCACTTTGATCCTACACATATTTAAGATGCAAAACTAACTCTTCCGTTCTCATTATTTAACCAGGCTAACCTAAAGGGCATAACTAAAATAACTAATATGGACCTTTCTTCCAGTTTAAGTGCAAGATTATGCGAATGCAAGAACAAATCATTCAATGACTACATCTATTAATTTTAAGCAACAGCTACCTAGGAAAATGGGAGAGAGAGAAAGAAGCACCATGTCTTCAAATATGCAAATGGCTTTCTGGTGATAACTTTTAGAACAGAATTGAATGCAAATTTTTAAGACTGGTCGATTTTAAGAAACTCCTGACATGGCTACATCCATAGTAGATCATACCTCATTAAAACCTGATTTAAAAGCTTCAGCTTGTCTGGAAATTCCATCCTTGATAGTTGCATTAACAACTAGTTTGACATACTGTTCCAAATTGTCAACGTTAACCTGCAAAGAAAGCAAAAGGAAAAAGGTTCTTTACTTGAAAAAAATCACAAGAAAGAAGAGATGCTCTATAAATAATGCAGGTTAATATTACCAATTTAGGGTTACTTCCATCAGGTAGTAGATAATCAGTGTAACCTGGAAGGGTAAAATCAAGACAAAGATCTTCTATTCTTGTATTCCGAAAATATAAATCAAAGGGGCCCACTGGGTTTCTCTTTGGAATGGACTCCAAATATCTTTTTCTATTAACAAGAGCTTGAAACTCCAGTAATGTTCTTCCCAGCTCAGGATCGAATGACTGAATATCATATATACCAAGCTCCTGAACAATTAGAAACATGGTATTGTAGGGTTATATAATCACACTAAATATGAACTAAATTCTCTGAGTGTGAGAATTAGAGGATTGAAAATAATAAATGACTAGGTAACCTGCTCAAGGAGAACTTTATAAAATGCTCTGGAAAATGGAATATCCAAGATCCTCCTATCTTTAATGGCCTTTGCAACAAGCTGCCCAAGAAGAAAGAACTTTCGTACCACATCAGAAAAATGTATCTCGTTCAATACGCTTGTTTGCACTGACCAAGGGCGAGGAAACAATCCAAAAGGAGCATCCACAAATCCAGACCCACCAATACTGGAAGAAATCCTGTCCTCTCTCCACATGCCCAAGCCAATTTTCTGAAATTCATGACTCACCAACGTGTAGAACTCCATTGTTGGACCTAGACCGGTGCCAACTTCTTCATTGTACTCGACTTCAATAGCAGCCTTACTACGAGCAAGTGATGTCATCATTTTTGCAGCAGATTCCAGAATATTACAACGATCCACTTTAAACTTTTTGCGATATGACGACCCTGCTTGTGACAATCGCTCATTATCTGAATTGCTGTCGTCATTATTGGAATGCAGTAGTCTACTATGCTGAACCTTGGAGGAACCAAATACAGTCAGGCGAAAGTACGTCCACCTTGTTTCAAAAGAAAACAAGAAGGGGCACACAGCCATTAACTCGCTACACCATAAAGGCATGCTACCAACGGTTATTGCCAAGGGGTCCCGCATTTGTTGCTCTAGTTTATCAGTGAGTTTAGTACTTAAAAACTCAGTCTGCGGAATTGTAGGAATTACTACCTTCAGCTCATCAAAACTTTCTATTCTCCCTTGTGCAAATGCAATACTTTTGTCAATGGACAACAGCTGAAACGCATTACGGTTCAATCCTTCCAAAATTTTCATCATGAAGAGTATGTCGTAAGACGGATTTGACCTATCTAGTTTGCACGAAATCTCAGCACGAAGTAAACTGGAAAAAAATGATAACTTGTGCCACGAGAATCCAATTTTATCCCAAAAAAGAGACGAGTCAGAAGTGTTGGAAAAGAGTAGTGAAGAACTCACTACTGGTACTGCCCTTCTGTATGTCACCTTGTACACGTCATTCCAGAATTTTGGTCCCATAATCATATCAGGCTCTACTTTGAACTGACTTTGCAGTATTGCTTGATAAAGAGTTATAGACCTATCCAGTTGTTTCCCCTCAAATGCAAAAATCAATTTTGGATGTTTGTCCTTTTTGACAGAATATAAACCTGTTCTGTCCTGGACCTGTCCCTGAACAGAGGATGAAGTTTTCAAGTTCTCTGCATGGAGGAAGGAGTAGGAAAAGATAAATACCAAAGATATTCAGAGTGTCAGTTAAAATGATGAAAAAATGAAGCTTTCCAGTGAAAAGGAAAAAGAAAAAGGAAAAAAAGAAAAAAGGATTGACAAATTTATGCAACCGTCATATACAAGAATTATATAATAACAGCTTGTTAAAATTTGCCTTACCAGTCGTCAGCTCCCCCAGTTTTGCACTAGTAACCACAAGTAAAGTCTGCCGTTCTTGAGTGTTCAGACCCTGAAATATAACATGGCCATAACAAAAATTAAGCTTTACATCTATATAATTTTTTTTAATGGTATTCATAATTTTGACATATCAAAATCTTTACAAAAAGCCCCCACTTCACGTTATATGCTAAGTTACACAGAGAGCTCTTAGGGAAGCAGCCTGAAAAAGGCCCCTGCTCCTCGTAGAAAGTTAAAGGTGATTTTCCCTTCCATCAAGGATGTACCTTTTTCCCTTTTTTAAATCAAATATGTTTAGACTCAAAACTAAACTTGCACTTGTTTCTCAATCGTGTTACATAAAAATGAGCTATATAGTGGGAAAATCTCCAAGAGACACTTCAAATTGAAAGGTATATAGCAGGTGAATAATTGAAAAACAATATACTTGCTTCGCAACACGAAAGGAGTACATGTGTGCAACTATTTTGATTAAGATTCTACTTCACATTTTTGTTGCATAAGTGGCAACAGCTAGAGGAAAATAAAGCATCAAACACGTAATGAACTCTTTAAAGAAAAATAGAAACGATAAAAGATGTTTACCTCTGGTACCGATGGCTCGATCATGATGTCACCATGTGCTTCTTGATGGAGTATTTCATCAGCCAATTTGCTCCTAGAGGAAAGATCAACTTTTTCATTATCCCCCTTTGATGGTTCTGGTTGCTGACAACTTTTGTTTCCACTAACTTTTGGCCATAGATATCCTTCAATGACATCCAAAGAGGAGGATAGCTCAACAGTTATTACTTCATTGTATTCGCATATACCATCCTCTCCTTCTTCCCTCACAAAACGAATTCTTAAACAAGGACGCACTGTTGCATGCCTGAATGGTATATCAGCAATGACATTGCGTGGTTTGTAAGTATGGCACAGCATAACAGGAAAATTATCATAAGAAGACAATGCACTCTGTAATTTACGTATAAATGATGTCAAGAGCGTATCTTCCCAAGTCGGCCCCACAGTAGACAAAGAAATAGCAGCAAATGTCTGAAATCTCGTAAGTACAGATAGGGAATGATCTGATGAGTTTTCACTACCAAGAGTTCCTTGAAGGTACCTTCCATTGCACAAATAATTTAACAAAGATTTCACAATTCCACTCTCAGCGAACTCAAAAGTGGACATTGAGTCCCCACCACTAAGCTCTCGCAAAACTTGACCTAATATATCAGATAAGTAGTCCTCTTTTTCCACAACATCATTCATTAAATACTTCCCCCCATTATCATTGAGTTCTGAACAATATGTTTTGAGCTTCCGTAAGATTTCAGTCAAACCCATCCTACAATCCACTAATTCGTTAGAAAAGTAAGAAGCCTTTATGTGCCCTGCTAAATTAAGAACAGCATCTTTCCCAAGCCGACATGTTTTCGTTCCAACAGAAGAGTGGCAAGACTCAAATGCATAACACAAGCACTTACAAGCCTCTCTGGCAACCACTTGACTTTCTGAACGACTAGATTGTTGAGACAGGGATTGGGAACAATCATCAAGCATTAAAAGTGTATCAATTGCATAAATGACACCCTCTTTAGTAAAGGAGCTTGAAACTACCCCTGGAAGCTTTTGCACAAGATTCTCAACAATCTTCAGGGTAGGAAATAGCAGATGCCGATGTTTTCTTGCCAACAAACCAGCCAAGAAACTGCCATATGAATCCAAAATTAGATCATTTTTTTAATTTTAGATTCAACACTTCTAACACACAGATATTGTGTAGCATGCCTTATTCACCTTGAAATGTTTGTATTCTTGAGTAAATCTAAAAGCATATCAGGCGTGCTGAAATAAACAATGTTGTTTATGATGGAAACACAGCAGTAACAAACATACAGATTCGCGCCAGAGTTGACCAACTGTTAAAAAGATGCAAAAAAAAATTAATAGAAAAAAGAAATAGACGACAAACTACAGGCTGTTAAAATAAACATACTTGAATTGAAGCAGGGAGAATGTCTGTGGACAACTGATGCAGGAACTTGGGTTCATCTGTTATAATCTTTCCCTTGGCCAAAACTAGCTGAATGTCTTCAACGTCTCTGGAAGTGGATGGAATCAGTTGGTTTAATAACTTTAAAACTTCATGCACCTGAAACAGAAACATATCAGGTTACAAGTCAACATTACTTTCTCCTGTATCAGAAGACTACAAAAATAGAAGTTCTCTTCTTGTTAATAGGAAGAGATGTAACAGCCCGAGGAAGGACTTCCAAGAGAGCCAGCCAACCTATTGACTTAATACTACTGTTGTGGAGTTTTCCATGGTTCATCCATCGAAAGCACTAGTACCGATCAGTTAATGAGTTCATGGAACTTTCATATACCTCAAGCACATATCATATGTGGGACTATTTTCTTTTGCCTAAGGTGCAACGAGATATTGTTACCGAAACAAAAATATCATCAGGCTTACTACAGATACTAAACACCATTCATATTTTTTGGTCATGCTAATATTTTACAAAATAGTGGAATTGAAAAGTTTGCCTCAAAAGGAGGTAAAATTACTGAATTACTATGTTCAAATGTACCTTGAAGGTGCAGGTTTTCAACTGATGAAGCAACTTCCATATAGCACCAAATGGAGAAATAGTGAAGCAGAAGCCAGTATGTGTAGCGTGACATATCTCATGCGCCTTAAATAGTTCTCAAGTTTGGATTTCTCTTTGCAATCAGTAGTCTGCTATGGTCCTTTTGTGCATGATTGTCAGAATTTCAGGTTAGTTCAATCTACCCGAGTCAGTTTAGTCAGCCATGCTCATTTCATTTAGTAATTGCCCAATGTTAATAGAGTCTGCATTTAGCCAAATATCATTTTTATTGTTTATCTCGGACGATGAGGAAGTTTACTCTATCAAGAGTCACTTGACATAAAATTCCGCTTTTTCTACCTTGTTTTCACACTGTCAAATATGGACTGGTTTTAATTACAGTTTGATTGGGTTCAGTTGGTACTTAACAAGGAACAAGGAAAAAGGAAATAAAGACGGGAACCAAAGAGAACAGATGGCTGTGACAATAAATTAGTTCAGGCCCTCAAGAGAAAAAAAAAAAAAAAAAAAACTCTACTTATGGCCCCTGCAACATTCCTACACTTGGTAAGACGAAAATGACTTTGTTTACATCATGCAGAAGAGGAAGGAAAAACCCAAAAAGTAGGAGGGGTCGCGAGGTGTTGGTGGTGGGTGGGTGGGGAGAGAGAGTTTGTTTGGGAGGGGGGCCAGCAGTAACCTTAGATTTCCATGATCTATATTGGAGATAACTTACAAATTAGATGAACTTGTTTTGACGGTCAACCTCAGTTTAACAAATATGCAGTAAACCTGCCACTCAATTTTCTTCCATTATTTCACAGAATAATCTTTATAATGAAGACTACACATTGTGTAACAGCTATATAGTAAAACTACCACTCAATTTTCGTCAGTGTTTTAAATACCGGCCAATATACCGGTATATCGGTAATTATGAAGAAACGAGATGATATGGGTATTTTTTTACCGTTTATCGTTTTGGACCGGTATGGGCCGATATATCGGCCACGTGGCGATATATCGGCCGGTATCGAGATGTCTAATACCGGCCGGTATTGGATAATATCGGTTATTGAGTTTTGGGTTTTGGTTACGGGTTAAACCCGTTAATCCGTTAAGATCCAACCTGTTAAGAAATAAAACGGGTCGGAAGGGAGAAAAATTTCATTTTTTTCTCGTTTTCTCTCTCTCTCCCGGTGATCCGAGCTCTCTCCCCGCGACGAAAAACCCTAACCCCAAATTTTCCCAAATCAGCCCTAAATCTCTCTTCGATTCTTCTTCTTCCACTCTCTGGCTCTCTTTCTCGTTCTCTCCCCGCGTTCGTCGACCGATCGAGCCGAACGGCCCGAACTCTAACCCTAATTTCCCAATCCATCCAAAAATCTCTCTCGTGTTCTCTCTATCTTTCTTCTCCGCTCTCCGATAGCTCTTCTCCTACTCTGAGAGTTTTCGAAGGGTGCTCGCCTTTCTCCAGTAGGGCAGTCGCCGCCGGCCAGGTAAGTTTAGTTTATTTTTTTAATGTTAATTTATTTTAGAGTTACAAAGTTCGTCAATTTCTTTTATAATTGTGCTATTTAGGTTTAATTGATTGCGATTTATGTTAGATTTTTTTGGGTGTAATTTGAGGGGAATTGCTAAGTTGAGAGGGCAGTATATCTGCGGGTAGTCTACAGTGGTTTCTTGAATCAGTGATTCAAAAAATGATTTTGTGTGTATGAGTTTCATGCTAGATAAAATTTGTAAATTTGAGTATTTACTATTTATATGTATTCACTGTTTCATGCTAGATTCACTGTTGCAGATTATAATTTCTTTAATTATGTCTTAAACATGGTGGGTACAGTGAATGTAGTAGCATATTCAATTTAATACAATTTTCATAGTATAGATGCAAATTGATGTGAAATAATATAAGTTTAGTTTTGTTTACTATTTATACAATTTTTATTAGTGTTGTTGCAGATTCTTTAATTATAAATTCACTGCTTCTTAGGTTTGCTTATGTGAAAAAATATAAGTTTAGTTTTGCTCATTAAAGTGAAGGGAGATTGCAACTGTATATGACACAAATTGATGCGAAATACACGGGACGAGTATGAAACATCACATAGCATGTATTGTAAACATTGACATATATTTGCAGTGTTTTAAAACAATGAATACACATAAATACACAGCATTTATATGATTATTTTTTTAACTTAGATTATGTTTATTAACTTTATTTATTTTAGTAAAAGCTTGAATTCTTAAATAGATTAAATTAATATAAATTAAATGCAACAATTATTTAGCTATTTAATCAATTAATTGTTTGTCTTTTTTCACTCCACTTTTTTGAGGTCAGAAATAAATTGAAGAATGTTCTCTTCTGGTGCTTCCAATGTCCAAGAGAAGTGAGGAGGTAAAGATCCAGCTTGGGAATGGGGGAAAAAAATACCCAATAAACCCAATAAAGTAGAGTGTAATTTCTGTAAGAATGAATATGGAAGAGGCATTACCCGCTTGAAGGAACATTTATGTCATATCAGCGGGAATGTCAGAGGTTGTCCTCCGATCCCAGATGACGTGAAGCAGAAAGCTCTAGTAATGCTAAGTAAAACTAGAGAAGTAAAGGAAGGAAAAGCAACAGAACTTTAAAATTTGTTAAAAGAAGTTCGTATTGGGGAAGAAGAAGATGAGAAGACAACTCGAGAGGAGTCATTTCCTCGCAAAACAACAGGTCAATCTTCCCGCAAAACAACAGGACCAATGGATCAATTTGCTATTCGATCGGTCGAGGAAGTAGTAGAAGCAGCTCAAAAACAGCCTACCGTGCCATCAGCATCCAGAAAAAAGGCCAGAGACAATGCAATTCGATACATTGACAGGTTTTTTATGAAGGAAGCCTTGCATTCAATATTGCTACGTAGCCAGTTTTTATGCAGATGGTCCAAGTCACTGGCATGTATGGACCAAACTTACAGACTCCTAGCCCATACGAGCTAAGCGAGACTTGCCTCCAAAGAGAGATCGAGAAGACAAATGCAACTCTTGAATCATTCAAACGGAGTTGCCAAACAAATGGCTGCACTTTAATGACTGATGCGTGGTCGGATCGGAAAGGGAGAAGTTTAATGAATATCGTTGTACATTGTCCGGCCGGTACAGCCTTCTTATTGTCTCAAGATGCATCTTCTGAGAGACACGATGGCAGTTATATCCACAAATTTGTGGAGAGGAAAATTAACGATATTGGCGCGGAAAATATTAAACAGATTGTGACAGATAATGCCTCGAACAATATGGCTGCAGCAAACACATTGACTTTGATCAGTCTCCGTGTACATATACAGCCACACTAAAATATATTTTGGACACCTTGTGCAGCACATACAATTAATCTGATGCTTGCGGATATTGGAAAGATTAAACACATCCGAAGTGCAATTATGATGGGGAGATCAGTCTCCGTGTATATATACAGCCACACGAAATCTTTAGATATAATGAGGAAGGCAATTGGTGGAGAGCTAATAAGGCCGGGTACAACTAGGTTTGTCACGATATTTCTCTCTTTATCATCAATCAGAGAGAAGGAGCTGCAACATATGTTTATTTCTGATGACCGGATGGATTGCACTCTTTCCAGAACAGATGCAAGCAAAAAAGTATTTATTTTAATTAATAAAAAATTTTATTTTATAATTTTAAATTATACGTTATTCATATTTTTTAATAAATTTTTTTATGAATGTTTAGGTTGCAGAAATAATTGCTAGCAATAAATTTTGGGACAACACAAACATTGCCCTAAAAGTATTCACTCCACTAGTGAAAGTTTTACGTCGAGTTGATGGGGACAAGGTCTCTTCAATGGGCTTTCTGTATAGTGACCTAGAGACAGCTAAAGAGGAGATAAGAGATGCTCTAGGGGGTGAAGAGAAAATATCTTCCAATATGGAAAATTATTGATAGGAGATAGGAGGAAAAACTTAAAGATACTCTGCATAGAGCTGGATATTTCTTGAACCCTTTATATTACTATGCGAAGCAGCCTGAGATTGATGCTGATGGGTCGTTCATGTCGGGCTTCGTTGACATGATGCACAGATTCTATTCAAATGATCATGATAGAATTGATAAAATTGCACAGCAGCTCCCAATGTATCAAAATCAAAATGGATCATTTGGAATGTCTTTTGCAAGGGCAGCAGTAAAGAGAATCATTAATCCAGATATGCATTTCAATTTAAGAAATGCAAAATTCAATCTATTTTTAATTAAAGAAATTATTAAATAACTAATAACTATTTCTAAATATTCATTGCTAACTCAATGGTGGCAATTCTACGGGACAGATGCTCCCGAATTGAGGATTATGGCAATGAGGATTTTGAGCCTGACAACCAGTTTTTCGGGTTGTGAACGGAACTGGAGCACATTTGAGATGGTATTACAATTTTAACTTTTCTAATTAAATATTTCTTTCTCCCAAATAGATATGTTCTAAACGAAATTCATGTGATTATCTTTTATTTAGGTGCATACGGAGAAAAGAAATATGCTAATTTCCAAGAAATTGCATGACTTAGTCTTTGTCAAATTCAATGCAAGGCTCAGGAGTAAATTTTCAATCCCAAACAGAGATCTACTAGTAGCATACAATGAAGAGAAAAATGTCACCAAGTGGTTCATGCCTGAGAAAAAGAATGGCGATCCTTATGAGACTAGTGATGATGAAGTCTTTCCTGGAGAACAATTGACTTTTCGACAGGTGTCAATTGCTATTGGTGCTAATCCGAAGAAGAGAAAGAGTGAAAGAGTTAAGGCATCTAAGTCGAAGAGTAGTAGAATTTTAAAGGGAAAAACATCATCATCTTCAAAGTCTAAGCAGCGACACGTATCAGATGATGACGATGAGGAAGAAGTTGACACATCATCAGATTCGTCATCAGATGATGAGGAAAGCATGCCATCAAATGAACCAGTCGACTCTGAATCTAGCTAGAAAATATGTTGTAAAGACTGATATTTAAACTTTCTAGCATGTTTTAAAGGACAATATTGTAATTTTATAAATTATATCACTTATGTATTGTAGAAACACTTTTCTTTTATCTTGAAAACGTATGTTTCTTAATTTTATGATTGTATGTCGCTCTGTGTATATGCGAACGTTCTAAACGGTATCTGCAAATTCGTAAGTTGAATGTAAATAAGCCAATGTAAGTACTATAAACTTATTTTATGTGTTTTATTATGTTTTATATAGCCAATTATATGATTATTCTTTAACTGATATGACACCGATATGACACTCCGGTATTTAGAGTCATATCGCGATATCCCGCCCAGTATCCGGTAACCAGTATGTAATTTGCTGACCGGTATGAGACCGGTATCCGATATTTAGAACACTGATTTTCGTCCATTGTTTTCAAAAAATAACTTTAGATTGAATACTGAACATTGTAGAACCGCTATCAAGCAGGTAGTTTAGTCACCCAATCAATGAACACAATGAACAGGTATCATTTGGCGCAATATTAGAGGTGGGTACAACCTTAACATATATTTAGGCTTTAAAATATAACATAGCTGGATTTTAAAATAATGATTAATCAGGTGAGGCTAGGACAAGAATGGACTCAATTAATCTCCTTTATACCAATACCCTACAACTGATAGTAAAATATAACTAAACTAGTGAAGAGGAACGACAAGAGCATGCACCCCACTCCAAAAAAAATTAAATTAAATAAAACAAAGTTTCCCCATTTGTTTAGTCAATTGTTAAAACTAGCCATTTTTTCTTGATGTTGCAGCTAAGACTCTTACCCAAAAGGCCTAAGATAAGTCGATAGGATATAGGATATGTTTAGCAAGAGAGGCGAGTCACCTCAAATGAAGCTATAAATCCTTTCCTAGCTTTCACTACTAAACTTCATCAAAATTACTTGGAAAGTTCAGGAGAAATCACCACAAACACATCTAATTAGAAACATAGTTCTGCATCATTGTTGTATATCAAACAGTATGAACCAAAAACAAAAACAGATTACCATCATACTTTTTGAATTGAGAAGCTGGATCCACCCCCCAACAATGCACAAATGTTCTAAATTTAAAATTCTTCTAAGAGAGGGTTGCCAATTGCAAGCACTCAAAAAGGCCCTTTAACATATCTTATGCAGAAGTGTTTGATTATTCTGTTTCATTTAATTCTACATCTGGCATAGCTACTAGGAGGAAGTGGCTGTCATACATGAAGGTCACACCGCCACCAATAGAATACCTCAAGGAATAGATAGGATATTGGGCATTAAACAAGTGTGCCCCACATAGGACAAAATCACATTGTAGATACAAAAGTTACCTTGTCAAATCACATTAAAAGCAAACCCTCAGCGCAACTGGACTGAGTAGGGGCATGAGCTAAGACCATCACTGGTGTGAACTGTCATCTTGACACATGTCAATTGCAAGTAGACTTGGAAACCACTATAACAGTTTAGCTAGATTCCAAGCTTGTAAATTACATTTCCCGATCTACTGTTGCGGCAAGTTAGGCGGTTGATGCACAACACACAATTGCAAACTGGGTACATCAAGGAGCCAAATGAGCCAATGAAGAATCGCACAATATCCTAATTTAAGAGTTTCACAATTGCCTATTGTTTAGAGGATTGATTCAAAATAGAATAATACATAGCAAAGAATTCGCTGATGAGGAGAATTTGAGTTATATAAATGAAGTATGTAAGATTTGTTGGATCAAATAGAAAAGAAACAAAGGGAGTCCTCATCAGATCAAATAAGAAAATAATTGCAGTCCCAAACAGGATTCCACATGTCTTAACGAAGACAAGTATATACTCAAAGAAGAACTTCATTAACATTTCCTTTAAGTGATTAAGAGCATCGTTCTAAATATCGGTCGCAGCCAAAGAGTCTGTTGATACGAAACAAAAATTCGATATTTCCGGTATATTGACCAATATTCCACTATAATAGAAAATCTCTCATCCAATATGAACCCAATACCTAATATTTAGAACCTTTTAATAGCACTTTTCTATTAGAAATTAGAAATCAGAGTTTCAACCAGATATTGCATGCTGTAGATGACAAATAAAAAATAAAGGATGGTCCATAAATATGGAACTGCAACTTGTTATTATAGGATTTGTACCTAAATGTAGAGCGAGTATACAATTTTGAGCCATATAGCATTTTTTACTTTATTCAGTGTTGAAGATCGAGATAGCATTGTACTGCACCCTCTGTCTCTAGCATGTAAACAACATCGAAAAAAATAACATATAATTATTCAACATAAAATTGTAAATCTAGATAGCAATGTAGCATCACAACAGGTTTTTTTTTTTTTTTTTTTGTTACAATGGTATTGTAACAGGCAGAGAATGTTCAAATTTTAATGCTATTATACATAAAAAAATAATGTATTGTAATACACTGTCATCCTAACCCACTGGCGGTCTGGTGGCCATCGGAAATTGTTGTATACTGAACATATAGACTAAAAAGGTTGTAGAAAATACCTGGTTGGATTGTGGTTCTTGCAAGGATGAGTATGAATTACTATGAGACAAGTCAGAAGCCATCAAAACACCCTTCAGAATGCTGCTTATATTCAGCTCAAACAGAGTCCTGACTGCCAGTAGAGATCTAGTGGCAAGCTTAGTGAGAAACCCAATCAATCCCTGTAGGTGGTACAAGACCTTTGTCAAGGAACTGAACAAATTTAAAATAAAAGGCGATGGAAATTCAACGAAACAAGCCATTTTTATCAATGAGCCACGCCGGTGATGGATAGGTATCAGACGCTCATATGTTCCATTACATACTGGATACATGTCAGATACAACAGGTATGCTAAATTTGTTATGTGTGTGTGCGTGTGTATCCGAGCCTTAAAGAGATTAATTTGATATTTATAAAGAAGGATTAATTAGAAATTAGATCACATACATGCACATGTATTTGCACCACAAATTGCCCACTGAAGTCTCACGTTGATAAGTTTATATATGAATCATAAACACAGTGGATGTAAGTTGGTTATTAATTGGGGAAATTAATATGTAGTGTACCAGAGCAAGTTCATTTTTTGGTTCTTACATTTCATCCTTGGGTATGTTGGTCCTATGATGCCTATTATTTGCACTTTCAGAAACAAGTTGATAATATTATTATGTCTATTTAGAGTGTATTTTTTCAATGATATTTCAATCACATCGTATCCTAATTATTCATGATCCCTCGATTAAGTGTCTCCATCAAAATGCATTTTTATGTCCACATCTCCAAGTCCACACACTGCATCTTAGTAATGCTGGAACCATTCCAAACATACCACATAGGTTGTTTGGCTAAGCGACATCCGGCCATCAACAGAAACCAAATGTAACGTCTTGCCTATCACTCCACGTGAGCAAAGTTCATCCAGCAGCTCCGAAGAACTACTAAAACACTCCACAATCCTTATCAAGCACATCACAACAGTTTCCACCAGCTGCCACAACAAAATAGAGTGAGCCTCGAAGTATTCCTCAGACTACAAATGATTCTGACACTTTTCAAGAACTACACAAGTGTCAAGAAATACCTTTCGATCTTCGTATTGGAGAAGGTTGCACAGTGCAGGGACGGACTCCATGACAAGTGAAGAGCAATCCAAAGGCAGCTTCTTGCACACATTCGCAACAGTAGACAGAGCAACTCTCTGCTTTCACGATATAAACGGAGAATCAACATAAACTTGACAAGAATAAAACCAAACAAAAAAACACATAAACGAGCACACCACCTGCACGCTCGTCGAGAAGAAGTCAATGTAACCCAACACCGCCATTATCGTCCCGGCCTGCAAGCAAGGGACCGGCTGCTTCTTCGAAATCTTCTCCAATGCTTGCAAACACTGTAAAGCAAATCGCCATTAATGCCCTAATCAGACCCAAATAAATCAACTAGATTAATCAAATCTGCGACCAAACAACCTGCTCAGCTAAATCCAAGTACTCAATCGCCAGCAATTTCCCGCAGAGCACGGGCACCGTCCCGTGCCGGACCAGCACATCGGCCGATCTCGGCATCACATCGCACAAGTAAGTCAAAGCCCTAATGGCCAGCAACGCGACATCGGGACTGCCATCGTAATTAGCCAATTTGACGAGCAATGGGATGGCAGTATCCATCGGAAACCCCGACAGCGAGTCCTCCATACAAAAGGACAGTACCTCGCAGAGCTCGGTCAGGAAGGCGAGCATCGCGCTGGGCCCCGCCTCGTCGCCGCCGAGCCCGGCGACGATCTGCTGGAACCTAGACCGCGACGCGCCGGAATGGGCCGGGTTGTGGTGGTGCTGCTGCTGCTGGTGGTAATACTCGGGCGGGTCCGGGTCGGGGTCGGAGTCGGAGTCGCAGGATCCGTACCCGTTAGGATCGCTCCGGGCGCCGGAGGAGGTGGCGGAGTCCCTGCTGTCGCAATCCATGGAGGCGGTGGCGGGCTCGGGCCGGGCCGAGCTGCTGCAGGCGCGCTTGTCGGCTGGCAGCGGGTCGGAGGTCTCGGGCCGCTTCCGGCCCCGATCCATGGCGGGTTCCAGCGAAAAAGTCGATTTTCCGGATTTTTTTTTTTTTTTTTTTTTTTTTTTTTTTTCTTTTGAGATCGATGGGATCTTGGGAGCCCTAGAGGATGATGATGATGATGATGCTAATGGGAGAGTGCGAGTTTAAAGGGGAGAGTTATTTATAGAATGCGAGGATTGGGGGCAATTCTAAATGAGCACACTACTGGACTTGGCGAGCACCACCTTCCCGTGTGGTGCTCACCTCTTGACTTTAGAATTTGGTGCTCACCAAGTCAGTCAAGTGGGGTGCTGATTTATAATTTCCCGAGGATTAGCGATGGTCTTTGTCGTTCTCTTTGTTTTTGGGTTGATAATTAAGGGTGTTAAGACTTTAGATTTGGGTTGGGCCTTTTTTGTGGGCCTTTTCTTAAGGGGGAAGGTAATTGATGGTGGATTGACACATTAGAATTTTTTTATTTTTTAAGGATTTTGATGGAACAGATTACTTAAAGTGCCTCTCCAGGTAGTGTTTTTTTTATGGGAACACTCAACATTCAACAATGCATTATGATTTTAATATTTTAAATAGATTGTATTTGTATAAAAAAATATTTGATATAGTCACTTCTTTATTATTTTGAAATTTTATCGAAAATACATGATATTTTAATATCATATATTTAGAATATGACGATTATAACTAATAATTTAGATTGTCTATATATACTTTTTATATTGAGATTTAAGGAGATTTTCATATACGATTCCGAATAAAAATATATTAGTTATACTTTTTCCTTTTTGTATTATTATATTGTGTCATGAGTATGACTATGAAAGGCAAATTGGAATTGTGTGCACTCTTTCGTCACAGTTTGTGTTGGAATTTAGTAGAATTTGTGTTGCTTTGCTTGGAATTAGTTTAGTTTATATTTGCTGGAGCTTTGTTTATTATTGTTTTAGCTTAGAGAGTGATTTTTGTATTTTTCAATTTTATTTTAAATTGAAAGAAAGGGGGTAGAAAATGATATCATTAGATATTTGTCTTGACAATGAAGTATGCTGTTTTAATGTATACTTTTATTGGTGAAAATTAAAAAGTAATTAAAGCTAATTAATATTGTCCCCAAATTTAAGTTTTGACCTCTGACTCCCCTATGTTCTTGTGCAACCACTTAATAGAAAGTTTAATAAGTAATAAAATTAAGGATTACTTTTATTTCACATTGAGAACTCGTGATCATGACGAAGGCCCAATAGGCGAAAACTCACAAGTCTAAAATCTAGTCTAAATGCAACTGGATCAAGGATAAAATCAAACACTCATCAAATATAATACAACAATAAGGAAGGTGGATCTCTCTCTCTCTCTCTCTCTATATATATATATATAAACTAACATGTACATTGAAAGAGAGAATACATACTTATTGGTACTAAGCCCACAATTTCCGTAATATATATACCAAAGTGGTGCTAAGTCCAAGATTTTCTATGGTATTTGTTTATTAGTATAGAATCCACAATATATTATTGATACTGACCATGTGTAGGGTACATATGAGACCCCTGGAAATATATGATTGTAATGTTTTTTTGTTTTTAAGCTGCTTTCCAAAACGTGATTCTAAGACTCTTGTTTTATTGTATCTAAGAAAATAGTCAATCTATTGATTCAGTTAAGATTAAACGCGACCTTCAGCTACTCCCAAGTCTTCTGAAATTTGCGTTTTTCTTTATCTAGAGAGATTCAACTTCTTGTTATTATAGAACCAAAACGTGACCTTCAGGGGTCCGTGTTTTATTGTTCTTGAAGAGATGCTCGATCTCTTGATTCTATTGAGGTCAAATGCGACCTTTTTGTGACTCGTGTTTTAGAGTATTTTGGTTTTTTCCCTATTCAATTTCATAATTTGGCTAACACTTTGAGTATTGACATTACACAATTCTTATGAATCAAATCTGTGAACCATGTGACTTCAACTCATGAACACCATAATTTTTAATTATCAATATCAATCAATAATTTTTAAAACCTTAGCCTAACATACTCAAATTTTAATAGATCCAAAATAATCCAGAATCATCCATAAAAGGAATTATGCGCACACAATACGAATCAAATGAAAATTCCAAGAAAGAACAAAGAAGTAAAGTGTTACTTGTTTTAAATTCCCTTTTAATCTCCTTTGATTTGATAAATCTCCTTTTCCCTTTCTCCTTTCTTTTTCCAGCGAACCAGAAGAACCAAAGGTTAGAGAGAGAAGGGTTATGTTTTGTTCTTTAAGAGAATGAGGTCATATTTGTCTATGGGCAATTTGGTAGCATTATCCTCTAACCTTATCTCAAGGTTTTTGCATGTAGGACAAGTGTCCAATTAGAGTGCCACTTCTCACTCTCTTTTGACAACTCTTTACCAACTTAATTTAAAGGTGTACTTTTAGAAACTTAGTTAAGTTTGGGGTGTATAGAAAGAAATTTTTAATTTTAATAATTTATTATTTACTAAACTGAATAATGTTATTTATAGTAGCAAGAAAATTTGGGGTATTATAGTGATATTCTAGACTGAGTTTTAAATAATATAATAATAATTAAACAAAATAGAGTCATGAAGGAAATTGTATAACGAGCGAGGATTAGGGAGACCACTTGGAAATAAGTGTTGCACGATCCAAGAAAAAGTGGTATCTTGAATTCATATGAGCTACTCCTGGAACCCTCAACACATTATATAATATGAGATGCATAATTGGATTTATCACTAGTTCTTTTCTTGATATATATGGTGCATGTGACATTAAGATTTTGTGTGATTGTATTTATTAATGACAACTCGATATGATTATACCCACGTTACATTGTTTGACTTAATCAATTCACCCAGATATTTAACATAACATTTAACTTGAACTTGACCTTTTTATTTTATATTGATATTTACCATATCATTTATTATTACTCTTTTTATTCCGTTTGTTCTTTACTTATCGGGTTTAATCTTCTAGATTCTCATATCGCAGATATAGAGTTTAAGGAGTGTATTCAATGCCTACAAATGCCCACTCTTTTTAAAACAGGTCAAGGTTATGTAGTAGGCATGAAGACCAGCTCTTGTAGATCTTTTATGTTTTTGTACTTTTTGTTTTTGTATCTAGTGATATCATGTTGCGCATACTGACCTTGTATATTATACATATCATATTATACTTATCTATTCCTAATGAAAATATAGTTATTTTCTAATATTGTGTTATGTATTAGATTTATTTTATTTTTTAATTACTATGATATGGTCTTACAAATTGGAGAAAAGTGATGTCACTTAAGTCAATGCTCTTTGACGACTATCAGTTCACAGTTACTTACACGTCACAAAAGAAAACATGAGCTGCATGCTAAGGAGGATGGGAAAAAAAAAGGTGTTTTGAGGAGCTTGACACCAGATTTGTATTATTTTTCTTCAAACGATAAGTTATTTAGTTTCTTTTATTATTCGTGGAGTCGTATGATAAATATTGAATTGATTAAATATTGTTCTAATTGTTAATGAAAAATTAACAATTTGTGTATAATTGAAATAATTATATACATATATATTAATAATGAAAGCAACTATAAAGTTAGAAGGCTAATATTGTAAACCAGTAAGAACAGAAGATCGCATCTAGCGTTGAACGCTATGTCTTGATCGTCTAATCTAACATAATTCTAAAGATATATAGTAATATCCTCTAACTCTATAATTTTTGTTCATTGTTAATGCATATATAACTATTTCAATTATAGGTAAATTGTTAGTTTTCATTATAAGTTATAACAATATTTAATTTATTCAATATTTCTAACTATCTTAAATTGGTTTTTTGATATGTTAAAATACTATTAAAAGTACAATTATTATAACTGCTTAATGAAGATAATTAATTTCTATGTTTCAGTTTAGTTTACATAAGAGGTTATTATATCTCTATCTATTCTTACATATTAAAGATAGAATGTTGTTCTATTTAAATAAAAGTTTGATAATTTTTATTTAATCCTGATTTTGTGTTTAATTAAAAGGTAAAATATTTTATCTAAAAACGGTATTATGTTGTTATAGATATTAATCTTTGTGATTAATTATTATTTATATTACAAAAAGCATCTAATTTTTTGATATAGTGGAGGCACACAGAATCTAAAGGTTTTAGATTGAGTATGTCTAAAACAGAGTGTATAAAATGTAAATTTAATAACAATGGACCCTAAACTATAGTGCTGTAACACTACACGGGCAAGAGATACAAATGAGCAGTTAGTTTAGTGATGAGTGCCATATATTACATATTTATAGCGTTCATATTATCTATTTTTGTATATCAATAATGCTACTCGGGTATTGTTAGTGTGTTTTTCAGGAATTTTATTCGTACAAGGAGATGACATGAAATCAGAGTTGGAATAGGAAATCAAAGTCCGAAAAGTTTCTAAAGTGGGTAAGACTACGAGATTATGATACTGCAGAGACTTAAAGTCAAATACAGTCAGGAAACCTAAACATAAAAGACAATATCTTCACGTGGCAAAAATTTCATGAATTTGTAAAATATATGGGCCGCTATTTAGCGGTTTTTAATGCTATTTGGCTGCCAAATATGGGCCACAAAATCCGAGATTTTTCCCATGGGTTTGTTGTAATTTTATAGTTTCTCAGTTATGTTAGAATTAGGTTTTGATTTTCGAAGCCTATATATTGGCCGTATCCTTATATTCTAGGATTTTATGCAGTAGTTAATGTAGATTAGGATTTAGTTTGTACTCGTTTTGAAATTAATAAAATTAGGGTTTTACTGAAGGGGTGGCGGCCAGAACACCGTGCTCCAGAGGTACGCCATTGCTTTTAATTATTTATTTGCTTATTAGATAGAGTTAATTGCTTTCTAGTTTAGGTTTTATTGCTTTCTAGATTAGATTTTATTGCTTTCTAGAATCATGAGTAGCTAATTAGTTTAGTTTTAAGATGTAGATGAAGTTAGAATTCACCATGTAATTGCTCTCTAGTATTTTCTTCTTAAATAAAATAATAAAGACATGATTTTTCTATAAAAAGATTAAAAAACAAGAACTCGAAGATTAGGAATTTGATAGGTTATACTTGAATTAGATTTCCTGATAGTCTATGCTTAGTTAGGGTTTGGGGTTGTTGATTTTATTTTTTTCATTGAATTATCTAAAGATTTAGTTTATTTTTATGAAAAGTAGTATTTTTGATGAGTTATACTTGCACACCACTTGATAGCTCATACTTAGGGCATTTTAAATAAAGATTAAACTAAAAAGATCAAATTTTTATGAGAGAAGAAGATAATAGAAGTAGGAATATGGTTGGAAACTAGTGGATTCTAAATCTTAGGCTAATTAGAACAACCAAACTTCAACCTAAAATTCTTTGTTAATCCGTTAGACTATAGAATTAGTAAGAATCGCAAAACACTTTATATCCCTGTAGGACGACCTGTATAGCACTATAACCGACACTGTGCGCTTACAGTAATTTATCACATCATTTAGATTGGATTCTATTATTTAGAATGATTGAAAAATCGATAATGATGTCAACTATATGATACAAACTACTTGATTGAAATAGATGAGTGTAACGGGAGTTTTATGCGATCGTAACATTCAATTAAGACAGAACTGAAATTTTTATAGGATTGCTGTTAAGCCAGCTTTAATATATGACACAGAATGCCGGGCTATAAAAAACGTCATTCACAGAAGATAAGTGTAACAGAGATATGCATGTTTCGTTGGATATGCGGCAACACTGGGAGAAATAAAGCGAGAAACGAAAATATTTGTGCTAATATAGGTATAGCCTTTATCAATGAAATGATACGAGAAAATTGTTTATGATGGTTTGGTTATGTGCAATGTAGACCTACAAATGCACTAGTCCGACGAGGAGAGTTTATTAACGTAGGACAAGTTATAAGAGTAAAGAAAAGACCAAAGAATACATAGATGAAGGTGATACGAAAAAATATGCATTCTAGATGTTTAAATAAAGAGATATTATTTGATAGGAATGAATGAAGAAGAATTATTAATGTGATCGATCCGGTATAATTCTCTTTTGGTTTATGTAGCCTACCCAAGTAATTGGGATAAAAAGCTTAGTTGTTGTTGTTGTATCTAATTCGCTGATGTGTACAATTTTAAATAATGAAAGAGAAGATTCTAAATTCTATTTAATTCCAAATTTATTTTGTTTTAATGACTAAAAAGTTTCAATAAAATTAAAATAGAAATTTTGTTTCAATAAATGACTACTGATATTACACCTGATATGATCACTATCTTATCTCATATTGCGGTTGCACTAATTATGCCCTCAAGCTAATACAAGATACCAGATAAATTTAGTGGTACATACTTTAAAAGATGGCAGCATAAAATATTCTAACTCACAATATTGAATCTGACCAAGTATATGAAAAGGACAATGTCAGTTCTTAACAATAATGACCAACAATTTTTGAAAGCGATTGATGCATGAAAACTGGTGAAATCGCTAGAAAAGTAGGACTCTACACAACACATCATACCCTAACGATATACTAGATGTTCCGATCTTATGTTTATCAGCCCCCAATAACAACCGATGATAAAGAAATTAAGTTATCTGATACTTGAGTGTCCCTAAACTCTTCGTTATAATTGTCACTCAGCCTAATAAATACCTATAAATTTGGTAGTTTTGCTGGATCCTGATAGTCTTTCTGATTGTCAATATATAATAGCCCTTCCAATCAGAACAATCATACCACTTTACAAACTGGTATTGCTCCATACCATAGAAAAGAGTCTTCATCAGGTTCAGATAATGCATCATGAACCATACCATTAAATTGGTGTATGACATCTCTATTTAAGGGTTGAGGGTCTTAAACTTTTTTCTCTTTGCTCGTCTTTGGTCTTCTTCATCTTATAAAATTCTAAAGTTAGTTCACGCAAGCCACTTTGAAGGTTACACACCATCGTGGGAAGAAGTCTAAGTGGTCGGTCATATGCTACGAGAAATGTTGGATAAACCACGTCCATGACAATAGCTTCTTTCGGAAGCTAAGACATGGCGTATTTTTTCAACCACAACATCAAAAGTTAGCTATTAGGCTCCTATCATATATGGGAGCTCTTGGTTGGTAGTGGAATCTTATGAATCGGTGCTTGCCTTTCAACTATTTTCGTCTGATTCAGCAACATATAAGGTGGCTCCTAGTGTAGCATTCCTCTCCTCGATAGCCTCATCACTAACAGCCCCTTATTTTGCAACATTGGCGAGAGGATGATCAAGATTTCGGAAGAGGTAGTTGGCCCACGTCATTTAACTAGCACCTTGTCCTTGCATTCCCGAGACCTCAACGTAGTTACAAAAGTGACACATCATCTCTCAGTAGGTCTTATAAATACGTACACCCTAGGAGTTTCTCCCACGAATACTAGAGAGTCATCGAACATTTCAGGGAGTGCATATCCGAGCTCGCCGAGAGATCCCGGAGTCTGAATCGTACATCTTTGACATGTTTAATGGATGGTAAGAACCGTAAAGGATGTCATATTGGATGCTCTTAATGACCATATACAACTCGATATCCTCTAGAGCTCCACCAAAGGTTTCAAGCATATAACCCTACCATTCTTCTCGACCACATCATCTTTGCAGAGTGAATCCATCCGGGCATTTTGAAGTTATGAGGAGGATACTTGCCTTGAAACATCATAAACCGGTTGAGGAAAGTATTGGCATTGCAGACAGTCTCACCGATTGGTAAGAGAAAATTTATATTATCATAATTTTAGCATATGATTAATTGCAGTGAGACTCCTTTTATTATAGAGATAATGTAATTTATTACGCTTTAAATTTAAAACTCTCAATTTTATTTCTAGATTTTTAACATCGTTGGTCAACAATTTACTATTCTCACTCATATTTAAGTTTAACTACACAATTTTTATGAAATCATCAAAGTATCCTTCTCTCCATTACTAAAAACTCACCCAACAGGAGGATAATTTGGAAATTTCATAAAAAAACGTAGTTTAAGTTAAACAAATGTGAAAATAGCAAACTGTTAACTAATATTGTTAGTAGTTTAGAAACTAAACTAAGAGCTAATAAATTACACTATTTCTAAACTATAATTAACCCTTTAAAATATTTTCATACTTTGCTATATATCGAAATGCACGTACAAAATTTTGTATTTTTTGCAAAATCAAACAAAGCCCATGTAATTCCACAATTTTTTTGGAAATTTATTCTAGCAATTCAATTTTTAAAACTACGAAATTTAGAGCTTATATTTGTGGGGAAACAAAATGAGGCGACCGGGCTGTTATCCTCTTTCTCAATTTCTAAGGATAAAGAAAATAAAAAAAGTGAATGAAAAGTAGTTAAAAAAAAAAAAAAAAAAAAAAAAAAGGAAATTACGATGCTAGCCAAAAAAGGGATTTTCTAAAGGAGGACACCAGTTTTCCTAGTCCGGCATGCCGCATTCCATTGTTAAGTGGGCTCAGTACGAAAAATAGTGTGCTTCTTTGGAAACTCTCCTAAAAATGAGAAAAAAATAAGGGGTATTTACTGGTTTGCCTCTCAAATCTTTATATATTATGATTTTGCCCCCCAAATCTTCATATTTAGAATTTTGCCCCCCAAATCTCATAAGTTACAACAATTTTGCCCCCCTCTCTAACACAGTTAAATATTTGACCATTTTACCCCTCTTTTCCTCTTCTATTTTCCTCCTCTCTTCTTCTTCTCTCTTCCTCGTCTCTTCTCCTTTTCTTCATTGGGTAAAATGGTCAAATATTTAACTGTGTTAGAGAAGGGGGCAAAATTGTTGTAACTTATGAGATTTAGGAGGCAAAATTCTAAATATGAAGATTTGTGGGGCAAAATCATAATATATAAAGATTTGAGGGACAAATCAGTAAATACCCCAAAAAAAAAATGCTTGGGCGATTCAAGGAAAAAAAAAAGAAAAAAAAAAAATAAAAAAAAATAAAAAATTGGGGATGGGGAGCGACAAGTACGGGGGCTTGTTCTTCACGAGGAAGTTCCGATGGGCGGAGGCGGAGCCCCCTCTCGACATCAAGCGGGCGTTCGAATCCTACGCCGACGCCGCCGGCGGGGCCCACATGACCGCCGACGGCCTGCGCCGCTTCCTGGTCGAGGCCCAGGGCGATCGCTCCGTCGAGGCAGCCGACGCCGACCGCGACCGCTTCGTCGACCACCTCCGCCGCCTCGAGCAGCACCATCGCCTCGGAATCGCCGGCGGCGGGAGCAGCAGCGGCGGAGCCTGCCCCCGTCCGATCCTTCTAGGCCTCGACCACTTCCACCGGTTCCTCTTTTCTGAGGAACTCAACCCTCCCATCAGATCCCAGGTCCGAACAGTGATTTAATTTGTTTGAAAAAAAATAAGTCTTTGATTTGTTTTGTTAGTTTATATTGAAAATTGAGTTTATAATTGCATATTTGGTAGCACATTTATTGTGTTTATCTATAAGTTAATCCTAAAGGTGAGTTTTCCATGATATAATTTTTAATATATGCAAGTTTTTTTCTAGGCATATGTAGTGGGCTAAACCCCCGTGTGTTCCATTAATTGGCAATTAAAGAAAGAAACAATTTTAGTACTCTCATGACGCAGTCTTAGTACATATATAGAGTTAGTTCCTTACTAAGGAGCTGACAAAATAAACATATATAAGTAAAATAATAACTACAAGAACCAAAGAGGAGGCTCTAAGAAAGACCCAGTACGTAAATCCCACTACAACAACAACAACAAAGCCTTTTATCCCAAGTATTTGGGGTAGGCTATATGAACCAAAAAGAATCACGCCGGATCGATCACTTTGATATTCCTTCTCCATTCATTTCTATCAAGTAATATCTCCTTATTTAAACCTCTAGACTCCATATCTTTGCGTATCACCTCCATCCATATTTTCTTCAGTCTTCCTTTTGTTCTTCAAACTTGTCCTATATTGATAAACTTCCCTTTTCGAACTGGTGCACTTGTAGGCGTATATTGCACATGACCAAATCATCGTAAGCGATTTTCTCGCATCTTCTCATCGATGGGAGTTACACCTATTTTAGCACGAATATCCTTTAGAACAGAGAGCGTCACCCTTTGTTTCTCTCTGAGGGAATGATTGGACAAATCATGTTTTCGTTCTTTTCCCTTTCCTTGGAAGAAGATTCCGACGACCGAGACGATTAAAAAAGAAAGCACCGCTTCAGAATCGACGTATGGCAGGTGGAAAAAGGCATGAGCTGATGTCATTTTCAATTGACGTCAGTTCTTCAAGCGAACGTTATGTGTCCTTGCGGAAATCGGTGTTTCCGGAGTGGAAGATTCTCTCAGAGAGAGTACCGAAACAGCTGGGCATGTCGGAACCGCATGAGTTCACCGGGGTAGGTATCGTTTTATTCAACGAAGGTAAGGAATCGGGGGGAATTCGAAGAACAAACGACGAAATAGGGTGACTTTTTGATAGGAAAGAACGAAGAATTCCCAGTTTTCCAGCATATAGTTCTCAGCGACTCAATAAGTGCGCAACGACGTCTCTGTCTTAGGTTTGATCCCGGAAAGGAGAGAAGTCAAAAAGGGGGATGGGTCACCAAAAAAAACTGCAAGTTAAAAACTCCGGGAGAGGAATTCCCGAAGGCACAGCTCACGATGCCTTGTGATCCATCTCCTCGTCCACGTCGAGCCCGAAGTCACTACCATTTTCGCATATTTGACATCATACCTGGGTGATGGATAGTTTTTTCGGATAGAGCTCAGAAGCTTTCTCTTAGACTGGATCCATCCATTCTTCATGGAGAAGTGGTGCGGGACCCAGTACATACTCCTTTAATAGTATATATTTTGAGGGAAAAGGATAAGGAAAAGATGGACTATGCCACATGGCCAACGAAACCAGAGAGGAATGGGTGCAAACGTCGAATAGACGGAGGAAGGATCGGTCCTGTGGACACTGACGCATACCACATTTCATTGTCGGCACGTTGTGCCTGTGCCTGCTTGCCCAAAGGTCTCCATGCCGACGTGGAAACCCATCCTCTCAATGCTCGGAAGCCCGCACCAGATAGCGAGACTTTGCCGAGGTTCCAGCAAAAATCCGTAGGAGTTCCTGCTCTTTGTTTCGAGCCCGTTTCCGCCTAAGGACGATTGCTTCCATTACTGACAAGAAAAACACCAAATTCTCCTTTAGGTGCTTTCCCAGCAATAATGGTGCGACTTAGGTCAACGGAGACGAATGGAAGCAAAAGAAATAGTGAAACCATGCGTCGACTACGGAGCGAAGAAAAATACAGGGCGTAGCATAGGGGCCCGTCATTCTTCAGTCGTAGAGAGACTTTTGAATTGCGGATCATCCTGCCCTGCCGTCGGAGGTGCCCAGCCCACAATAACCATTTGTCGGGTTCCAAAAGAGAAGCAAGCAAGAGCAGGCACCGATACGGCACAAAAGGGTACGTCATTTCGAAATCCGGCTGGTTATAATAGCGGCTCTTCCCACGGCTCCGTCACCATTGACTCACTTTTTCGTCTATGGTTGGGAAGGGGACTAGCCCATCCTTGCTATCCAAATTCCATCCGACGGCAACTTCCCACAAAGACCCCACCCATACATGGGTGCAAGCCGTCGTTCGACGTGGTGTGCGGAACAGGTTCACCCTGGACTTCAGTTATCTCAAATAACAACAAAAGCGGCCACCGGTAGGTCCGGAGGGGCCGGACCAGGACTTGAAATAGCTCTATGCTTCTGAAGCAACTGCGGAACATGTGGGGCGATCTGCAAATTGGAACCGCTCATGGCAGATCCCGTACTCGTCGTACTTCCTCTTCTGCAATCATCATGGTAACTCCGGCTCTCTCTGCGAGTGGAGGGAGGGGCTTTCTGTCTCTGTCTTTTTCAAATAGACGACCTCCCCGAAATAATTGAATAACTACATTCTGTCACGAAAACGGGTGACGGTCAGCCAGCTGACGGACCGCTTGGTCTGCTTTCCTTTTCCTTCTCAGTCTCGGAAGCGGAATATGTAATAATCCTTATTTATTTATTTTTTTCATAATTAAATTAATAACAAATAAACATAATAATTTAAACTATTCATCTTCCCTCTTTTTAAACATCCCAAATTCATTCATTTTTCTAACCTTTTAAATTATATAACCCTCAAAACCTTTTAAATTCCATAACTCCCTAAACCCTTCACATTCTATAACTCCTAAATCTAACACTATATAAACCCAACCTCTTTTCTAAATTCAATTTTACACTCATCCTCTTAAAAAAAAAAAAAATCTCTCTCTCTCACTTTGTTGGAGCGCCTCGTCGGACCGCTGTCGTTAGCCTCGCCGAAGTTTTGACAAAGAAACTCCTATTTCTTTCTTCCCTTGCTCTACTATTTGAGGTTAGTATTAATTTCTTAAATTTCTATTGCATTTATTTAATTAGACCATAGGATTAGCTCACACCCTATCTAACAACCCTAATAAAAAAATATCCACCATCTTATAGACCCAATAAGATTGATTCAAATCCATTTATTGATTTCAAATAGAATTTAGGGTGATCCTACAATTTTAGGCCAAAACATTATCTATAAATCAATTAGGAGATTCTTCTCAAAAAAATAAATATAAAATAAAATAGGAAGGAAATAATTTATCATTTAAATGAAATCTTTATATGCTAAACTTATCCAATAAATCCAACAAACATAAAATCAAACAAAAACATAACCATATAAGAGTTGAATTATATTTTTGTTAACATAAACTTCAAGATTAGTATTAATACAGCATATGTCCAGCTGAGCCCACCTTACACATCCTATAAGCCTCTCTTGCCAAACAAATAAGATTATAGTTCGATGAGAATTAACCAATTCAAATGTTTACAAAATATGTAACTAACAACTTATTAGGACAATATTAGAAGTTAATTTTCTACACTAATATTATTTAACTTTAAAATTAATACTAAGTGCTTTATGAAAATTAGAAATTCCCTAAAAATCACCTGAATTTATGATGAATAATTTTTAACAAATATATTATAATTTTATGTGTAGATTGCTTCGTGTGATTGCCAATTGGTAGACCTTCGCAAATCGAGGTGAGTTCTTTTTGGACTCACTAAACATGCTAATTTTCCTTATAAAAATATTACTTCAATTATATCATCTAAATTTGTGATTACAAATACTATTTCTTTATATTGTTAGAATTTAATTTGTAGAAGCTAAATGTGTTATTACAAATGCAATCATTGACATATCTGTTATTTCTTTATGATGTTAGAAATTAAATGATTACTTGTTAAATTACAGCATGTAGTTAGGTTTTTAATAAATCATGAAAAAGGCTATAATCATGGAAACATACTGTTTGTGATATCATTCTATATCGGTGTCTAGAAAAGTTTTGTATGCTGGTTCTCTAATTAAGGAACGTGCAATGCACGGAAAACCTCCCAGCATTCATACACTGGCCTGGCCGATATCTGTATAATATCTCAAATCAGTAAATTCTTGATATAACCAATTGTGATTTATTAAATAAAATATAAAACGGATTCTATAAATTATGTTGTTAACAAATTAACAAAATCTAATTGAAATATTGTACCCGAAATTCAATATACAAGTTATGAAAACCAGAATTTAGACATGCATGTACTATACTTAAATGACACTGGGTTGGGGGAGAAACTGAGTGATGGAAATATACTCTGTTTCGGTTGTAAACTTGTTAAGTTGTACAACTGAATATTTCGCACACCATGGGTGCGTGATGATTTGCTGGATCATACCTGACTATAATTCCTGTTTGCCTGACGGCAGGTCCGACTCAGCACCGGACAATCCTGTGACCATTTCCTGGGTCTGTACAGGAAACAATCGAAACAGTTGTATCCCATCAGTTAGCTTTTCCAATTATATGACATCTTAGACAAAAAATACCCCTATTATAGAGTTGATTTTACTAAAATGATAAACTTGCTATGATTGTGACCATACTAAAAGATATTTGCTTTAACCTGTCACTTAATATTATCGTTAATTATGGATTTAATGTTTTCCTAAGACTTGCATTATTACCATGTTGGACATAATTATTACATCACATTTTTCTGTATTTATTGTGTTGGTCGCTATCTGACGACCTGGATATGCATGTCCAGTGACTGAGTTGAACCCTGTTGATCCTACTGCGGAAGACATGGAGTATTTTGCTGCAGTGACCGAAAATCAGTAGTTATCATGTACTTAGTTTGTATTAAATGCAGTCTTTTCATGTTCTTGAACCTATCATTCCTTAATGGATGTTATCTAAAGTTATCCAGTATCGTCCTTCTGTTTTCTTTATGTAATAGACTTCATGGATCAATGAATGTCAGTTTATTTATCTACGTGTATTTATTCTTTGTGGCTGTGATATTATAATTGAGGCTTTAGCATATTCAAACTGAATATGTTGCCGGTACCTGCTACACGTGCTCGTATACCGTATATTGGGAGCGGGGCGTGACAGGTATTTTAGTGGTATCAGAGCCAGGTTCAAAAATGAGTTGACCCAACGAGGTTGAGTTAACTTGGAATTGATCCTAAGCTTGAGATCACAGCCATATGAATAAATGTAGATATTGAAGATTTCATTACCATATCTCTTGATTCAAACTTCCTTTGATTCCATTTTTCCTTATCTTCTTCAGTACGATGGCACAAAATAATGAATCTGAATCGAACTCGAACACTAGCTCAATTAATGCCGCAGAGATGTTGGGAGTACTTCGTGGAATGATGGAGGCACAACAACAACAAACTCAGATGATGCGTACTGGAATTACGGCAGCATTAGAACAAATCAATGCGCCTCGACCACAACGAGTTGGGAGCATTTCTGATTTTCGACGCCTTCATCCTGCAACTTTCTCTGGAACAGTTGGACCACTTGAAGCTGAACAGTGGTTGGCCGAGATGGAGGATCTTCTTACAGCTGCACGAATTCCTAAGGAGGATAAGGTTGATGTTGTGAAGATCCAGCTGACGGATGTAGCTAGAACCTGGTGGCAAGCTGAAGGAAACCGACTGGAACAACCAATCGTATGGGAAGATTTTACTAAGAGTTTTTACACAAGGTTCTTTCCAAAGGCAGCTCGAAGGGAGATGGAACAACAGTTCATCAACCTGAAACAAGGAGGAAAGTCTGTAGAAGAGTATGCAGCTGAATTTGTCCGTTTGAGCCGATTTGCACCATACATGGTTGTTGATGAAGAAGATCGAGCTCATCGATTCCAGCAAGGTTTAAGATTGGACATCCAGAAATATTTGGTGTCTTCCAAACTTGAGACTTATGCTGATGTGATTGATGCCGCAAGAGGTGTAGAGCAAGTTATTAATAAAGAGAAGCGAATTCAAACAATATCGAAGAGGTCTTTCAATCAAGTATCTGGAGAATCTATTTCCAAAATGGGTCCTACCGAGAAGCGACCTTCCATCTCTCATCCTCAAAAGCTCATATGCAACTTCTGTCAGAAACCTGGTCATCTCAAGAAGGACTGCAGAGCTGCTAATGGACTATGTTTGGCCTGTGGATCGGCTGAACATACTTTGATGAATTGTCCGAAGAGGAGAATTAGTGAAGAAATATCTCGACCTGCTATTCCCCCACAACAAAGGAATGCAGGGCTCAATCAAGGCAGACAACCTCTTGCTTCTCAAAAGAAAATGTTCCAGCAAGCTCTGAAAAATAAGGGAGTGGACCATGGTCAGAGTCAAGCTTTCAATCTCACTGCGGAACAGGCTGAAAATTCCAATGAGGTGGTGACAGGTACAATTTTAGTACATGGTACACCAGCTTTTACACTATTTGATTCTGGAGCTTCACATTGTTTCATTTCATCTGCTTTCGTATCCCTTCATGACATTCCATGTGATACTTTGACATCTAATTGGAACATTAATACGGGTAATGGAGCTATAATATCTAGTAAAGTGTGTAGACTATGTCCTGTGGTAGTATGTAGAAGGGAGTTCTATGCCAATTTTCTTATAATCGAACCTAGTGGATTCGATGTTATACTTGGAATGGACTAGCTTAGTACTTTCCATGCAGTGATTGATTGTCGAAAGAAAAGTGTCATATTCCGAATTCCGAATCACCCGGAATTTGAATTTCTTGGAGGTAGTAAGACACTAGAGTCGGCAAAATTTAGAGCTAGATCAACAAGTGAAATATTCATCATGATGGATGAAAAAGATGAAGATATTCCGGTGGTGTCAGAATATCTTGATGTATTTGCAGATAAGTTTACTGGATTACCACCTGAGAGAGCAGTAGAATTTTCTATTGATCTTATTCCCGGTACGGCGCCTATATCTAAAGCACCATACCGAATGGGACTAGTAGAATTGGCAGAAGTGAAATGTCAATTGACGGAGCTTGGAGATCAAGGATTCATTAGACCCAGCACCTCGCCGTGGGGAGCACCAATCTTACTTACGGGAAAGAAAGATGGGAGTAAGAGGCTTTGCATTGACTACCGAGGATTGAATCAAGTCACGATCAAAAACAAATATCCTTTGCCTAGAATCGATGACTTGTTCGATCAACTCGGGGGAGCTAAAGTTTTTTCTAAGTTGGATCTCAAGTCAGGATATCATCAAATAAGAGTCAAGAAGGAAGATATACAGAAGACTGCTTTTCGAACTCGATATGGCCATTATGAATTTCTAGTAATACCATTTGGAGTGACAAACGCACCGGCTGTATTTATGAATTTGATGAACCAAGTGTTTGCTCTATACCTGGACAAATTCGTAGTTGTGTTCATCGATGATATTTTAGTATACTCCAAAAATGATGAAGAACATGCCGAACATTTGAGAATTGTATTGGAGACTCTTCGAAAAGAGAAACTCTACGGCAAACTTAGTAAGTGCGAGTTTTGGCAGAAAAGTATATCTTTTCTGGGACATATCATCTCTGGAGAAGGAATCTCGGTTGATTCGCGTAAGATCGAAGCAGTGAAAAACTGGCCTGTCCCGAAGAATGTGTCCGAAGTTAGGAGCTTTCTTGGATTAGCTGGTTACTATCGAAAATTTGTTCAAGATTTCTCGAAGATCGCAGGACCCTTGACCAAGTTAATGAAAAAGGATGAGAAGTTTGTGTGGTCAAGTGAATGTAATGAAGCTTTCGAAGAGTTGAAGATTCGACTTACTTCTGCACCAATTTTGGCGATTCCAGATGGAATAGGTGGAATGGTTGTATTTAGTGACGCATCTGGAAGAGGACTAGGATGTGTGTTAATGCAACATGGGCGAGTGATTGCTTATGCATCTCGTCAATTGAAGTCTCATGAGAAGAACTACCCAACGCATGATTTGGAGTTAGCAGCAGTAATTTTTGCTTTAAAGATTTGGAGACACTACTTGCTTGGAGATCGTGTGGATATTTATACTGATCATAAGAGCCTTAAATATGTTTTTACTCAGAAGGAGCTCAACATGAGACAAAGAAGATGGTTAGAACTAATGGCAGACTATGACATCAACTTACAATATCATCCCGGTAAGATTAATGTAGTTCCTGATGCTTTAAGTAGAAAACCAATGGCGCTGTATCTTACCCAGCAAAAGAAGTTGCTCGAAGAGATGAGGAGGCTAGACTTAGAAGTCATCTTGCCAAAATCAAAAATACAATTTATGGCCTTACAACTCCAATCATCATTAGTTGAGAAGATCAAAGAATGCCAGAAAGACGACCCCAAACTACAGAAATTTCGAAGTGAAGTTGAATCTGGACGGAGATCAGACTTAAACATTCATGTTGATGGATCACTTCGATTTAAGAACAGACTTTGTGTGCCAAAGGGAAATGTTCGAGAAGAAGTTCTTTCGGAAGCTCATAGTTCAACATATTCAGTACATCCGGGAGGCACGAAGATGTATCAAGACTTGAAGCAACACTTTTGGTGGCACGGAATGAAGAGAGAAATTGCTCGATTTGTATCCAAATGTTTGGTATGCCAACAGGTAAAGGCAGAACATCAGAGGTCACCGGGACTTTTGCAACCTTTGCCAATACCCAAATGGAAATGGGAGGAAATTACTATGGATTTCGTTACGGCCTTGCCGCGAAGTCCTAAGGGTAATAATGCTATATGGGTTATCGTGGATCGTCTCACAAAATCGGCTCATTTTATCCCATTTCGTGTTGGACAGTCGACGGAAACATTAGCAGAGAAATACATGCATGAGATTGTACGACTTCATGGTGTTCCAATCAGTATTGTATCAGATAGAGATACTAGATTTAGATCTCATTTTTGGAAGAGTTTGCAAGAAAGTTTGGGATCTAAACTTAAATTTAGCAGTGCTTATCATCCTCAAACTGACGGACAATCAGAGAGAACTATCCAAACTTTAGAGGATATGCTTAGAGCATGTATGCTAGATTTTGGTAGGTCTTGGGAAGATCACCTTCATCTTGTTGAATTTTCTTACAACAACAGCTATCAAGCAAGTATCAAAATGGCGCCATTTGAAGCATTATATGGAAAGAAATGTCGATCACCGGTTTATTGGGACGATATTGGAGAAAGAAAACTTTTGGGACCAGAGATGATTACTCAAACAGTGGATAAGGTCAATCTGATTCGTAAACACCTAAAGGCTGCTCAAGACAGGCAGAAGAAATGGGCGGATACTCATCGAAGATTTTTGGAATTTCAAGTTGGAGATTTAGTATTCTTGAAAATATCACCATCCAAAGGTATTATTCGATTCAGTTCACGAGGAAATCTTAGCCCAAGATTTATTGGTCCTTTTGATATTGTGGAGAGAGTTGGAAAAGTATCATATCGTCTAGCACTTCCCCCATCCTTAGAAGGTGTTCATAATGTATTTCATATATCCCAACTCAAACGCTATGTTCGGGACGAGAATCATATATTAGATTATTCAGAGTTAGAGCTCAGACCAGACCTCTCCTATCAAGAACAACCAGTAGCTATCATCGAGCGACGAGAGAAAGTTTTGAAGAGTAAAGTCATTCCCCTCGTTCTAGTTTGATGGAATCATCGATCACCTAAAGAAGCAACCTGGGAACGGGAAGACGATATCCGTGAACAGTATCCGCACCTTTTTGATTAAGACTTCTGGTATTGTTCTATCTCTTATTTAATTTCGAGGACGAAATTATTTTTCTAAGGGGGATAGAATGTAATAATCCTTATTTATTTATTTTTTTCATAATTAAATTAATAACAAATAAACATAATAATTTAAACTATTCATCTTCCCTCTTTTTAAACATCCCAAATTCATTCATTTTTCTAACCTTTTAAATTCTATAACCCTCAAAACCTTTTAAATTCCATAACTCCCTAAACCCTTCACATTCTATAACTCCTAAATCTAACACTATATAAACCCAACCTCTTTTCTAAATTCAATTTTACACTCATCCTCTTAAAAAAAAAAAAAATCTCTCTCTCTCACTTTGTTGGAGCGCCTCGTCGGACCGCTGTCGTTAGCCTCGCCGAAGTTTTGACAAAGAAACTCCTATTTCTTTCTTCCCTTGCTCTACTATTTGAGGTTAGTATTAATTTCTTAAATTTCTATTGCATTTATTTAATTAGACCATAGGATTAGCTCACACCCTATCTAACAACCCTAATAAAAAAATATCCACCATCTTATAGACCCAATAAGATTGATTCAAATCCATTTATTGATTTCAAATAGAATTTAGGGTGATCCTACAATTTTAGGCCAAAACATTATCTATAAATCAATTAGGAGATTCTTCTCAAAAAAATAAATATAAAATAAAATAGGAAGGAAATAATTTATCATTTAAATGAAATCTTTATATGCTAAACTTATCCAATAAATCCAACAAACATAAAATCAAACAAAAACATAACCATATAAGAGTTGAATTATATTTTTGTTAACATAAACTTCAAGATTAGTATTAATACAGCATATGTCCAGCTGAGCCCACCTTACACATCCTATAAGCCTCTCTTGCCAAACAAATAAGATTATAGTTCGATGAGAATTAACCAATTCAAATGTTTACAAAATATGTAACTAACAACTTATTAGGACAATATTAGAAGTTAATTTTCTACACTAATATTATTTAACTTTAAAATTAATACTAAGTGCTTTATGAAAATTAGAAATTCCCTAAAAATCACCTGAATTTATGATGAATAATTTTTAACAAATATATTATAATTTTATGTGTAGATTGCTTCGTGTGATTGCCAATTGGTAGACCTTCGCAAATCGAGGTGAGTTCTTTTTGGACTCACTAAACATGCTAATTTTCCTTATAAAAATATTACTTCAATTATATCATCTAAATTTGTGATTACAAATACTATTTCTTTATATTGTTAGAATTTAATTTGTAGAAGCTAAATGTGTTATTACAAATGCAATCATTGACATATCTGTTATTTCTTTATGATGTTAGAAATTAAATGATTACTTGTTAAATTACAGCATGTAGTTAGGTTTTTAATAAATCATGAAAAAGGCTATAATCATGGAAACATACTGTTTGTGATATCATTCTATATCGGTGTCTAGAAAAGTTTTGTATGCTGGTTCTCTAATTAAGGAACGTGCAATGCACGGAAAACCTCCCAGCATTCATACACTGGCCTGGCCGATATCTGTATAATATCTCAAATCAGTAAATTCTTGATATAACCAATTGTGATTTATTAAATAAAATATAAAACGGATTCTATAAATTATGTTGTTAACAAATTAACAAAATCTAATTGAAATATTGTACCCGAAATTCAATATACAAGTTATGAAAACCAGAATTTAGACATGCATGTACTATACTTAAATGACACTGGGTTGGGGGAGAAACTGAGTGATGGAAATATACTCTGTTTCGGTTGTAAACTTGTTAAGTTGTACAACTGAATATTTCGCACACCATGGGTGCGTGATGATTTGCTGGATCATACCTGACTATAATTCCTGTTTGCCTGACGGCAGGTCCGACTCAGCACCGGACAATCCTGTGACCATTTCCTGGGTCTGTACAGGAAACAATCGAAACAGTTGTATCCCATCAGTTAGCTTTTCCAATTATATGACATCTTAGACAAAAAATACCCCTATTATAGAGTTGATTTTACTAAAATGATAAACTTGCTATGATTGTGACCATACTAAAAGATATTTGCTTTAACCTGTCACTTAATATTATCGTTAATTATGGATTTAATGTTTTCCTAAGACTTGCATTATTACCATGTTGGACATAATTATTACATCACATTTTTCTGTATTTATTGTGTTGGTCGCTATCTGACGACCTGGATATGCATGTCCAGTGACTGAGTTGAACCCTGTTGATCCTACTGCGGAAGACATGGAGTATTTTGCTGCAGTGACCGAAAATCAGTAGTTATCATGTACTTAGTTTGTATTAAATGCAGTCTTTTCATGTTCTTGAACCTATCATTCCTTAATGGATGTTATCTAAAGTTATCCAGTATCGTCCTTCTGTTTTCTTTATGTAATAGACTTCATGGATCAATGAATGTCAGTTTATTTATCTACGTGTATTTATTCTTTGTGGCTGTGATATTATAATTGAGGCTTTAGCATATTCAAACTGAATATGTTGCCGGTACCTGCTACACGTGCTCGTATACCGTATATTGGGAGCGGGGCGTGACAGAATAATCGGGAAGACGAAGAACTGGGTCTCAGAGTGTGCGTTCGTCGGCTCAACGCCACACTCTCTGGCGGACATAATGCCCTGGCGATTCGATTTTAGGGTTTGTGCGTTCGTCGGCTCAATGCCACACTCGATTTTTCATTGTATGTCCATGGATCCGAAAAAAAAATCCCCATCCCTTGGAAATAAAAAGGTAAAGTAGAGAAAAAAAGGCAGCGGAACAACAGATCGAATAGGGTTTTCCCTCAGAGACGTCGGGTGGGATGGGACTTCCCGTCTCTCTCGTTTTTAGGCGTCGATCCTCCTTGTGGACTGTCACCACAACAGAACCTCAAAAATGAATGCACCATGTCTTTTTTAGGATATTCGTACTAAATTAGTTGTAGCTTCCATCGATGAGAAGATGCGAGAAAATCGCTTACGATGGTTTGGTTATGTGCAACGTAGGCCTACAAGTGCACCAGTTCGAAGATGAGAGTTTATCAATGTAGGACAAGTTAAAAGAACGAAGGAAAGACCGAAAAAAACATGGATGGAGGTGATATGCAAAGATATGGAGTCTAGAGGTTTAAATAAGGAGATATTACTTGATAGAAATGAATGGAGAAGGAATATCAAAGTGATCGATATGGAGTATGTAAATCCCACTCAAACATAATATCTTGAACATAATATATGCTTGTTTAATAAGTTATATAGGTTGTTTTCTGTGAGAGCTATAGATAGGATTATACTTTGGTACCTCTGGATTGAAAGGAATAATACCTTGCACATAAGGATAATAATGGTTATGTGAGAGTTCATGGAGATGAGAAATACAGAGCGAGGAGTGAGATGAGAGATATGATTTTGAATTTTGCAATCTCATATAATCTTATAATAGCAAATACGTATTTGAAAAGGAGATATAGAATATTTAATTTTTTTTTTTAGGCCTAGTTTGGATGCAGAGTTTATGAAAACTCTGATTTTACTTGCTTTACAAAACTAGGGTTTATCTACATACAAATTCTAGTATCTTTGATTTGGAATTACACTCTAGTCGGGTCTAGTGTGGATACAAGATTACAAAATGAAGAAACATGAACAAAAAATATGGTCAAGTGGATTTTTGATTTTGGAGTTTAAATGGTCTTATATCATAGAAAACCAGAGTTTTGAAACTCCATTTTTAGGTAACCAAGCAAGTTGTAGTTTTAAAAATGGAGTTTCGTGTTGAAACTATCTAACACTTTATTCACTAAATGAAACGTTGTACCCAAACTAGGCCTTAGAAGTGAATCAAACTATAGTCAAATAAACTTTGAGGGCCTCTCCTACTTCATTCCCCAATGAAAGACAAGTTTGGCTGCGTTTCCTGACCTCATTCCATCTCCATGATTCCATCACTTCCCCTTAATGTTAGAGCTCTCTGGCAAAGTTGGTGCCAACCCCATGTATCGATAAGAATTGCCCAAGCACGGGATGCAACTGTCAGCGATACTTTGTTGCCTCTGGATTTAAAGTAACAATAGGAGTTTTGAGGGAAAACAAGATATGTATAGCCTTATCCACTATGCGACTTATTTCGTCAACTCATGGCTGCAACTTATGGATAAGCTAGCCTCCTATTTTTTCCTTTTATATATCCCCCATGTAGTATTTCCAACTTCTATAAATTGAAAAAGATGGCATTTTGTTGTCTTTCAATGATGAAAATAGACAAATAAACTTTTCCCTTACTAGGAGGATAGATTGATTAACATGCGAGGATTATACGGTCATAGAGAGAGCTTACCCACATATCGATGGATCGATTTAGATATCTGTATTAGGAGATAGAAGGACTATAATTAATGGGAGAATAATAACTAAATGATAGAATTAAAAAGGAGAACTTGATGCATTTTATGGATAGAGTGGTAAAAGAAAGTAGTTAAAAAGATAGAGGTTGTCACTACTATTAGATGCAACAATGAAGTTCTTGTTCAAAGGTAATAGTCTACTATCAAAAGAGAGTTGATGGTGGAATGAGGAAATCTATATTAAACCTAGAGAAATATTAGTTAGAAGTATATATATATATATATATATATATATATATATATATATATATATATATATATATATATATATATATATATATATATATATATATACACATATGTATATGTACACATATGTATATATATATGTAGGTATATATATATGTATGTATGTATATATATATGTATATATATGTATATATATGTATATATGTATATATGTATATATATGTATATATATATATATATATGTATATATATATATATGTATATATATATATATGTATATATATATATATATGTATATATATATATATGTATATATATATATATATGTATATATATATATATATATATATATATATATATATATATATATATAACGTATTAATAAGAGATGATGATGTTTATAAGAGATGGAGATATTATTTTTATAAGTTGTTGAATAAGAACTATATGAGAGAGCATAATATTGAATCTAATGGATCAATTCATGCAAGAACTTTAAATATTGCCGTAAAGTTAGGGTATGTGAGGTTATAGATGCTTTAAATAAGATAATGTGTGAGACGTGGGATCTGATGATATTTCTATTGAAATTTGGAAGAGTTTTGAAGATATAGGTGAAGCATGGTTGCTAAATTGTTTTAACAAAATTATGGATACTATGAAGACGCTTGATGAAAGGAGGATTAGTTTTTAAGTACCTATATTATATATAAGAATAAAAGTGACTCATAGTTGTTCAAACTATCATGGAATTACTTATGAGCCATTTTATGAAACTTAGGAAGAGAGTTATTGAGCAAAACTAAGAAAAAAACTATTTGTATTGGAAAATCAATTGGGTTTTATATGAGGACTGTTTTCAGGTATTTGAGATATGAATAAATAGCAAGAAAACTACATTAAGACTCAAATCTTGGATTTAATTTTACAAAATGAAAAGTCTCTTCTCTCTTTACAATCGATTGAGATTTTAAATCAAGAATTTATTTGGGAAGTTTTGTCGATGAAACCTAGCAAGAGTGGCTTTTTGGCTCGTTGACGATCTGGTGATAGACGTCGAGATCAGGAGGAGATGAAGATTAGCTTGATGCTGGCTTCTCCTCGTTTCCTAGAACCAGTACTCTCTATTTGACAATCTCTGGATTGATTTTCAAATGTTCAGTGATGTATTTTTTTAACCCGGTGAGAATCCTCTTGGTGGGTGATAATTTCTTACTTCATATAGCCTAGAATCACCCCCATTATTTCTAGAATTTAGGTGTGTTTATATCCTTGGGAGGTTACAACTGTCTCCTTGATTTTAGGACCAGGTTCTTGATTTAAGTGATTTGGGTAACTATTCATCGGCGGAACTAAATTGGCTATATTGGAAGGGATAATTTTCTTTTCATTGACAGAACTGACTTCTTTTCGTCGATGGAGCTAGACTGACTCTTTTGGTAGGGATGAGTTCTCCTTTGTCGGCGAAGTTGGCTTGACTTCGTCGGCACACATAACTATGCTTCGTCGGTGAGGATAGATTTGCCTTTGTTGATGAGGCTGAAACCATTGCATCGACATAGATGATTGACTTGTAGCATAGATATTTCTGCTGTGTTGGTAAGAGTAAGACTATTTCCTTATTGTACGAGAGCTATTTATTTGTTGCACTAGCAAAGGAGATTCATTTACACCAGAATAGATAGCATTGTAAATTTTTGAGAGTTCTTGCATTTTTTTTCTAGTTTATAAGGACTGCTATGGAAATTATATATTTATTAAGAAGATTGATGTAAACATGTAAGGAAATTGAGGAAATCTGCATATTGTTTTCATTGATTTAGAAAGATTTATGGTAGCGTGCCTAGGGAGATAATGTGGTGGGTTTTAGAAAAGAAAAAATCTTGACTTATATGTTGGTGTGTTTAATATGTATGATAAGAAATCTTCACTAGATATATTGATGTGCTTAAAAGTATGTATAATAGAGTACTTACTCATGTGAGAATAATAAGATGTGAGAAAAATCTTTTCTCATCACTATAGGTTTGTACTAAAGTTCAGTTTTGAACCCTTATCTCTTTGTTTTCGTTATGGATGGACTTACTAGACATATATAGAAAGAGATAATATGGTACATGTTGTTTGCTGACGATAAGGTACTAGTTGTTGAAACTAGGAAAAGGATGATATCCAAAATAGAAATGTGAAGATATGTTTTGGATTCCAAAGTATTTATAATTAGTAGAATAAAGATGGAATAAGCGTACAATCCAAATTAACGGTCAAGATATTCTTAGTACAAGTCAGTTTCGATATGTAGGATCAATCATTTATGAAGATGTGCCGCTTATGATCAAAGCGGAATGATTATAATGGAGAATCATTTTCGAAATCTTATGTGATTGTAAAATACTATTGAAGTTGAAGGGAAAACCTTATAGAACAGCTACAAGACAATCAATATGTTATGACTCTGAATATTGGGATGGCTGAAGTGAGAATGCGAAGGATGAATTTAATACACTTAGAGATAGAATAAGAAATTAGTGCATCCGTAAAAAGTTTAAAGTTACACCGATTGAGGAAAAATGAGAGAAAACCAATTAAGATAGTTTGGGCATTTATCGGTTGGTTGCGAGCTAAAACAAAGTAAGAAGGAAATACTTGTGTTCTGACCTAGAGACGTATAATCATTCCTACCCTCGTCTCTTGGGCCCAAATTTACTAGAGCAAAAGGGAGGGTGGGTTAGGAGTTCTGGATCTTGAGTTGATTGCTCTCTTGGGTAAATGGTGGTGCCATCTAGTTTCCGCACCCTACTCTCTGGTGGTTAGAGTCCTCAAAGAAAACTACGGCCCTCGAAGAGGTCTATGGCTTGATATTTATAGAAGCTCCTCCAACTTGTCAGAATTCTTGCAAGGTATTTCCTCTTCTAAAAATTTAATTTGGTTTGAATTAGCTATTTGTCTCGGGGACAGTAAGACCATTAGCTTTGGGAAGGATAGGTGGGAGGGAAACTCACTTATGTCATTCCTTCCCGGACAGTTTCTTTGTATCCTTGGACAAGAAGGCCTCTTTAGGTGACTCTTTCCGGAGGGATTGTTTTAAACGACCTCCTATGGATTTCGCAAGGAATATCCAACTTTGTAACATATACAAAGAGTTGCGACATTGTATTAAAGAGTTTCACCCTCGGCCAGGATTCCAGACTCACTCAAATGGTTGTGGAATAGGTTCGGCTCGTATAGCTTTGCATCTTACTATAAGATCCTCAATCTCGATGAGGTGACTTCAACATTTGAGGGTTGTATATAGGTTGTGAAGTTCCCACCTATTCCATTGGCTAGTTTCCGTAGGACCACTTATAGAAGAGAGGCTGGCATGCTAGCTCCCTTGAGAATATCGAGCATATTTCGTTAGTTGCACATTTGTTCGGGATATTTAGGACTTTTTTTTTATTAGGGCAAATAGCCTATGGAGCCAAGCCTATCTTGCACCTTAGTGATCTTTGCATGCCCGAGAGGCAACGGTCATCGGCTCTGCACGTTCTTATTAGGCAATCACTCATCAGAGCAGTGTCAAGGAATGTCTATTTGGAACGAGATCGTATAATCTTTAGAAACCGTGTATGTCCTTCTCTTGCATGTTGCTATTTCATTGAAGATGACAGGTACATGACAGGAAAACGACTATAGTCCATCACCTCAACTTGTGACGTTTGGGGATCCTAGGAACCGCTTGGACTTCTAACCCATGTTGATTCAAATGCCATCATTACCGAGGGAGAAGGCAATTTGCTTCCGGACTCGGGAACAGCTTGACCGTTTGGAGGTCCCCCTAGGTCCCCCTAGGGAACAGCTTGACCGTTTGGAACAGCGTGACCGGTCTTTTGGAGTTCCCCTTCTATATTCATCTAGCCAGCGTTTCAGTGGTCTATTTTGTCTTTGCTTTGTTGTACGTTTTGTTTCTTTCATATACATAGTCCACTCCGTAGCGAGGGACTCGCAATTATAGTATTTTACGTAAGCTATATTTTGTTAATCTCTGACTAATGGAATGCGGGGGGGGTATACCCACTGTTTATGTGCTAAAAGAAATGGTTTTGGCATGTGCAACGAAGGTCCTTATGCACACTAGTTAGGAGAAGTGAACGAATTGTAATTCATGAAGGTAGGAGGACTAGAGGTAGATCTAAAATTCTAAACGAATATGGATTGAACAAATTAAAAAGAACTTCATAGTGCTGAATTTTAACTACGGAATTGGCCCTATACCGAGTGGAATGAAAGAATAAGATTCACATAGCCAAACCCAAATTTTGGAACAAAAGGCTGTGTTGATGAGGGTTGTTTCATGCAGTTCAGCTAATTATCGTTCTTTATAGTTTGAAATACAACTTCTTCTTTTAACCTGATCATTCTCTTTCTGTATCATTTTGTAATTAACAAATACTTTAATGCAGGTTCATCAAGAGATGACTGCTCCTTTATCTCATTACTACATATACACAGGCCATAATTCATACTTGACAGGGAATCAGCTCAGCAGTGACTGTAGCGATGTCCCTATCAAAGAAGCATTGCAGAGAGGTGTCCGAGTTATTGAACTGGATATGTGGCCTAATTCTAAGAAAAATGATGTTGAAATTCTCCATGGAAGGTACTATTAATTTCCCTATATTACCGTATGTAGAAAGGATGGTGTCCTAATTCGAAAGCAAAAACCCTTATGTATATTTTATCACCAATATTTAATACCTGACAACAACACCATCATCACCACCAAAGAAAGAGAGAAAAGGAAGAACCTCTTATTTCTTATTAACACCTATACTACAACCTATAGTGACTGATCAGATTTTTGTTAGGGTAAAGACAATGTTTTAGGTTCACTACCAATACAATGCAATCATGATTCAATGCATTAGTTTCATCATAATATTAATATCAAGGATAATTTTGTACGTAAGCGATGCTGATTACTGCTGCGAGAGAATTGTTGCAAAAAGCTACTTTTCCTTTTTCTTTCTTGTTCTTACATTATGTACTCATATCAACCTTCTACAAGAAGATTGACATATGGTTAATGAGAGGGTGATAAGGGAATATCAGTTGGATGTATGTAATAGAAACTGATGGATCATAACCAAGGAGGCTGCTGGACTAGGGGTACAGCAAAATAAGTCTAGATTGTGGCAGAAAGATAAGATATAGGACATGGAACTTGCTTATTAATGGAGGAAATGGCCATTAATATAGCCTATGAAGCACAGAAGCTTTTATCATGAACCCGTGTCCATGTCCAACACATGTCCCACACGCATATCCTATTTATTTTCTAAGATTAACCTCGTATCGGCATGTCAGTCCATGTTAGCATTCCATTCGTGCATCAATGAATAAAGCTTATTGGAGAAAAATGGCATGCAGCTGATGCCAAATTTTCGCTAAAAGCTTTGTTGTTGCTGTTGCACTGTGTAGTTCCTATGCTCATGTTCTACTATCAACACCACTTTCAATTCTGTTGATAATACATTCAATTCTGTTGATAATACACTGTATGACTTTTGGATGTTTTATTGAATTTCCTACTGTTTTATTTTTTAAAACTGATTATTTGTTCTCTGTCACTTGAAGGACGCTGACTGCTCCTGTAACGCTCCTCAAATGCCTGAGAACCATTAAGGAGTATGCATTTTTTGCATCTTCATATCCTGTTGTGATAACTCTAGAGGATCATCTCACTCCGGACCTTCAGGCAAAAGTTGTTGAGGTGAAACCATGTTCAATGTGAGGATTAGTTGGTCGCCTTTTCTCTATGTTCTTGCTTTCCACTGACAGGTAAACTTTTCCTTCAGATGGTTACTAAAGCTTTTGGAGACATCCTTTACTATCCCAAATCGGAATCTCTCAAAGAATTCCCATGTCCAGAAAATCTAAAGAAAAGGATCATTCTTTCAACCAAACCTCCAAAAGAGTACCTTGCTTCTCATAAAAGCTCTAGACTTGGTCGAGGTGCATCTGGAAAGGAAAATGACTCATCTAAGGAGGATAGATGGGGAAAGGAGGTCACAGACTTTGAAGGTCTAGTTGAATCAGATAAGGTACATAATTATGTTTTATCATCGTTTTCTCTTCCGGAACACTTAAACTGCATCCTGTTACTTTTAATTTTTGTTTTATATCGTGAATAGAATGGAGGCAACCAGGATGAGGAAGATGTTGATGTCGAGGACAATATGCAGCAGAATACACCTCTTGAATACAGACATCTCATCACAATTAGGGCTGGGAAACCAAAAGGTCGATTGAGAAATGCACTAAAGGTGGATCCTAGTGAACCAAGTCGACGCCTTAGTTTAAGTGAACAAGAGCTTGAAAAGGCGGCAAAAGATTATGGGGAGGCTCTAGTAAGGTATTTTTGTCTGCAGAACCATTTGGTTTATGGGATATTGTTTGTGGTAGAGTTAGTTCTTGGATGCGAAAGCTGAAAAGAAAGTCTTGTCATTTGTCAAGATGGTGCCTACTGTACCAAAAAGCTAAATAACGCAGGACGGAGGCGAAATTAGGGTTAGGGTTTTGAAATTAGGGTTTTTTCTAGAGGGATTGGGGAAGAAATGATAAATTTGGGGAAAACTTTTGGGATTTGGGAATTCACCCAGACCCATGCCCACTCTCCACGAATCCACGAGGAAAGATTTTTACTCAGCGAATTCCACGCCAGAGATTTCTCGAGAAAATTTCTCAAAATATTATTCATGTTTTAATTCTCCATACAAACCCATATATATAGGGAAACCCTAACAAACAGAATTCTAATAAAATCCAAACTCCTAATCAAATCAAATATCTAGTACAATCCAAATCCTAATCAAATCAAATCTAATCTAATCTATTCCTAAATCAAATTTGATCTCCATCAATTCTCCCCGGCTTCAAAGCATTTATCCCCGATGAATGCGGAGATAAAGAATGATAAACACGTCCTGGTTGAACTAATTGACATCCACGAAGTATTCCAATTGGGACATGGTGGTGGTCGAGAAATCGTATCTAGTACATCACCATCACATCTGTACCAAAGCGGTGGAGGTGGAACTGGCTTCTTTCGTGAACCAGTTGCAAATGACTGTAAATCCCACAAATTATTTTGGCCATGAATAGTGGAAGCAAACCTCTTCGAAACTTCATATGAATCTGTATGTTGAGTCGGTAATTTCTTCATAATTCCTGTAATGAATCTCTCAAGAGGAACTAATATTTTTATCTCATTATCAACAATAATTTCTTTTCTATGTGAAGTCTCACTTTGGATTGAAAGTTCTTGTACTCCCTGTACATCTGCAACTAGGAGAGAAGAAGATATTTCCGTTGGTTTCTCCTCGTAAGTATGATCATCAGAAGTATTCACAGGCGGCTGAAATTTCGCAGTTGGTTCTATTGAATGATCTTCAGAAATCTGAACCATTGAGTTTTCAACTTCTGTGGATGAAAAAAAAGTTCCATCTGGTACTAGTAATGGCTCATCATAAACTTCTGTATCCGGTGTAGGCTGCAAAATACATTCACCAAACATAGGAATATCTGCTTCAATCTTGTTAGCGATACTATCATTACTAACCGTTTGACTTCTTTCATCTCTGCATTTAAGTGTGTTTTTAACACTGTCAAGTATTCGGCTACACTTCTTAAGCTCATCGATCATACATTGAAGTTTTTCATCACTAGTCATTGTTTTAGGCTCAGATGATTGAAACCGATGAGATGATAAATTTGGAAGGTGGTGTTGAGTATACCGATGACGAAGTAAACGTCGCAAGATATTCCAATCCAAACATAATTTATACTCTTTACTCCAAGTATAAGTTTCTCCACCTAACTTTTGTCGGGCGTGAAGGCATTTCTGTGCTGAAGTCAGATCAGAAGCTAGAAAGAAATCTTGGATATGATTCTCCCGATTTTGATAATTTTGTCGACCATTGAAACCGAAAAAAATGGGTATAGTAGCATACATATCTCGCTCAATTTGCGATTTTTTAGCATTTGTGTTGATGTAACGACCATAGAACATGAACCCCATATATAATAAACTCAAAATTTTACCTCAAAAAGTTTAGAAAATACCCAAAAATCATGACGGATCGAAAACTGTTTAAATCGGAGTTGAAACGGGCTCCGAATCACAAAACTACCCTTAACGGATCTGCACTGTCTTAATGGGTCTGCACTGTGATGTAGATTGAACCCAACTTAATTCTTCCTTCTCTTTCTTTTTCTCTCTTTCTTATTTTTTTTTTGATTTTTTTCTCTCTTTTTTTTTTCTCTTTTCTTTTTTCTCTATTTTCTTTTTTCTCTTTTTTTTCTGAATTTTTTTCTCTCTCTTTTTTTTTCTGAATTTTTTCTCACTTTTCGTTTTTTTTTCTCTCTTTTCTCTGTTTTTTTTTTCTCTCTTCCTTTTTTTTCTCTTCAAATCTGAACTGTTTTTTTTTTTTTCAGATCAGTTTTTTTTCAAAATAAAAATTAAAATTAAAAAAAAAATGAAATAAAGAGGATGGAGATGTGGAAGAAGAAGATGGTAATCTAGGCTCTGATACTAATTTGACGCAGGACGGAGGCGAAATTAGGGTTAGGGTTTTGAAATTAAGGTTTTTTCTAGAGGGATTGGGGAAAAAATGATAAATTTGGGGAAAACTTTTGGGATTTGGGAATCCACCCAGGCCCACGCCCACTCTCCACGAATCCACGAGGAAAGATTTTTACTCAGCGAATTCCACGCCAGAGATTTTTCAAGAAAATTTTTCAAAATATTATTCATGTTTTAATTCTCCATACAAACCCATATATATAGGGAAACCCTAACAAACAGAATTATAATAAAATCCAAACTCCTAATCAAATCAAATATCTAGTACAATCCAAATCCTAATCAAATCAAATCAAATCAATCAATCAAATCTATTCCTAAATCAAATTTGATCTCCATCACTAAAGCTAATGGGTTTTGAGCCAATTACTTTTAAGCCTCTAGCAGAAAATGGTGTGCTGGGATGGGCAGAATAAATCAGGATAGGTAAATCACATTAACTGTGTCAATAACCACATTTGAACCTTGGACCAGAAAATGGTGCTCTGGTACATTTTCAACAGCCACTATATCCTAAAGGTGTCACTCTGATACTGTGTTAGGTAGCCACTGTACCCCCAAAAGCTCAAGTTGATAGGCTTTGGTACAACTGTAAGCAATCTTAATCCACCACAGCGACCTATAAAATATTCGGTATCTTTGAGAGTTGACGGGCTATAATTTTCTGTCTAACCATGCGTTAGTGATTATGGAATCATTGCGGTGCAACTTAACCTTGTTATTATTGTCTTTGGACAAAATGTTCTCAAATGTTTGATCTGCTAAACATGTATCTCTAGGTTCACTCAGAAGAATATGCTCAGGATATACCCAAAGGGTACACGCATCAACTCCTCTAACTACAATCCGCTGATTGGCTGGATGCATGGTGCTCAGATGGTTGCATTTAACATGCAGGTCAGCTTCCTTCCTTTGTTGGAAACAAGTTGCTTAGTTACATATTCAGTTTTGTTCATCACTTACTTTGGAAGTCAGCTTGATAGGGGAAGAAAGGGATGCTTTCTGCCAATAGTTTTCTCGTAAGGGTGTTATTGATTTTGCAGTTCTTTGAATGTTTTTGGGGGAAGTGTGGCTACTTTTTTATGTGGATTGAGCTCATCTTTTGTTGATTTTTTTTTTTAAAACTATTTTTGGAGCCTTGGAACCGAGTCCTGGAGGAATCTTGGATGGCAATAAATCAGTTAAATCAAAGCAGATATGTTCGCTGCTTGGATATTTGTAGAAAGGTCCTCCTGAAAAAATTGCCACTTCAAATACAGTATTTGGAGACAAATAAAGGCCAAGATTTGATTAGAAATTTAGTTAGGATTCTAACGGATTTGTTTTGATTTTAAGTTAGTTGAATTTTATCTCATTTACGCATGTTGTGCAAATGTCGTGATTTTGACCACTTACCAATGTACCACTAGGAATCTGTTAATAGACGAGATCCGTAAAGAATGATTAGATGAGCATGTAATTGAAGAGGAAATCTATGAAACTCAAGAAGATTTTAGTGATGTTGAGGATAATTTGAGAGCGATAGGCACACACTTGTATGTTATTAGGTGCCTGTATATTGCATCTAGATATGAGGACCGGTGAAAGTTCAAGGTGTTTTATACCTATGTTACACATAATGGCAAGTTTATAATGATTAATGGAGGTAGTTAGGTGAACATCATTTCTATGTCAGCTGTTGAGAAGATGGGTTCAAAACGGAACCACATCCACAACCGTATAACATTTTTCATTTGATTATCCAACACTGTCTTATTCTCATTCAGTTTATAAGTTACATTATATTATCCGGTATTGTTTTTTGCCTATTAATTTTCAAGTTACAGTGATCATATTTGGTGTGACGCTTTTGTACATATCTTGCTAGGTAGACTCTAGTTGTTTGATCTAAATAACAAGAGTTTTAGAAAGTTCAACCAATGTTTAAAATAGCAATAATAGTAACGTAACGATTTGCTTCTATTAGCTTATGTCGCATATAACGTAACGCATAACGTAAGTTATGCAATTTCCTACTTATTTAATAAAATTAAATAGAAACTATATAAAATAATTTTTATAAATTAAAAAATAAATTTTAAATATCTAAGAAAAGAATATAAAATCATTTTGTAATACATAATTTATTCTAATTTTATATTAAGTTTTACAATAATTTTTACATTTATCGTCATAAATTTTATTATGTTTGCAACCGCAACCGTAATTCCACTCATCATTGAAACAGAAAAATAAGATTCAAATTTTTTATTTCAATTTCAGTTATTATCATTGTTATAATTTATATCTTGTAATGTTTAATTTATTTTATTTATAATTGTTAATTTCAGCTCAATTAAAAATTCAATAGAATCAACAAGTAATCAAACAAGCCAACAACTAATTAAGTAAGAAAATTACATCAATTCGTTAGTAATCAAAATAATAATCAATAACAATATAGAAATTACTAAAAAAATAATTGTAAATAATGTAACATAACGTAATTTAACATAACGTTACGTAATATAACGTAAAATAACATAAAAAACGTACTGTTACGATGCACTGAGTTATTTCTAGTTGTAACATAGTATTGGGGTTCCATTAAGTTACGTAACGCAATATAACGGGTTTCATAATGAATTATTTTCAACATTGAGTTCAACACTTATACATTTATGTTTCACGGAAAGATAATAGTGTTGACCCCTTCCCACTCAGAATCCATCTGAAAATTAAAAGAATTGGTTGGTAACTCACAAATATGGTCATAAGTCCCTTTATTTTGTGCACAGGAGTCATGAACATGGAGAATCTTGGTTCTCAACACCTTTAGACTGCTGCTTATTTCTATAGGAGATATGCCCGAGTCCCCGACCCGCCTATAGTCTCACTTGCACCCTCCTGCATCGTTTGCGTGAAAAAATTTGTACGCATATATATATTTAGAGATGATGTTGACAAGTTTATTCCATATGTACATAATAGAGTGTGAATTTTCAGATGGAGCCATACTGATTAGGGTTTATCTCCAGAGTTTCCCGTCTAGAAATGTAAAGGTTCTTCATTCTTGATGTACATGTCTTTTCAGGTTTTCGTTGGAGATTTATGTGACCGCTTTTGATTTGGATATTCCACCAGCAGTCGATATTTGCTCAATTATTGATGGTGCACAATTGTCTTATAATTATACTTCAGTTGGCCCTCTAGCTCCTGTCTTATGCCAGAAGTCCTTCACAATAGCAGGTTTCCAGCTCTCTCTATTGCTACCATCTTAGGAGCGTTAGACAATAGATACTTGGTTATGGACCTATCTGATTTACATATATTTTGTTTAGTGAAAAGATTTGCCAGATATTGGAAAGATTGACCAATTTCTTCTAAACTTGCTCGATTTTTTTTTTCTTGTCATCATTCATCGGTGGTGACTGTTTTCGAACGGGAGAAATTAATGGAGATAAATAAAGTCCAAAATTTGATTAGGGATTTAATTAGGACTTCAACATATTTGTTTTGATTCTAAGTTAAATTTTATCTTGTTTGCACGTGTTGTGCGTGTAGGAAGTTTTTATTTATTGCTCGTAAGACTTCATTTTAAATTAGTGAAATGTTTTGAAATTATTGAGAGCATGTCACTTGTTTCTTCTCCAAATCCTTTTTCAAGTGATTCATGTGAGAGGGCGAGTGATTCGTCTTGGTGTAAGATCCGAACCTTATCAAACCAGATTTTTATTCCCAAATTCCTGTTTTCGTCCCTAGATCTCCACCACAAATCCGAACTTCCCTCACATCCTGCATCAGTATTCTTTTATATTTTGGTTACATACGCATACCCACACACAAAACAGTAATTCTAACCCATAGTATATCTAGTTTGATGCTTTCTCCAGTATCCGAACCCTGAACCTACCCTGTTTAATGTGCTCTGATATTCCCTTAGATCGTCTCCTCAACCAAACAGCTCCTCTTGATTAGTGGTAAGCATTTGATTGGTTTTTTCTTCCATGCCTTCTATAGAGATACAGTGGATAAAAACTCAAGTTCTTTGTGGAGTTACTTGACTGGAGTCAGGTTTCATTTTTCCTTCCATTTCATGCCTCAATATTAATAGAATGGACATATGGGCTGATGTTTTTGTTTCATATATATGACTTGTCATGAGTCATGACAAATCATAATTTAAGAGCAATTCCTTCTGAAGCTTCCTCCTGTAGGTTGTTACAAACCCAAAAGAATTAAGTCACCAGAGATGATTCAGAGGCATTTGAGCACAAATCAGAAAAGGAACATTTGTGAGTTCTGTCTACGACATACCTTGATAATGACAATCAACAGTTAATTTGTGAGATTCCTATTTTGTTATACCCATAATTCTACATAACTCATACCTTACCTCATCTTGGTCTAAAGTGAAGGAGATGTAAGGGTATCTAGTTAAATTTACTACAAGTTTATATTCGGTAATACTAAAAGCTTCTTCTTCTTTCCTTATATGGGAAATTCTATTCACGCACACCACTTTGCTCTAGACGCACACGTTTGAAACTTTCAAAGAGTTACAAGTTCGCCATCATTTTTTTTAAACTAAGTTGCCCTTTCACAACCCACTGGTCGGGTATTAATATCCGATCTAATTGAATAACGGTTGGGTATTAATATCCGACCAAGTTTTATTTGGATCGGAAAGTAATGACCGACAGGATGGAATGAGATGGAAAAGAAGAGAGAGTGAGAGGGAGGGTTAGAATTGGAAAAAATAGTGGGCTTGTAGAGTAAATATGGGATAATTCAAAATTAAAAGTGGGCGTAAAGAAAAAGGTGGGCGTCTTGAATAAAGTGGTGTGCATGAATAGAATTCCCCCCCTTATCTGTATTTTGTAACTAGAATCCATTGCCAACCCCTAACCTCATCTGAGCAATGTTTCAGAGACACTGATCTATGTTTTATTACTGTAGCTAAGCATCGGATACTGACCAGTTCTGTTCATCATGATATATGTGCTTGACTGCAATTGGAATCTGCTTTGCTACTTTTCATTTTATTCTTCAAGATATCGTTCATTCATTTGTTTAATGTCTAATGTGTTCCTTTTTCCCCTTTAAAGGGCCATGGAAGAGCCCTCTGGTTGATGCAAGGACTCTTTAGGGCCAACGGAGGCTGTGGTTATGTTAAAAAACCTGACTTTTTGCTGAATGTCGGCCCCTATGGTACTGTATTTGATCCTAAAGGAAATTTAGCAGTGGAGAAAACCTTGAAGGTAAATCAATATTAAAGAAACTGCGGCATGTTTTATAATTTCAACTCCTTTTGCAATCTGAGCTCATATGACTCCTGAAGTAGGTTAAAGTCTACATGGGAGATGGATGGCGGATGGACTTTAGTAAGACTCACTTTGACACATTTTCCCCTCCAGATTTTTATACAAGAGTAAGAACCTCGTGGCATCAATCACTTTGATTAATATGTTATCTTTTTGTGTAGTTACTTATTTTTCTTTTTGAATTGGTATAATATAATCTCACCATTTTTGTATACTCAACTAATGGTCACTTGGTTGTCCATGATTGGCCATAGGAAGAATGCATTAGATATCACTACTAAGCAATGTTGTAAAACACATTTTCATTACGCGTTTGGTTAGACAATGCACAATGCATAAATGGTTTGTGTGTCACATAAGTGGATTATGCGAAATTACACAAAATGAGATTTTATATGCATATATTAAACATACGTCAATAATCAATATTTATACATATTATGTGTCAACAATTCTCAATCAATTAAATAATTAAAAGAAAATGTGATAAAATTTCTGTGCAAAAACTATTATTAAAAAACTAAATCGTAGGTGATTGAGAGAGGTGATTGCAAAAGTGGAAATTTTGTCAAAGAACTGAAATAGTGAGACATGATTCGAGTAAGGATAAATGAAAAAATGTACCTTGTCACAACTTTGTTACTCTTCCACAAATGGAGAATAGATGAATGTGTTAGAGAATAGGATTGTGGATGTAGCCTACTTCAAGGATTTTATCATACTAAAGTTTTTTGTTGGGTTCAAATTGCAAATACATATAGTTAGGAAGAAATAAATACAAATTGTTACCAACATAAGTGAGTATACATGCACATAATTTGCATGGAACTGATTATTCAGATTGACTACGTATTATGGGCGCATAATCCAAATTGGTTAAGTTCAAGAATGCATATACTTATGCGGCTGCGTAAGCGGCCTTCTAAACCTTGTTTTAGAACACTGCTAGTAATAATACTCTATACATCAGTGAGGATGCTTCTTGTAGCATCTGTTTATTAGCATCTGGTTTAGATTTGGTGTCTCTCATTCATCATCTGCATTACCTGTGTCCACCATTGATGAATTTCAATCATCAGTGGCTATCTTCATTACTGAGAATAAATCGAAGAAAAATTTAAGTTGTTACGTGCATGCATGAGGTAGAGTAGAGGAGAAAGAGGTAGGTAAGAGGGGGAAAAGGTCTAAAATCACAAGAACGGAAGTTTGGAGAAGACTTTGAACAGCTTGCTGTGCACCAGCTTTTTGCTTCTAATAGGAATCATAGGTCGACGATTGTGTTAGTACAGAATATGATGGTACCGGTATTTTCTTTTTTCTTAATTCTCGCACTGGGATCATTTGCATATTCTTCCGTTGTTAGACAAGCTCGAAATTATTGTAAGCATGTAAACATACTGAACATCCACAGTTTATATCTTGTGTTTATGTCCATTAACTCCCATCAAAATTGTGCAGTATCTAATAGTTTCAACACATGCACACAGGTGGGGATAGCAGGAGTGCCAGCTGATACTGTGATGAAGAAGACCAGAACGATAGAAGATGACTGGACTCCAGTTTGGGATGAGGAGTTTACATTTCCGTTGACGCTCCCAGAACTCGCCTTGCTTCGTGTTGAAGTGCATGAGTACGATAGGTCTGGCAAGGATGATTTTGGCGGTCAGACATGCCTGCCGGTGTCTGAGCTGAGACCTGGAATCCGCTGCGTGCCACTTTACAATGAAAAAGGGATGAAGTTCAGGTCTGTAAGGCTCCTCATGCATTTTAGTTTTATTTAGAACTGTTTGGTTTGAGATTTCTACTGCGTATCACCTCCCACATTCCTTGTGTTAGTAAATGTACATTTGACATGCGTAAATTTTATATATAAAGGATTTCCTTTTCGAAATTCGATTATTGAGCCCTTCGGTTATATCTGTGCTATATATATCCAATTTAGATTGGTAAAGATGAGCATATGTGAAGTAACACTATGAGAGATAAAGTAAGAAATGATGATATTAATGCTAAGGTAGACATAACCCCCATCGAAAAGAAGATGTGAAAAATCGTCTATGATGGTTTGGTCATGTGCAATGGAGACCTACAGATACACCAGTTTGACATGTGAAGTTCATCAATGTAGGACAAGTTAAAGGATTGAAGGGATGTAGACCTATAGATGCACCAGTTCGACGAGTGAAGTTTATCAATATAGGACAAATTAAAATATAGAAGAGATAACCGAAGAAAATATGGAGGAGATACGAAAATATATGGATGTTAGAGGCTTTAATGAAGATATATTGTTCGATAGGAATGAGTGGAGAAGGATCATTCATATGGTTGATCCGGCATGATTCTCTTTTGGTTCATGTAACATGCTCCAAATACTTTGGATAAAAGGCTAGGCTTCGTTGTTGTTGTTGTTGTTGGTCCTATACGAAGTTTTTGAATGAACCAATAAAACAACCTGAATGCATTATTTATATCATTTTTTTTTTTTCGCTGGAAAGAATTTGCAACAGCAATATCTAGTTAAGGAATAACCTATTCATACTTGAAATAAAACAATCTGAAACGTGGGAATAGAATCTATATACCAAATGAATGTTGGGAATAAATGGGCAAAATTGCGATATTACAAAATCTGATTTTTTGTGAAAATTTGCTTAAGCTTTTGTAAGCTATGTGCCAAAGACCTAGTGATCTTACGAAATCTATGTTTAATAAGCAATTATTGTATATAAAAAGTGAATTCAGTTGTGTCATTGTTAGAGATGCATCTTAGACAGAATCATTTACCCACCAGAGAGTCAGTAACTAGTACAAATTGTTGAACATTTTTTTTACATGTTGAGAACACAAACATGTAGTTGTATACTGTTTGGAAAACTTTATATGCTAGGTGCTAAAGATTATTCTATTCTCCAACTGAAGGGCGACATTCTTATCGGCTTCACCAAAAAATAAAAGCAAATGAGCTAATCAGAATATTAAAAGTTCTTAAAAAAAAAGAAAAAAACTATGCGGCCTATTCTTATATCTATTGTTTGCCCTTGCTATTTTTGGCTCTTGTACACTTTAAGAATGATGGATGCACAAAATACTGAAGTATCAGTAAATACATAAACCCTGAGGACATTTTAATTTGAGTTTCTTCAAGGTGATGTGTTCTCATTTCTCCCAAACACCAAAGTGGAAGAACAAATACATTTGTTCAATTACAGAAAGCAGATGCTTTAACTGTAAGCATTCTGCAGCTTCCATTGTAACCAAAACTAACTCAAACTCAACAAGAATAAACCTGCAACCATGAAGATTTCATTAAGAAGTCGAACCAAATCCCCTCAATCCTCTATTACGATCATAATGCCATCCTTCTTGAGAAAATCGTGAGTCGTGTGATCCACCTCCTGAAACCGAGAAAGAAGGAGAATTTAACATCAAAGGAATGATATTTTTCGGTGTAATATATGAAACATACAATTCGTAGGCAACTATAAAGAAACATAATTCGATAAACTTGGTATATAGTAACACAAAATTATATTAAAACAAAAAAAAAGCATGCACAGTATCATGCTATGTTGAGATTTTTGACAAGCTTGCCATGGTAAAAGATTTGGAAAATGTTGAGCAGGTCTTCTCCCACAAGGTGCCATAATCTACAAAAGAAGAGAACGTTAAAGCCATCCACTCCAGCTGCCTCATTAGTACCCCAGTTGAATGCCGCTTCTTTACTTTCATATTTAGAGAACGGAAATTCAAGATCTTGTAGTCTTTGGTGGATGTGGGCAGTGGAGTCAGTGGCGGGGTATAATTGGTGTTAAAATACAAAATAATTTTCCTCAACTTTCACCACAACTTAGGAGTTTTTGTGCAATGGAAGGAACTTTCAACATGGTATCAGAGCAATCCAGATTCAAATCTTGCTGGACGCGCATTTAATTGCGGATTTTAAAAAAAAAATTGCACCGCTGCGTAAAGTCCATGTTTCTATCCGAAATGGGTCTTCATCATAAGGGGTGTGTGTTAAAATACAAAATAATTTTCCTCAACCCTCACCACAATTTCGAAGTTTTAGTATAGTGGAAGGGACTTTCAGCAATATGTTCCAACTCGCTTGAAAGCGATCCATGTTTGTAGTATTAAGGAGACAATGGAAGTTTGAGGTTAGGATGTTGCAATGTGATGGAAGTATTTGGTATTGAAGCCTCCTTTGAGCCAATGAACCCTCGAACTTTGGGCATACATGATTTCTTCATGACATTGGGTCTGATTGCGTTCCCTAGCAAGAGATGCATGTGAGGTTGTCTCTTACAGATAGGAATGAGAATGGATGGTCTGGGTCCCATTTTTGGCCGTCCTATTCAAATTTTTGACTTAGAAATGAAAATTTTATTTTTCTAATTCAAAATTTTGAATAAGACAGACCAAAAATTGATCACTGGACCTGCTCATTCTCATCCCTACTTACATATTAGGGTGCCGAGTATCAAGAATATCATCATATGAAGATATGGCATCAAGTATCTCTTCTCTTCTTTCTAGGACATTTCTGAACTTGCTTTTGGCCCATCGTTTGAGAAAACCTCGAAGCAACTCGAGTTTGGCCACTATTTTCGAGCCATTTAGAAATAGGAGCAAGTAATAGGATCTTGGATCCTTAGTCTCAGCAAGGAGTTTGGCACAGATCCAGTGAAGTGGATTTCATCGACAATCATGAACGAACCATAAGATTGGTTGGTCGCAAAGAATATTATGAGTAGAAAGCATGGAACAAGATGCTTATATGTTGGAAAGTTATTTTGTGATTTTTTCTGTCCAACATAATTGGAGTGCGGGGAACATGTGTGCTAATTACATGGCAAGTGAAGGCACAAGGGTGCATACGAGAATAGTGTGGAAATGTAGTTTTCCTCATGGCTATTAGAGCTTGCGCTAAAAGATATTTCTGATTTTATATATGAAAGGATGTAGTTGTTGAAAATTTATCTTAGGAAAAAAAAAACAGAGAGAGAATATGAAGAACATAATGCAAGCTGACATGAATAGATATAAAGAATAGAAAGAAAAATTAAGATGTCAGCTAGCAAGAATGCGCAAACATATTTAAAGTAGAAGTGCTGATAATTATATAAAATTGATCTTAACAAAGAATCCTAGTCTCAGAAGGCTAGTACTTGATGTTGAGATCTCTCTGTCCAATATATGGGAATTTTTTCCAACTTTTGGAAATTTTCACAGACTATATGCAAAGACAATCATCCTATGTGCATGTATGTATTATGCAGTAACAAACCACAGCATAAATCACAGGAAGAAACATTTAGAAGTCCTGAATCTGTGTGATGACCTCCCAAAAAGCTGTAATAGGACGACTCATTATCATTCGACCAACTTGCACTCAGTATCCTAGATTACTAGTAAGCTAAATAATTGTCGACATGTAGAATAACCATTTTAACAGTTCAACACTCATTTTCCTGCTGGAATTAAGATTGTTAGTATTTGATGGCATTGCTATCTTGATATCAGATACGCTGATACTTACGACACTGTTCTGTCACAGGTTGCCAAAAGATCTTAAGATTAGTACGCCCTGCACGGCTGCACTATGAGCTACTTTGGTGGTATAGACCTCTTCAAAGCCCCGTATCTTTAAGAACTGTAGAAAATGATTTGTTTCCGTTAAGCTAATTAGAGGAGTAAACAGATTTCTGAATTTACTTCAGTTACTTGGTCTCAAGATAAAAGTAAACACCTTACCCAAACAGAAACACTGATGACAAAGCTTTGTCCAAAACCATGTTTATGTTAGCTACATGAATATGTTTCTTCCATATTGGCTCCGTTAAGGGTCATCTCCACAGTTAACTACTACAATGATCTTTTTAACCATCCATCCATTTATCAATGCTCCTTTAGTAGTATTGGATTTGTGTCTCGTATTCGTTGAGTATTCAGACATGATCATACGTTCGAGAATCACAAGGAATCCCAATTGGACTTGGATCAAAAGACCAGAATTCTAATGGGTTGGAATACCAATTAGATGGTGATAGTGATATTCAATGTTTAAAATAGCAAGAACGATAATGTAACATTTTGTCTCTATTAGGCATAACGTAGGTTATGTAATTTTCTATTTATTTAATAAAAAATAAATATAAAACCGTATAAAATAATTTTTATAAATTAAGAAATAAATTTAAAATATCTAAAAAAAGATTATAGAACCATTTTGTAATACATAATCTATTCTAATTTTATATTAAGTTTTATAATAATTTTCACATTTATCTTTATAATATATATTAAGTTTTCAACCGTAATTCCAGTCATCATTTAAATAAGAAAACAATATTTCAATTTTTATTTCAATTCCAGTTATTATCGTTGCAATTTATATTTTGTAATGTTCAATTTATCTTGTTTGAAATTCGTGATTTCAGTTCACTTAAAAATTTAATAAAATTAACAATATATTTCAGCAATCGGAGATGAATTATAACAAGCAAACAAGGAAATAATCGTAAATTAACAAGTTAACAATCAAACAAGCCAACAACTAATCAAGAAAATTACAGCAATTCTCTAATAAACAAAATAATAATCAATAACAATATAGAAACTACTAACAAAATAATTGTAAATAACGTAACTTAATATAACGTTACGTAATATAATATAAAATAATATAACAAAACGTACTGTTACAGTGCACTGAGTTATTTTCAATTGTTACGTAGCGCTGGGGTTCCGTTAGGTTATGTAACACAATATAATGAGTTTTATAACATATTATTTTCAACATTGGTGCCATTCTAATAGGATTAGAATATGAATACTGTATATATCTCTTGTATGTGATACGAGAGAGGAGAGCAATGGATGAGAGAGATGCTTCTATTATTATGAGAGATGAGAGAGATAGATAGATGATTGGATAACTTCTTGTAACTTTTTTTTTTCCTCTCATAATGAATATATCTTGTTATTAGGTTGAACTTGGTCGGCTGAACCACGTTAATTCTTGTGCTCTTCTTGTGTTGTATTGTTTTCTTCGTTTCTATGATCTCGATGGGAGATTCGATTCCCCAACAAGTAGTCGTCAAGCATGTTTTAGTCTTTGTTAGAAGAATGCCCAAACCATTCATCTGTTATATGTCAATGAAAGTTACTCCCAAGTCTTTAACTGTCGACTCATCTCTCTCAACATTCTCCTTTCTCATTAACTGGAAATTTTTAATTTAATTGTGAAGCCAGTGATTTCTAATTAAAACTATCTCCTTGAATTTCAATCCAGTTAGCACCTTCCAGTTTGTGATCCTAATCACAAAAATTGGAAGCTGAAGATCTTAAAAACAGGAAACTTGTAATGTCGAATTAACCGGTGATATCTTGGGTTTTAGTTTTGATATGGTCTTCCGTCAACTAGTCATAATTTTAATGGTTTCAGTGAATACAACATTTTGTATCAACTTGATGGAAGGACAGATAAATTTCAAAATGCATGAAATTTTATCCAAAAGAAGCTAAGAAGATATAGATCATGATCCAAAAAAAAAAAAAAAAATTGAAAAAAGAAATGAGATCTCATATACAATAATCTTAGATGTATATATACATACATACATATATATGTGTGTTTGTGTGTGCGTAGAGAGAGACTTAGGCTGGACTACTATCGATAGTATTTGAATATGGATACATCAACAACGATCTAGGAATGGACAACCTAAAATTAAAATCTTTTCTATATATTTCATAAACTATTTATAAACAACATTTCATAAAAATTGGACATGATGTAACTATGGGTCAAGTGCAAAAAAAATGAACAAAAACTATATATATTTGAATATGGATACTATTAGAGAGAGACTATGCTACTATCTATAGTATTTGAATATGGATACTATCAACCAAAATCATAAAATGGGCAACCTAAAATAGAAATCTATTCAAATTGATATAATGTATCTTTCATAAACTATTTATAAATAACATTTTGTAAGAATTGAATCTTATTTAAGTATCAAGTGCAAACAAAATGAATGCATCAAAGTTATCATAAAATTCACTGATTATCAAGTGCTTAGCAAATCACGCAGAATTCTAATAGAATTTTGCCTGTAAATAGTAGATCATATCTGCTAAAATAGATTTTATTTTGGATTGTTCATTATTTGCATTCACACTCCAAATACTATCGATATCAATAGTAGCACAGCCTAACTCTACGTAAGCAAGAATTCAACAGCGTAAAGTGTAAATTAAATGAGCAAAGTAGTTTGGTATTGGTCAGCTCCAGATTGTAGAAATCCGTAGACTTCCTCTTGAACAAGGGTCCGGCATGCCAAGGTGGAGGTCCAGCTGGGCGTCGTCGGGGCCGAAACTAGGGATGGTAATAGACGTGTCGATAGGCTAAATTTTAGTCCATCGTATATAAAATTTTGAATTAAAAATAAAAAATTTATTTTTCTAATTTAAAATTTTATATAAAAAATACTGCGTCCATTACCATTCCTAACCGAAATCGTTCCAGTCGACGGCGAAGGTGGATGGTGTGGCGTCGGTGGATTTCAGTTTGAGTGGTTTTGGCGGAGTAGAGCTCATATTAGCATCCAAGGAAAAAAAAAATTTAAAAAAATATTATTATTATTTTTTTAAGAGACAAGGATGGGAAATTCTAAATGCGCACAACACTTGACTTAATGAGCACCGTTTCCCCTATGTTGTAAATCACTTTAGTATAGGATGTGGCGCTCACGAATTAAAATGTGGTGCGCATTTAGACTTTCCCGATGAGAATGGAAGGACTGAGGAGACGGAGTTCCTACAAGATGGAACTACTTATTTATTTATTTATTTATTCATATTGATTTAAGAACGGAATCCAATTGTGAATCTACATATAGTTCATGATATTTCTTAAATCTATATCTGGAATGATAATAGACGTTTATGGATAATTTTTAGTCTGTTCTTTACGAAATTTTGAATTTAAAAAATGAAATTATCGTTCATAAATTAATTTTTAATTTGTTCTATACAAAATTTTGAATTAAAATTTTTTTAGTTTTTAAATTTAAAATTTTGTATAGTACGGACCAAAATTTGATCCGTATACGTGTCTATTATCATATTTTTTAGTTACCAATGCAGAAAAAAGTATATCATATATTGTAAGAAAAACTCATATAAAAGCCCTTCTCCTTCTGAACTAACTATATTTTACAACTTGCCACATTTTTGTAGAGTCAATTGCCATCTAATATAAACCAATTATCTATTAGAACTAATTATCTGCATAAAAAAAAAAACTTATAAATGATTTCATAAGTTCTGACACCATGAGTGCCGGGAAATTTCTAAAGAAGCACACCACTTGTCGTAGTGTGCACACATTTTCTTAGTCGGGACTAGTCGGGATTAGTCCCCAAATGGTTTTAGCACCGTCGTGGATTAATTCCTAACCATAGCAAAAAAAACATCTTAAAATGAAATGACAAACTTATAATTTTTACAAATTTAGAACATGTGCTTACTAGGGCAGGTGGTGTGTTCCTTTAGAACTTCCGGACAAATTCCGGAAGAGCCCTACATACCGAGCTCTTTCTTTCGAAACTGACTTCATCAAATACTCGGATTTGAATCATGCCCCCATTTCGGATCACTACTTGGTCGAAGCTCAAGGCTAGAAACAAGATGAGCAGTTTTCGAGGGACAAGCATTAGTCAGAAGTGATATGATGGTTATAGCTAAAAAATAGTGACACTAGCCGGTATATATCAGACACTCTCTAAAACAATGAAACTATGTCAAATTTAACAAGAACTCCAAACTTGTTTATCGGCGCCATGTCCGCTATTGAAAAAACCTAAAGCATGTGTGTCGGACACGATCGAGCAGAATTTAGCTTATTAGAACTAACAGTTGGCTGTCGGATTTCGTCCCGTCCGTAACGCTTTAGAAGTCACTATGGCAAGGTTGAATATAGAGCAGTCCGCGACGGAAGTCATTGATCAGTATATTATTTAGATTGAAAAAGACTGGCTGACTTGTATTTTCTCGAACTATTAAGATTGATATAATTCGAGAGGTGGAGCGGAGACTTTACATTATTCTATTTACAAAAGTGGTCTGCCAGGATGATCCACTATTTTATTTGCATAGTCACCTTTTGCTATGCCTTGAGAGCTGGTAAAGACACTGAAGCATAGGGGGACGACTATCCCCTAGTAGTATCAAGCATCCATCGCTTAAAAAAAAAAAAAAGGCATAGAAAAGGATCTTTCTAATATAAAAGGGATACTATGCTAAATAAATCATAGGTTGTATTATGCAAGTATTTATTGTACTTTCCTCTTCTTTTTTACATATAGTAACTTAGATTAGAATCTACTGTTTAAATCTTTCATTTCATTCTACTTCAAATATAGTAGTAATCGAAAAGGCTCAATAATTACGGATTTTGATGTGTGTTATATATATAGACACATGCATAAAAATACAGGGGGGTTTTTACATATCGATATCTTAAATCTTTAAAAATTAGACTTTAGTCACTGAAATCTTTATATTTTGATTTTAGTTTCCCAAATTTTTTAAGTTACTTTAGTTTAGTCCCTCTGTGTAATTTTTTGTCCGAATTTCCCATTATACTCCTGGAAGGAAGGGAAATATCAGTTATTTATCTCATTTTTCTCTTCCTCCTCTCTTCCTCTTCTTATTAGGTTTCCCTCTCCATTGGATATAGGGTTAGAGAAAGAATAGAAAAAAGGAAGAGAGAGAGGAGGGAGAAGAATGGAGAGGAGAACCCAATAAGAAGAGAAAAAGAGAAGAGAGATGGAAGGGAGGGAAATAACTGTTATTTCCCTCCCTTCCAGGGATATAATGAGAAATTCATTATACCCCCGGAAGCGAGCGGGGCGGAGCGAAGCAGAGGCGAGGCGAGCGGAGGGCGGGGCAGGGTCGGGCGAGTGAGGGAGAAGAAGGAAGGCATGGTAATTTGGTCCAAAAAATTTGATGGCAAAATTATAATATGATAGAAGATTTAAGTGGGCTCACTAGAAAAAATGGTGTGCACATCTAGAAACTCCCAGCTATTGGATATGAAAAATCCTTCCACATCTTGAGTCATTTTCTACCGTTACGAAAACAAGAAGCAACTTGTTGCATGACCAAATTACGCGAATCACCCAAATGTAAGTTACGTATATAAACAAATTTTAAACAATTTTTACATCAGAACGCTCTACTTTTTCTCTTTCCTACATAAATATACTACTGGCGCCGAAAGTTGTACAGCACCAAACAATATATGTTGAGCGAACGAGTACCTAAAGAATGTGTTACATGTACAAACAATCTCAAATGCTTCTTTAAAACACAGATTTCTTTCGTCCATCGGCGACGACGACGACAGTATTGTCTCACGAAACCCTGGCTGCAGTTGTAATGCCGTGCTTCTGGAACCACTCGGGCATGTGAAACCTTTCGTATAGAACGGGCCTAACATCCTTTTGGAACGAGAGATGCTTGAGAAGCGGAAGGAGAACCCCCATAAGCTTGCAGAACATTAACAAACGTTAGATTGCTTGTTCAAGAGAGAGAGAGAGAAGAAAAAGATGTCTAGATTGTATTTCAGCAGTTGTAACGAGTCTGTACCTGCTCGTCGCAGGGCTGTCCAGCCGAGAAAGGGATGCACGGAACTCCATTCAATGGCTGCAGCAAGAAACTGAAGGGGTTGTTATCGACAAGAACGACTCGACAGAGATCTCTTGATATGCACGAGAGATCCTTGACGTGTTCCCTGTGCTCCCTGATTCATGAATGGTACTTGTATCAGACAATGTTGGATGCAAACAAACGGCATGCAAGAGAATTCAAAGGCTTGCACAAGTCTCGGCTTTGCAGTAAATATCACTGATCTTGAATGTGAAAGCAATGTGACAGCATCAACAAGGGGCAAACCTTCAACGTGCACATTGTATAAAACTGAGATGACGAGAATAGAATATCTTGTGATTACTTTATAAAGATAATCAATCAATTACTTCACAGCGGTATAGATCAAGAATCAGTTATTTACTTTTAGCAGCAGCCGAAAAAGATAGTTAATTCATGAATTCTACAGTAACTTGACACAACTGGACCGATAAAAGGAGTTCAAAATGGACAGATACATAGTCATGTACATAACTTCAAATATAGAATGCAAACACAAGAATATAACTTACGTGCTTACAGTTGCAGGACGATAAAGGCGATGGCTGAATCTATTGTCAACATCTATTCTATCAACAAGAGGCCTTGCATAACCTAAATAGCACCCAACATTAGGCTAAGGGCATGTATCAATTAATTAACAAGACAACAAAACAGAAACACCTATGAGAGAAGTATCGAACCTTCAAGGCCAGCAGTGAAGAGAACTAGATCTGCAAACTCGCTGGTTTGATGCAGAAACTCATGCAAACCAGGACGTTCAAATACTGTCACGTGGTTCACCTTAGGCTTCCCTTCAAGATCCTTCAGTGCACGAATTGTGAATTTGACTAAATTGCTTTTGTCGTCGGTATAAAAATTGGCACACTGCAAGAAAAGTGGGGACTGGAGAGGAAGTAAAAAGGACTTACTTTGTCAGTAGATATGCATTCGAGCTCAAAACACTTGAGGCCTGCTTCAATAGCCTGGTTGCGGACTGTAGCAGGCAAGCTAGATGACTCATATGCACATACTAAAGTCTCATCCAGGTCAAGGACTACCTGTAATTTTTTTTTTTTCTCGATTAAATTGAATTTAATCAGACAAAAGCCAGTTGTTTAATACGTGAACTACTATGACTAAATAAGCGACAACAGAACCATTGATCTGGATACCTTGAAAAAAATCGGAAAAAATGAATTAATGATGATCCAGGTAAAAACAATGGTTGTTCAATTTGGATGTAAATTTTACTTTTGAGAAAAACAAGACCCACTAAACACTAAAGATATGCATATAGTTTGCACCTGAATGAAAGTAGGGGTTGATTGGTTCATGGAAGTTATTATGAAAAGTGGCTTAGAAAGATGCAACACTTTCCACTCTCTCCAGTTTCTATGGATTGGTTCATGAAAAGTGTCAGTTGTAGAAAGTTGATTTTTGTTCCTGCATGGCATGGCACTTTTTTAGAGAATATTATTTTTGAGCGAGAAAGAGAGGCTGATTGGTTCATGATAATCTCTTTTTATTTTCCATTAACCACTTTCTATGACCGTCTGTGACCATCTTTTAATGCCAATTTCCCTGAACCAATTAAGAAAATAAAAAAAGAAATGGAAGGTTACTGGACTCCATCAGTCCACTTTCCGTTCATTTTCCATGAACTAATCAATCCTGTACTGAGAAAGAAAGATTAAAATCCTCTCCTCAGCGCAAGATAGTGAGGACCGTCCTCAATGCAATCTTCACCGTCAAGTGTCAACTAAATTTGTGGGTGGTTAAGTTTTTTTAAGAGTAAAGTATATGTTAGTGAGAATCATGACGTGAGTGGTGTATGTTAGAGTACGATATATCTAACCACCAACTATAGAGAGGAGATTGATTTGAGGAATGCTCACAAAGATAAGATATTTAGTAGTTAACTGACCGCAAAGCAACATTTATAGAAAGTTTTGAATGCACGACGATGAGCGGACGCAACAAGAACAAGGAGCTTAATGCAAAGGCTCGATGTAGTTAGTAAACATGAGAGTAACTCATGGTGCTAGTTTGAGCATTCTAGAATGAACAAGCATAGGTATCTTACACTCACAAGCTAAGAACATCTAATTTTGTTTCAGTTGCTATAAAGGTCTAGCCATTTGGGACCCAATTTCAAAGAAGCAAAGCAAGCAGCAAATGCTCCTCTCGGAGTTGCACAAAGCTAGCTTAAAAAATCAAGGAGACTCTTTTGCTACTAGAACTCCAGACTTCATTAAAAAGAAAAAATCTTTCCATAAATTCAGCTACTAAAAATATCAAAATTAGTTAAAATTCACTTCTTCCTATTTTGATTATGTCCTGACCTCAACAAACTTAAGTCAGAACAGCAAAAAAATCAAGGAGACTCTTTTACTACTTGAACTCCAGACTCCATTAAAAAGATAAAATATTTCCATAATTTCAGCTACTAAAAATATCAAAATTAGTTAAACTTCACTTCTCCCTATTTTGATTATGTCCTGACCTCAACAAACTTAAGTCAGAACAGCAAAAAAATCATCAAGGAGACTCTTTTACTACTTGAACTCCAGACTCCATTAAAAAGATAAAATATTTCCATAATTTCAGCTACTAAAAATATCAAAATTAGTTAAAATTCACTTCTCCCTATTTTGATTATGTCCTGACCTCAACAAACTTAAGTCAGAACAGCAAAAAAATCATCAAGGAGACTCTTTTACTACTTGAACTCCAGACTCCATTAAAAAGATAAAATATTTCCATAATTTCAGCTACTAAAAATATCAAAATTAGTTAAAATTCAATTCCTAGTAATTTGATTATGTATCAAGGAGTCTCTTTTACTACTTGAACTCCAGACTCCATTAAAAAGATAAAATATTTCCATAATTTCAGCTACTAAAAATATCAAAATTAGTTAAAATTCACTTCCTAGTAATTTGATTATGTATTGATATCAACAAACTTAAATCAGAACAGCAAAAAAAATCATCAAGGAGTCTCTTTTACTACTTGAACTCCAGACTCCATTAAAAAGATGAAATATTTCCATAATTTCAGCTACTAAAAAGATTTAAATTAGTTGAAATTCACTTCCTAGTATTTTGATTATGTCCTGATCTCACCGTGAGTTTATCGAGGGATTCTTCATCGGCGACGGCGGAGGGAGGCGGCGGGGTGTCGGCGGGGAGAGGCATGAAGGCGGCGGCGGTCGACGACGACGGCAGGAGCGGGTGGCGGATCCCAACGAAGGAGAGGACCTGGGTCAACGACGGGGTCCCCCTCAGAACCTGGATCAGGATCTGGAACAGGAACCCTAGAAACCCTAGCACCGTCCGCCACGCTCTCGCTGTCTTGCTCTTCGCCGGCGGCGAGAACGCCTCGGCGGCCGTTAGCTCCGACATCGGACACGTGGCGGGTGGCGATTGAGGATGAGGAGAGGGCGAGCGACGATATGGGAGGAGAGAGAAAAAGAGGAGGACGGGGAGATCAATCATGGCGGTGGGGCCCACCGGCGGGGCTCTCTCGCCCTGATGTGCTACTTGGGCTCATTTTTTTTTTTAATTTAATGGTCAATCATGTTCTCTGATAAATTGATGAAATTAAAAGTGGACCTGAACTTATCTGACCACGAGTTAACCCTCGGTTTCCTATTGGTTAGGGGTTCACAGTTTGTGAAATTTGTGGGTGGTCAAGGTTGTGGTCAAGGTAGTCGCTTGATGTCGAGTCCGATTAGACGTTTGGTCACTCTCGTGTACTTTCCCTCAGGGTGAGAGAGCTCGAAGACTGGGAACTTTTTTGTCAGTAAAGGGTGCAGAATTTATCAAAATATTATGCAAGCAAGAGTACTGGGAGTTTCTCGATGGGCACAGCATATTTCCTAGTGAGCCCACTTGAAAATTAATTTTATTTACCACTTTGTCATTATTTTTTTGGTCAAAATTATCCCTCCTTCACCTCCTCTATCTTCCTCCCAACACACCCAGCGGGAAAGCAAAGGAGAGGGAAAAAACAGAGAAAAAAAGTGAGGATTCGGGTCTTGAATGACAACTACGTAATATAGAGCGAACTGGTGGTCTTGAATGAGCTATGCCTTACAAAGTTCGTTTGGAGCAGTTGAAGCAGAAACCAAGTACTGCAAAAACTTTAAACCACCAACATATCTGTTGTTGAAATAGAGTATACTTGTATGCTTGCTAAGAAGTTGAGGCTCCAAGATAAAGTGAAGAAAAATGGAGAAGCTTGGGTCCTTCAGATAGCTAGCAGAATCACTCTGTCTGGGCTGGCTAGCCCGGATCAGTCTTCTCTGTCCGGACTGGTTAGCCCGGACAGAGTGTATCTGTCCGGGCTGGTTAGCCGGACAGGGGGCCATATTTGAGGCACCTCTGTCCGGGCTGGTTAGCCCGGACAAGGGGCCATATTTGAGGCACCTCTGATCCGGGCTAGCCAGCCCGGACATGTCTCTGTTCGGGTTTACAGTTCCGAATCAGCTAAAATTGATCCAGTTCTGTAAACCCGGATCGCGGATACCTAATTTAGAAATTGAAGTGATACGGTGTGTCGAACAACAACTTGGTATCAAAACATATCAACAACTTCGCATCATTGATCTAACATATACATAAGTAATTTAAAACTTCAAAATAAAAGTTTGGCAAAATAAGCTAAAATTGATATGGTTTACAAAATTAGGGTTTAAATATATTGAAGAACCGTATTAGGGCATGTCGAAAAACAACGGTCCAATATATCAACATCTTGGTATCAAAACATATCAACAGCAGAATAAATATCGTGCATGACAACAACGGTGCAACATATCAATAAGTTCAAAAACGGTATCCATATCAAGACTTGTCCATGCTGCATACCCCCGATTTGGTATCAAAACACACAATATCAACAATTAATTCATAGTTTCAAACACACAGAACAACGACAACTTCATTTTGAGTTTGAGACTCATTTAAAAACAACGGCAACTACAACTTGATATATAAAACATGTTTCTTGAGTACAACTTCATTTAAAAAGAACAACAAACTAAAAGGAATCTCTGTTCCATGCTAACAACTGTTTTTTTTAATTTGAGACTCATATTAAAAAAGAACAACAAATTCTAAATTCTTCGAGACTTCCGAGCGGGTTGCTTCCTTATGGGTTGACGGCGTCTTGAAGAGGTAGGACGATCGGTGAGGGATTGCGCAACGGGCTGTAATACTGTATCAATATCAGTTTGTGTGCACCCGGTTAGAACTGATTTTATCTTGACGATGGCATTATATAGCAAACTCGGACACCTCTTACTTGCGGTCTCGCCTTGCTCTAAGAAGCGATCAATAATTGCTATATCTTCTTGAATTTTCTGCATATATTATGGCAAAAACATATATAAGTTCGATTATACTTGATTAATTCACAAAGAATAAAAAAACCAAATATTACCTCGTCATTATTTGTCTGCGGGACATTTTCAGTATTTGTCTGTGGAACATCTTGCGCCCCCTCTCGATTTGCCTATCTAAATCTATTAAATAACATAACATAAACACACAAGATCTATATTTCAATTTATTTCGGATTCGAAAATCAAAAATTAACCATCTAATCCAAGCACAAAAAAAATAATAACTAATATTCACAATATAAATTTTGCACTTATCTATTACAATTTCCAACTAACATTAATCGATAGCAACAATATAATCTAAACTATTTTTACCAATGAAAACTTTAATTTCACCAAAAATAAATATAAAGAAATTATTTTTTCCCCAATCTCTTTGCCCCTAAAATAAATCTACCCTCATCTTAAAACTCTGAATTGTACCATCTTTGAAGATCAATCAGCTGAGTATTGCATAGACCAGGAATTCCAAGGTGATTTATTCAAAATGCTTCTCATCTATGAAAGTTATAGTCGTTGAACGTCAATTAAAACAAAAATTGTTGCTATATAAATAGAAAGCTTTTGCCTCTAAAATACATAAACAATTAGACGTTGGGTTTATGCAGGTTTTTTTATATGCAATAAACTGCATGTAAGTTTACAATTTCAATTACTTTATGTTGTCATCTCCTATGAAAAAGTTAGTTCAGGAAGAACCTTGTGTAAGGAAAAGAAATTAAATGAATTAAAAAAGCCACAATGAACTCTTAAAAAATAAGTTTATCTATATTTTTTCCACATTTTTTTGAGAAAATTCTTGAATCCTACCAAATTTTTCCCTAAATCAAAATGAAAAAAATAACACAAAAAATTAGGGTTTCATTTTTACTTTAAAATCAAGAAAAACACTAACTACTCTTCTCCTTTAAATCCGCCTTTGTGGCAGAGTGTCGGTCGGGACGCAGGCGGCCGGAGCGGGGGAAGTGGGCGGCCGGAGAGGGGGAAGCGGCCGGAAGGGGGAGGAGAAATGGATGGTCCGGCTAGAGCTTGGGGTTATTGGGAGAGAGAGTGGAAAAGAGATGGGTTTAATGAAGGAGGAGAAGGGGGGAGAGTTGGGTTTGGGAAATCGGTTGGAGTGAAAGAGATGGAGAAGATGAGGGCAAATGTGGTATTTAGGTGTGCTCACTAGGAAAAAAACAAGGGATTTTCAACGGGGGGTGTACGCACTAGGAAAAGTGGGCTCACTAGGATAAAACCTGTGCCCATCTAGAAATTCCCAGAATATTACATAGCATAACGGCTCAGTTTCCCTATGTACAGGAAATTCTAAATGCGCACCATATTTGAATAGTGAGCACCATTTTCCCCTAAGTTGTAAATCACTTTACTATATATAGTATGTGGTGCGCATTTTGAATTTCCCCAATGTACAAAAGCTATTGGATTGGTTAATGCCGTACAGAACGCAGGATATGCAAATTAGTCTTGGTTCAAGTCCTACTATTTATCTTTAATTTGCGAGAAGTTCTGAATTCGATATTAATGAGAGGCTCAATTTAGATATTATTGTAAAAATATGTATGAGTTTGACTAATAGAAAAAAAAAAACAAGATATGAAAATAATGAATAGTTTATAATTTGTTTTGTGATTCAGCATTTGGTGGAGGTTTTACCCTCTTGCTCTTGTAGTTTCTATTAAGAATGAAAAGAGTTTGGTTAAAACCAAAATAATCTGATGCAAAATAGTAAAACCGAACCGAAATAATCCAGTTGTTTTTTGATTTTTGTGCATTGAATCTTGAAATAGAACTGACATATATATATATATATATATATATATATATATATATATATATATATATATATATATATATATATATATATATATGATTACTGTAGGTGAGCCGCCAGCTCAGGAAAAGTTACGTAAGCCAGCAACAAAACTATAATGATCCAATGACTTTTCTTCAGTTTCAGCTTTTTTTAACAATTACTCTCTCTCTCTCTCTCTCTCTCTATATATATATATATATATATATATATATATATATATATATATGAGATTACTGTAGGTGAGCCGCCAGCTCAAGAAAAGTTACGTGAGCCAGCAGCGAAACTATAATGATCCAATGACTTTTCTTCAGTTTTAGTTTTTTTTAACAATTACTATATCTACCTCCTTAATTTCTTTCAGATTAAATTTTATAAATTTTGAAATTCATTTACCCTTCCATCAAGTAACTCCGCCAGTGCCATGCACTGTTTGTACCAAATCAGGATAAATGAGGAGGGTTGTGATCGGCCAGTGACAGCCAACGTAAAATATTGTCACATATTATGACATGAGCCAAAATATGAATTTCGTTGGGGTGTTACCTACTGAGCGACGCTCTACATCAGAGCCCGAATGTAGTAAAAAATGTGTGAGAGTTGTTAGGTCATCACTCAGAAGCGACGCGCCACGTCGGCGCCCGGATGTGGTGTTAAATATAAGAGAGTTCTCACATCTTAATGAACGGGTGGGGGTAAAAAAGTTAGCTCATAAATATAAATTTTGGTTGGTATCATGGAATATAAGTTCCCTTACAGGTATATTAGCAGAGTAAGTTGATACTATTATTAGAAGGATTGTTAATATTTTGTGCGTGTAGGAAACTAAGTGGATAGGTGAGAAAGCTAAAGTTATAGAGCCTTGGGGTTATAAATTTTGGTATACGGGTAGAGATAGAAATCGTAATGGGGTAAATACGATCATAGATAAGCAATTACTTAGAGATGTATTGGAGGTTAGGAGAAAGGGTGATAGAATTTTATTAGTTAAATTTATTTTAGATAGAGAGATTTTTAATGTCATTAGCGTCTATGCACCACAAATAGGACTTGATGAATCCAGTAAATATCAATTTTGGGAGAATCTAGATGAGATAGTATAAGGAATACCCACTAGAAAAAAATTATTTATTGGTGGTGATTTCAATGGGCATGTAGGAACTAGTCGTAATGGGTTTGATAGTGTACATGGAGGATTTGGTTTTGGAGAAAGAAATGAAGTAGGTAACTCAATTCTAGATTTTATTTTGTCTTATGATTTAATTTTAGCGAATACTTGGTTTAAAAAGAGAGTTTTTTACTTAGTTACATTTAAATGTGGATCGAATGTAAGCCAAATAGATTTTTTTTAACTAGGAGGGTAGATAGAGCTAGTTGTATCGATTGTAAGGTAGTGCTAGGTGAGAGTGTAGTTACCCAAAATAAACTCTTAGTTTTAGATATTCAGATTAGATAGAAACTTAGAAAGATTAAGTGTAACTTAGATCCTAAAATTAAGTGGTGGCGATTAGAAAGTAATCAAAATTTTTTTGTAGATAGAGTAGTACAAGGAGCAGATTGGAGGGACCATGATGATTCTAATATAATATGGAACAAAATGACTAGCTGCATTAAAATGATAGCTAAAAATATATTCGGTGAGTCGGGGGGCAGTGCTCCACCATGTAAGGATACATCATGGTGGAATGAAGAGGTAAAAAATGATATTAAGATCAAGCGAAAGTATTATAGAGATTTGAAGAATAATAATAATAATAATGGAATAAGTTTTGAGAAGTATAAACCAGTAAAGAAGAAGGCTAAGAAAACTGTTTGGGATACAAAAACTAAATTATATAAATAAGTGTACGAGAAGTTGGATAATAAAGAGACAGAAAAGGATATATATATAATTGCTCGAATAAGAGAGAGAAAGTCTAAAAACTTATGTACTGTAAAGTGTATTAAAAATGAGGATCAGACGGTTCTAGTTCGAGACGAAGAGATTAACGAAAGTTAGAAAATTTATTTTGATAAAATAAAGTGTTTGGATTTAGAAAGGATTTTAAGATAGAGTTTGAGCTTGAGTTTTGATTAAATCATTATTGTTCGGGATTGAAATTGTGCTTTTGGTTAGAATTTTGTCCTTATCGTTATTGGTAGGAATTTCCTATAAATAAGTCTTGTGAGCAGGAATTAAGATGAGGGAATGAAAATATGAAAATTTCTAATGCATGGATTCGCATGTTAAAATCTCTCTTTATGAATTCGTTGAGAGTGGGCGGAAATTTACCTGAGTGGATTCCCAATTTCCCTTTATTCTTCCGTAGTTCTTCCAAAATCCCTAATATCCAAATCCCTACTCTTAATTTCGCTTATGTCCTGTATTGAATTGGTATCAGAGCTAAATTTTTCATTCCCCATCCTTTCCATCTCATCCATTTTCTTTAATCTAATTCTAGTTTTTATTTTTTTGACAAAAAAAATTCACAAAAAAGAGAAAAAAAAATAGAGAAAAAGGTAAGAAAAAAACAAAGAAGAAAAAAGTGAAAAGAAAACAAAAAAAAAAAAAGAAAAAAATATGAAAGAAAAAAGAAAAAAAAAGGGGAAAAAAATCAAAGTCCTTCAATTTCCCCGATACAAAAGTTTCAAGTTTGAGCAACATCATCAAGCATCAGTAGCATCAAATCATCTTCTTCCATCAACTTCATCAAAGTCCACAATCTGATTGGTTCATCATCATTATTGACTTCACTGATAATCGCCGATTAGGTTCAACCATGACAATGGCACCGGTTCCTCAATCACTATCATGTTCGGATTGAGAAGGTTTGGGCGAGAATGCAGATTAGTTCAACAAAGACATTTTTACATTTTTTTTATCTCTGTTTCATTCGGGATGAATACTTTGAAAGTGGGGAGAATTGATGGAAATTGAATAAAATAAAGAGTTTGGATTTAGATAGTATTTTTAAATTGAGTTTGAGTTTTGATAGAGTTTTGATTAGATCATTATTGTTAGGGATTTAGTTTTTTATTTTGGTTAGAACTTTGTTGTTATTGTTATTGTTAGGAATTTCTTATAAATAAGCCTTGTAAGCAGAAATTGAAATGATGAAATGAAAAAAAATTGAAAATTTGTGAAAATTTCTCTTGCTTGGATTTGCATGTTAAAATATCTCTTTGTGGATTCATTGAGAGTGGGAATGGATTCGCGTGGTGGATTCCTAAATTCTATTTATTCTTCTCCAAATCTTCCCAAAGATCTAATTCCAAATCCGTAATTCTAATTTGCTTCCATCCTGCATTATCATTCTTGAATTCTTACTAACCTTTTCAATTAGGTCAAACCAATCTTGTTTCAATAAATTTTCCAATTTCAAGTTATAACAAGATATTTTATGGGGAAGAAGTGGTCGAAATGTTCTTGAGACTACCCTTCAAAAGGGGGAGTTTCCAAAGGAGCACACCACTTTTCCTAATGAGCCCACTAAATAGTTCTTTTTCGTTCGGCCTTTCAATTGGAAAGTTGGCTCACTAGGAATTCGTAGACTGAGCCTGCAGCTCCCTTTTCTAGCACCAGGATGATGTGGGAATACTTAATCCTATTTAAACACGCATGATCTTTATGAAGCTCACCAGGAAGTGCAAATAAATTCTCTTTGACAATATGTCAAAAAATGGCAAAGAAAGAAAATTGTAGAACCATCCGGACTTTGGAGTTTTATTCTGCTCCCAATTGACACACACGAAATGTCCAATAAAATAAAGAAAAGAAAAAAAAATGCAGTGTCATTGCCTTTTAAGTTGTGTTTTTGTCGTGTCCAAGCTTGTGTCGGAAAAAAAATGAGTTATATGCTTTGGAAAAATTGAAAATAAACATCACTAAATTTGTAGTATCTATCTATATCTAGTTAGCTTAAACTTTTATGCTTTTACTCGGATAGGGTTTTAACTTATATGCTTTTTTTGTATAGGAGCTGGAGAGCATGAGGAAAGCAAGAGCTCAGGTGACTTACAAGAGGAGGAGGTTGCAGTCGAAGCTTAGGTTGAAGGCGGAGAAGGTTGCTGACGAAAAGCTTGGCTCTCAGCTAGTTATCATTGCTCCCTTTAAGTACTGAGAATCTGTCATGGTTACTGATATCTCATGAAAAAGCACAAAATGGATGTTTTTGTTAGATTTGTTTTATGTTTTACATGTTTTGTCTAGAATCCAATTTAGTTATGTTGAGAACTTTGCTTTTTAAACTGTCGTTCCTGTTTTGATTTAGAGTACTGTTGCCGGGAATGATGATTTTGTGATTGTGTGGCAGGAAAACTTCCGCTTCAATTTGTTAAGTTTGCGATGAGGAATGTTCCTGTAATGATCCATATCTTCTTTATGATCAAATTATATGGATTTTGAAATTTATTTGTCTCTTCATTAAGCGGATACAAAATGTTGTGTTCACTGAAAACTGCTAATTTTGTATCTACGTGATGGAAGACCAAATCAAAACTAAAACTAACCTAAGAAAGTGAGTATGACTAGACCTTAGGGTGTAGGGATAATAATCCAAAGGAAATTTTTTGAAAAAAATATTGGAGATGGTGAAAATAAACTGCAACATAGATTTCTTACGTGAGGCAGCGATTTATTTCCATTATTCTCATATTCAGACACACATAGAGAGGGAAACATACATACAAGGTTTTGCTAGTCAAACTCATATATATATATATATATATATATATATATATATATATATATATATATATATATATATATATATATATATATATATATATATATATATATATATATATATATATATATATATATTTTGTAGTATCACCCAAAATTTGTCCCATTGGGAGTGAAAAATGGAAATTCTGACAAATTGAAGAAATGTGATGTCAAGTATGTCAATTACTGAATCCATAGGCTCATGAAAATTATCTCCATGATTAATTAGTCATGTTTGGTTCTCTCTAATAGGTTTTTTTTTTTTTTTTTTTGTGTTTTGCAAATAAAATTCACACACTTTTTGTTTTTAGCAATATTATCCAAATTGTATTTTCATAGAAATTTAAATTCAAAACCTTTCAGAAATTAGAAAGTGATGATACTGCTAATTTACCATATTCTATTTTTTTAAATATTTTTTTTTACACTCATGATTTTTAGAATATCTAACAAGATCTATCCTCTTAAATTCGATTCTTTCTCATGCAACAAATTAGAATTTATAGACCGTAGCATTGTGATTAGTATTTCTTTTTTCGTCAACAACAACATTAAAACAAAAGAAAACAAAAAGGTTAAGAAAGAAAGTTGTTTGGTTAGGAAGAAAATTTACAGGAAAATAAAGTTGGAAGAAAATAAGAGAAAATAAGACTTAAAATTTGGTATTATCATGGAATCATAATAGGAGAGTCGATGGATCTATCCCTACTTTTATCAGTATGTAAAATGGGAATTTCTAAATGAATGTACCACTGATCATAGTGAACCACCTCCTAAAGTTGTAAAAAATTATAAGTTTGTCATGATGTTAAAACTTATAATGAAGATATTCGTCAACGTAGGCGAGAAAACCAATTAAGATGAGAAGATGAGAAATGAAGATATTCGTGCTAAGATAGGTTTTGCTTCCATCGATGAGATCGATGAGAAGATGCGAGAAAACTGATTATAACGGTTTGGTCATGTGCAACGTAAATCTATAAATGTACCAGTTCGACGAGAGAAGTTTATCAATGTATGATAAGTTAGAAGAACGAAGGGAAGACCGAAAAAAAACATGGATGGAGGTGATACGAAAAGATATGGATTCTGGAGGTTTAAATGAGGAGATATTAATTGATAGAAATGAATGGAGAAGAACTATCAAAGTAATCGATCCGGCGTGATTCTTTTTTGGTTCATGTAGCCTACCCCAAATACTTGGGATGTAAGGCTTAGTTGTTGTTGTTGTCGTGATGTTAAAACTGTATAGAGACTAAATGTGTGTTTGCTGAGGCCAGTGGTGTGCTCATTTAGAGATTCCCATGTGAAAAACATATTAGCTAGTCATATTGAGTTATGAAATGATGCAAGGGTAATCTACAAATGCAAAAGAAAAAAATATTTGAAAAAGAAATTGGAGAAGGAAAACAACTCCTAATCAAGGTCCATTGAGAAATCCACACACAAAAACAAAAATTTAAAAAAAAAAAAAAATAGAGAGTCTCAGGCCTCATCAAATCTCCACCGTCCATTTCTCTGATCACCCCCTCCAAGATCCGTATACCAATTTAAAAAAAAAGGGATTTTTACATATCTGTCCCTTACCTTTAAAAATTAAAATTTAGTCTCTCGATCTTCATATTTATATTTAGTCCCCAAAAGTTTAAGTTACCTCATTTTAGTCCCAGTTATATTTTTGGCCCGAACTTTCCGTTATATCTATCCTGAGTTACTTCACTCCCTCTTCCTCTTCTTATTAGGTTTCCTTCTCCATTCTTCTCCTCTCTCTTTTCCCTCCCAGTTAATACCTAAATTGAAGTAACTCAGGAAAAACTAATAAGAAGCTCCTAGATAATCTCTAAAGTGAAGTAACTCAAGAGAAACCAATAAGAAGAGGAAAGAGAGAGAGGGGAGAAGAATGGAGAGTGAACCCAATAAGAAGAGGAAGAGAGGAGGAAGATGAAAGATTAAAGTGAAGTAACTCAGGGATATAACGGAAAGTTCGGACTAAAAATATGACTGGGACTAAAGTGAGATAACTGAAAATTTTAGGGGACTAAATTATAAATCTGAAGATGTGAAGGACTAAATTTTAATTTTTAAAGTTTTAAGCACAGAAATATAAAACCCAAAAAAAAAAAAGACAGCAATAACGTCACGTGCCCCAACTGTCTCTCGGGAAATACTAAATGGGCACCACCTTACTCTTAGTGGGCACCATTTTCCCCTGTGTTGTAAACAGTTTACTATAGGATGTGGTGCCCCCTATTTAAGATGTGGTGCCCCCTAATTAAAATGTGGTGCCTATGGGAGTTTCTAAAGGAGCACACCATTTTTTCTAATGAGCCCACCTATCTGCCAGACTTTCCATTGTTAAGTGGGCTCAGTAGGAAAAATGGTGTGTTCCTTTGGAAACTTCAGGTGCCCATTTAGAACTTCCCCTCTCTCTCTTCGTTATTTATAATCCCAAGGATAGTCTCTCTCTTTCTCTCTCTCTCTCTCCTCTCTCTCTCGGTATCTCTTCGATCGACGGCCATGGAGATGCCCTCGATCTCCTCCGCCCCGCGAACCGTGGAAGACATCTTCAAGGACTACTCCGGCCGCCGCGTCGGCATCGTCCGCGCCCTCACAACAGGTAACCTCCTCCCACCCAAAAAAATCTCATCTTTTTTACCCATTTATAGTAGTACCCCCTGATTCATCTCCAATTTGGTTCCAGATGTGGAGGAATTCTACAGCCAATGCGATCCAGGTGATTTGGGTTTGATTCGTTCAGATTTGATACGAAAAAGTAGGGTTTTTGATTGGGTTTGGGTTTCGGATCTTGCAGATAGGGAGAATTTGTGCCTGTACGGGCACCCGAACAGCTCGTGGGAGGTGACGTTACCGGCGGAGGAGGTGCCGCCGGAGCTCCCGGAGCCGGCGCTCGGGATCAATTTCGCGAGGGACGGGATGAATCGGAGGGACTGGCTGTCGCTGGTGGCGGTGCACAGCGACTCGTGGCTCCTCTCGGTGGCCTTCTACTTGGGGGCCAGGTTCAACGGCAATGAGAGGTAATGCTTGCTCAATAAAATTCTGAAAAGTTTGTATTTTTATTTGCTTTTGTGGTGTTGCAAGTTTGGCTTGTTAGGTTTTTTTTGAAGATCTGGAAAAAGACTTGATTTTGTTGGGGGGGTATAGTTTGTCTTTGGCGTAAATTGCTGTTGTGTGTCTGCATTGAGCTAAGATTTATGTTATGGAAAATAATTATTAGTGCTTTTGTTATTTGAGGTTTGTAAAGACTTTGGGTGCTTCCACAATTTTGTTTTTTTTTTAATTGATATGGAGGAATATTTTTTTGTTTCCATATCAATGAACAATGTTTTTTATTTATTGTGGAATAGTTTGTCATGTAGAGGGTATGACTGCACTAGGTTTATCAGAGAATCTTTGTTATTTGAAAGATTGGAACTTTTTTTTTAATTGATATGGAGGAATGATTAGATATGGTCATTTAATCTGTGCTTTGCTGATTAAGGTGTAAGCTATTATAAGTTGGAAAGTTTTTTGTTTCCATATCGACTAGCATTGTTTTTTATTCATTGCGGAATAGTTTGTCGTGTAGAGGTTATGGCTGCATTAGGCTTATTAGAGAATCTTTGTTATTTGAAAGATTGGAATCCTTGTGTTCATGCATGTCCATCTGAGAATGGAAAGTATTAATCTTGATATGATTGAATTTAATCAATTACTATTTGTGACTTTCCTTGCAATATAATTTTGATTTTATACGGAGGAATCAATGTGCATATTCATTCATATTCTTTTATTTTAAGAAGATTTATGAGATGTCCTAGAGTCGAAGCATTTATAAGCTTGTTTTGAAGTTTTAGTTCCTTGTGGTTTGGTGGAAACAGCCAAAGTTATGTAACAGAATACTTTGTTATTAAGGATCATTGCCAAGTTGGAGCCAAAATCAATTTTTTGGATCTCAAAGCATTTATAGTTCTAAATATTGGCCGCAATGAACGATATATCTCCCGATATATCATTTTGGAGGGTCTGTCGGTATGATACAAAAATCCGATATTAGCTCATATCCCCGATATATCATCCGATCTTCCGCTATCTGATATGAAAATTTTCCATCCGATACGATCTCGAAATGTGATACTTAGAACCTTGCTAGCATTGAAACCTCCTTGTGCATGTCCATATCGAGGTGGATTGAGTTTTTGAATAAGATGGGAATGGGCATCATTCTTTTGTACTCGTGAGCACAATATTTATTTCTTAGATTCTTCCTAAAACATCTTTGTGGTTTGATTTGTTTAGAGATTTAGACATCCTCATTTTATTTATCAAATATTTTTCATTAAGCTGACCTTTTGTTTGTAAAACAAAGTTGGGGATCCAAATACCAAATTTTATATAGAAATTATATCTCTTTGATCTGAACTTCCAATCATATAGTAATGATATTTCCTTGGATCTGAAGTTCCAATCTCAACAGTTTGGATTTCCTTTTGACAATTATTTTCAGAGCACAACATGTTTCATTGTTGAAAAATTGACCATTTGCCACAACAACTAAATGCTTACTCATCAAATCAGGGATTTAGGTTTTTGCAGAGGTATGCAACATTAAGTAGGTGCATTAAATTGTTGGAACTAGTAATGTAACATGAAAGTAAGTTATACAAGGGCACAAGAGTGAGTTTGCTAAAATCTATTGGTAAGTGCATGTTAGTTTTTTTTTTTTCCATGCTTATTTTTTACTTCTAACCAAATGAATGACCTATATTGGTGCAAATGCAATAACTGTGGAATCATATACTTTGTTGGAATAAAGTCGTGCATTGTATCCCTTTTCTAGTAAATTTTAGCAACTCCTCATATTCAAAATGTTTTATCAAGCTTATCAGATGCAAATTATTGTTGAGGGAGATCTTTCAGAATATACTTAGACATGCTTCTCCACAACTGGAGAATATTATGCTTTCATTATTTCTCCAATTTTTAGGTTGGAAGTTCAGGTTTTTAAGTTGCTTTTTGAGTCATTTCGAATTAAATACAAATTGGACGTACTCGACTGAGCGAGCATTTTTATGCTCTGAATTGCAGAGAGATGTAGCCCCAAATAGGCATTTATTGCAAAGAATAGTGTATGAAATCTATTCTATTATTGAAGGTATATTGGTTGGTTACATTTTTGACTGGGAATTAGTTCCATCAAGGGCAAATAATTCAAACTATTAAGCTGAGAGGTACCCGGTTTTATATATCAGCAATTTCATTGTCTTTGGTGAAGTGAAAATGAGTAACATAGATTCCAAATAGGAAAAGCAATTCTTAGTTTTGGTTATTGGTGTTAAAACTTTCCAACTTCTGCTTTGGATTTAATTTTTATTTGTTATGTTTAATCTATATAAGTATACAGGTAATGAGAAATATTAATCACAGATATGCTGGGTTTTTGAGTTTGAGGCCCCATCTTTTCTCTTAATTAAAAAGGGAAATGGAAAGTCTGGGAAGCAGTAGAAATAGATATAGTTGGCATGATATTTTTAGTCTTATTAGTGAGTACTTACTTATGATTCACATCAGATGACCTTGCTCAAATTCTGTCCAGTTGCTAGTAGTTTAATGCACAACATCATGCACAACTACTTAGTTCCTGAATCTGCATTGCTCATGAACTGGGATATGAGAGTCTACAATACGGTGCATTTTACCCAATCCCTTTTTGACAGCAATGGTTGTCAAAATGCTAAAGTGGTAAGTAAATGCTTGCCGACTCTTATAGACAAAACTTATACAGTTTAAGTGGTCACTTCATGCTAAATTTTTATTAAATAAGCTTCCATGCCAAAAATTTTTGAGGATTTGCTAGTTTAAGGCATAGTTTTATTTTTGCAGGCGTCTATGGTATGAATCAAAGTTCTAAATATAGTTCAATACCAATGTATATGCACATATTGTATCGGATTTTGAGGTACCTTATATTGTTGGTCTAAAGTTGCTGACATGATAAGTCCAATATTTTCGATTTTGATACCAAAAGTAATTGGCTAATGCAAATAACAATTATGATATTTAAATCTCAGTATGAATTGCGGAAATTCTTTTGTGTTTCTTTTCCTTTTCTTGATATGACTATATTTAGTGGGGATCCCTGTCCAACATATGTACTTTATTTTACATCTTTTTCGTTCCTTACCTCAGTGTTCTTTTTCTCTATAAGTGGAAATTGGCCCCTATGTGGTCATCTTAATGCGGCCACATGCCATATTTTATCATGCAGCTTCATAAACTGTAGTTGTACTCATTATTTGTATAATACATACCATCACCGTTTTGTGATCATGCCCTTTTTTGGATTAAGCATAATGTTGCGTTGGTAGATTCTATTAGTTTATAATCCATCAAAACCTTGAGGGATCATGCCATACTCTTTGCTATGAATTTGAAAAATATTGAAAATTTTCAATACATCCATGTTTTATGCTATTGACTATAGTTCATTGAGGGTTTGATTTGCTAATTTGACTCATCTATCTTGTTAAGCCAAATAAACCAAATATGCTTTAACTTATTATACCAAACATGAATTCTTCTGTCGCTTTAGAGACTAGTCGGGGCTAGTTTGTGCTGCTTAGGGTTAGGCCGTAGAATAACAAGGTTTAACTCGTGCAAGTTACGGTTCACTGGAACTGGTTGGAGGCCATGGAAGTTAACATATACTTTTTTGTTCGAATTCCAGTTTTCTTCCTTGATTAGTGTCTCCATTCTTCCTTGATTAGTGGCTCCATCCTTTTTTACAATGCCTTTCTGTAGCATTATCTGATTATCTCTCTATTGGTTCTGAGCCTTGTCCTTTGATTATCCATGGTTTCAAATCCAGAGTCACGTCTAAGTTTCCTAAGGACTTGTTTGGATGTGGCTAATCCTTAGAATTTTAATTCCTAATTTCTTGTTCCCAAAGGATTGGGCTAATCCTTAGGGTTTTCTTGTTTGGAGACTTTTTTTTTGAACTAAAATCCTAGGTATTAAAATCCCTTTGGATTAATTGAAGGAGTTCCTGACCTCTTTTTCAAATCCAAAAGATTCCTCTTTGCCATAGTACCACTTTTTAAGACTATAATTAATGCCTTGTGGTAAAGCTAGTGTGTCATCCAACAAGCTTTGGGATCATAATCCAAAAAATTCCAATCCAAAGGAGCATAGGTGTAATCCAAAGAATCTTTACTCAAAATAGAATCCAAAGGATTTTCATTCCAATCATCCAAACAGTCCTTAAGTAAGATTGTTTGACGGACTCTAATTTTTTTTTTCTTGAAAGTTGCTTATTTGCAAGATTATTGAATGTTTGTTATCGTGTGGAATGTTTGTTAGCTTTCACTTTGGTTTTTATATGTCCATGGTGAATTCCCTTTAGAAATTCTTTTACAATTTCTGTTGCTTAGAGGTTATATAAATTGTAGTGTTATAGATCAATGATCCAAGGTGTCTTTAAAATTATGGTGTCTTTATAGATCAATTGATGGTTGTGAAGTCATATCTAAGGTGTTTTTATAGAGAGCTACCTACGAAGGCGCCCTCTAAATGTTAACATAGAGATTGTATATGGATGATTGGAACCGTTAATTATGATATTCGTGCTCCAAATAGATGGTGTGTAAAAACTTATGTGATGTAGGTACTTTTTCATCTTCAATCAAGATGTCTCATTTAATCTATGATTAAAAAATCATTTATTTTTTACCTATCATATACGGTAAGATGTCTCATGTAATCTATGGTTAAAAAACCATTCATTTTGTACCTATCATTTACGGTAAAAATATATCGAAAATGCTTGATTTTTTTCATATCTTTTTATGACGTGAAAATCACAATTAACCATTCGGGTCATCCATATATATCTTCTATCTTGAGATTTATGGATGTCTCTATAGACAACTTCCTATGAGACACTTTAGGTACAATCCCAACACACGCCCCCCCCAACGCCCCCCCCCCCCCCCCCCACCCAAAAAAAAAAAAAAAAAAAAAAAAAACACCCAAATAACAGCCTCCCACACACACACACACAAGTAACATCCTAGTGCACAATTGCCTTGTAATGAAGTGGTAAAATCTTTTAGCAAGTATGCAATAAGTCAGTTGTTCAAAGCCCACTTGCATTAAGCTACGACCATTAAAAGAGGATCGGGATAGAAATGGTTAGGACCTTTGTTCCAGAAAGAAAATCCAAAGGGCAGTGCACTTGAAGTTGAATAGTGCTATCTTTTCCCCTCACCTTCATCTCCTTTGCTCGACACAAACTTTCCTTGTCATTGTCTTCTTTTTTCCATTTATTTGCGTCGTTTCTTACTTGAAATTGCATTTAAGTTACTAGGTCCTACAAATTATTATTTAAAAACTATTATTATTAGGAATAAATAGCTAATTGATTAAATTTTATTATAACCTCTTTCTTCCTTTTCTTTTCGGTACACCCATGAACATCCATCCAAGTTGTATTTTCCAATAAGCGTGATCTTTTCTCCTTAATCGATGTGTAAGTGTGTTCCATGTCCGATGGGAGAATTAGGTCATATGTTTTCCCAGTCTCTTTCTTGTTTTGATGTTTCAATCTTTATTGTACATTATACAAAAATGAAAGCAAATGAACCCAAAGCCTTGCAAACCATATTATGTTCATATCTTACATTTGTATCAATTTCCTTGTAGTATTTCATCGTATATTGTAGAATGTTGATAGTTATGCAAAGAGACGTATCCCGTATCCTAACTTGGACGTGCTTTATTTCCATCACTCAGTTATATTATAGTTTTTTAAGATTTAATATTCACATTATCATATCATTTTGTTTCTTGTACCTGCACCAGTGCAACATACATGGCCGTCTTGTTCGAATTTCTTTTTTCAATATATTCTCATTTGCAACTTGTTTTTGTGTGATTGTTCGTGCTGTAATTTCTGCACTAGTATCAAGCCATGGTATCTATAATACTTAAAAACCCAGGTTCCCCGTTTTTATCTCATCGAGGCCAAAAGCAAACCAACATTGGTTGTGAAACTTCAAATCTTCCCCAATTGATCCATTATGGCTGTATATATCCTATCAGTCCTTTAAGATCCAAAAAATTGTAAATGCTTGAAAGTTTCCTCTCTGCAATATTGTTTTATCTCGTTAATTTTCCAAGATTATTCCAGTAAGAATTCATTGCTAGATAGAGAACAATGGCATTAGTTTCTAGAAGATGTTGATTTTCATGTAGGTTGCATACTTTCTTAGACTTACATAGTTTATTTATTATAGTTTCTATTAGAATGAGAAGGATGCAGCCACACTTCGTGCATTATTCAAAACCAATTCTTCCATGGCATTTACACCTTTTGAGTTTCTTCAGTATCGACGTATCGTTGTGGTACATTTGGTGGATTTCCTGGACTTTGGGTTGATATGTTCTTGGTGTGCGATTTGCTTCAACTGAAGTTGTGGAAAAAGTATTGTCAATGTTAGTAAAAATATATTCTACTTTGGGACAATTTCAGTAGGTGGCCTTATTTTGCGGTCGACACAATATGGGTCTTGCTTCATATTCATACTTTTGTCTTCCATTGATTACATGACGAGGGATTGGAAGCGCCTGTTTGGATTGTGGAGTTTATCAACTATAGAGCAAGTTAAAAGAGTGATGACACGACCAACCCAAAGAAAACACAAACATCCTCATTGTGGATGCTTCTGTTCAGATAGTGTAGTTTATCAATATAGAGCAAGTTAAAAGAGCGATACACGACCAAAGAAAACATGGATGGAAATGGTCCGAAAATATGTGGATGTTAAAGGCCATAATAAAGACGTATTGTTATCCATGTGATTGGTCCTGCATAGTTCTCTTTTTGGTTAATTAGCCTATCCGAAGTACTCGGATAAAAGGCTTAGTTTCTATTGCTTTCATCTATTAATAAATAAAATAATGGCTAAATGATTTTGGGTATTACAGTCGTGTTTGAGTGGGTGACAAAATTTGCAACGTCTTGAAGAAAGTTGCTCTTTTGTGAAGTGTCTGACTGAAAGAAGATTTCTTCATGTCTGTGTTGAATGCTCAACATAGCAACAACACCGTGTTACATTGTGTGCGTCTCATCTTGGGGATCACGAGAGGATGGAGTTCAGAGGTTGATTATAGAAGAGGTTGGGTCTGGCGATCAAGGCCAAACCACCGTAAATGCGACATGTAAGTAGCAAGGCACTCAGACTAAAACACTAACTAAATCTCTTAAGTATACTTTTACTGTTTAAGCTATTGTAGTATGTGAAGTGTAATTAAAGTCCGTGTCCTGAAAGAGGTGGCTTGTCACCTCAATTGCTTTAGATTACATTGGAGCTCAAGTCACACAGGCGCTCCTTGTAACATTGTTCATTAGAATGGTAGTTCGGCTACACTTGACTCTGAAATTATAGATTATTCACTACTTTCTAGCTTCTTTCAAACTATATAGCAATGTTTAAAATAGCGATAACGGTAACCTAACGTTTTGCCTCCGTTAGGTTACATCATATATAGCTAGCGTAACGCATATCGTAAGTTACACAATTCCTATTTATTTAATAAGAGTAAATATAAAACTATATATAATAAGTTTTATAGATTTAAAAATTCTAAAAAAATGAATGTAAAACCATTCCATAATACATAGACACTATTCTAAGTTTCGAACAAAGTTTTTATAATAATTTTAACATTTTATCTTTATAAATTATATTAAGTTCACTATCATAATTTCAATCATCACCAAATAAGAAAATAAAAATTCAAATTTATTTATTTCAATTTTATTCATCAACAATGCCATAATTTATATTTTGTAATGCTTAATCTTAGTTTTTAATATTCATTTCGCTTCCGCTGAGAGCTCAATATAATCAACAACAATTAAGAAAATTCAACAAATTGAGAGGAATTATAGCAGGTATTTACAAATTAATAAGTTATCTATTCTACAAGTAATCAAACAAGTAAACAACAAGTAATAAAGTGAAAAATTGTAGCAGTAAACTAACAAAGTAACAATTAATAACAAATAATCTGCAGTAATATGGAAATTACTCAAAAATATAACAAATAACGTAAAAAAGCACACTGTTATGGTGCACTGAGTTATTTTCCACTGTTAAATAAAGTTGAGCTTGCGTTAGGTATCATAACGCAATATAATGGATTTCATAACACGTTATTTTCATCATTGCTATATAGATTGCAAGCCACAATTATGGAGATTTTCAAGCATATTGTGCTTTCAAATTGTAAAGCCCAGAGAAAAATACATATATATTTTTAACTCTTTGCTTTATATCGTTTGAATCTAATCGTTGGTCATGGTATTTTTAACTCGGACATACTTTTTCTGGACCCGTCCGGTACCTTCGTGTATTTTTATTTGGAAATTTGGGGTTTGATTTAGTTATTCTTGTTGAGTTTTGTAGGGGTATTTAGGTAATTTCACATGGTAGTAGGGTTGTAGCTTAATTTTCATCCTGTACATGTAAACCCTATTCTCAAAAAATAGTGAAGAAATACTCTGGCGGCCGTGGACGTAGTCCAATTTGGGACGAACAATGTTAATTTTTGTGTTCTTGTGATTTGTTGTTCTTTATTCTTCTGAGATTGCCATAGAGATATATGATAGTCTATACAATTCTTTGATTACTGCAGGAAGCGTTTATTCAGCATGATCAACGATCTTCCCACTGTTTACGAAGTTGTGTCTGAAAGGAAGCAGGGAAGAGATAAGTCGGGCGTGGACAGTGGAAGTAAATCAAAACCGTCGACAAAGGTTAGATACTCTGAAGTCTTCACATTAGTATTTATTCCATCTTTGTGATTTTGGTGTGTAGCCTCATGTCCAGAGATCAAGTGAAGGTCAGATAAAGAACAACTCCAAACCATCCGACGAGGCTTATGGCGAGGACGAAGATGAGCACAGCGAAACTCTCTGTGGAACCTGCGGTGGCAACTACAACGCGAACGAGTTCTGGATTGGGTGTGATACATGTGAGAGGTGGTTCCATGGGAAGTGTGTGAAGATAACTCCGGCCAAGGCCGAGAGCATCAAGCACTACAAGTGCCCCAGCTGCAGCGCTAAGAAGAGCAGGCAGTGAACGTAAGTTAAGGGCTGCTTGTGCCCGTGTTTTCGCCTTTGCTGACAGTAAGCTTCTGAAATAGTGTTACATGTGCTTTTTTTGGTTAACAACGGTCACATAATGTTAGGTTGTTGAAGTTTGGCTTGATAGCTGTTAATGTTCATATATATAAGACATCAATCTGTAGTGAAAGAAAACTGGTCGCTTTATCTTGTATCCCCAGTTTGTATCCTTTCCCCCAAGTGGTTTCTTTTAGTTCAGTGTTCAGATGTGTTGATCTTCTTCTAGCAGATGTGATGTTGTTCTCTAGATCAAAGACAAGGTTCCAAGTTATCGAGGATATGAGCTAATATGGGATTTTTGTTTTGTATCGGTAGATCCTTCAAAACGATATTATCAGTTGATATATCGTTCGTCGTGGCTGATATACAGATATCTAGAGAGGCATAGAAGCAGTGTTCAGATGGACAATTTTCATATTGGATAGTGCAATATCAAGCGATTTGTCGTGGATATGAGCTAATATTGGGTTTTTTGTATTGTATCGGTAGATCTTTTAAAATGATTTTATCGAATGATATATATTCTACTTTAAAAATGATTTTATCGAATGATATATATTCTACCGTGTGAAACCATTTCACAGTTGTTCATTGATATCTTCTCTGTATCTGTTGCTGGTAGCTACGATGACATAGAAGCAGGGTTAACGGGTTTAGATGGCGTTTAGATGGCTTTGTGAGGTGATTTTAAGAAAATTATTACATCACAACAGTACGATAGTATGAGTATATTTCTAACTAAATATTCATACATTTCTTTGTGAAAGTAGAACTAAGAAGACAAATTACTACTTTAACTGTGGTCGGGTTCATAGATGTCCTATGGTCGTCGATCAAGTGCTCTCGATATTAAATGCATTCTCTAAAACTACAAAAGGTCGTGGATCAAGTGCTCTCGATATTGAATGCATCTCTAAAACTACAAAAGATACTTAAATCATTAATAAATCTCAAGTCCTATCAAGTGCTCTCAATTTTAATAAATCTCAAGTCCTATCAAGTGCTCTTGATATTGAATGCATTCTCTAAAACTACAAAAGATACTTGAATCATTAATAAATCTCAAGTCCTGATAAAGACAATTGGATATGCTGACGATTTATGTCTTACACTATTATTAAATATAAAAAAGGATTAATTACACTCAGACCTCTTACAGTATGAGAGATGTATAACTTATCACCCTTAAAGTTTAAAACTCTCACTTTGACCCCTAATCTGCAAAAAAGTTTAAAACTCTCACTTAGACCTTCTGAACCAAAAAAAAAAAAAAAAAAAAAAACTGACAGAAAAGCTCAGATGAAGATATTTTTTCTGTAGTCCAGGGAGTTTAAGTGAGAGTTTAAAACTTTAGAGGTGATAAGTTATAAACCCTATGTTACAGGAATTCTAAGTATAATTAACCCTATAAAAAATCTTTCTCATTATCTATGCAATGAACTAAAGGAGCGGAGTAATACTGGTCAATTTCGGAAACTTCCATTAAACACGACGATCCGTCTTTTCCAACTAATTTATTAACAAAAGAATTTCTAAAAAAATTTCCTTATCTAGAATAATTTATTAACCGTACTTAATATTATATGTATAAAATAATTGACTAAAGTAAAATTTAACGGCTAAAAAAAATTTGGGTACCAAACAAAACCTTTAAATAATTTTTTAAAACCTTCATTTTTCATGGATCAATTAAAATACCTAAACCATAAATAAATAAGAGGAATATAATAGTAACACTTGTGAAATTTTCATCCAATTAGCTAAAAAGTCAAAAATACAATTCTTTTTGCAAATAGCCTCGTAATGGCTCCTTTAGAGCCGTTGGGGGGCTAAATGCAAAAATATTCATATATGCATATTAACATTTTGTTGGGAGTTTCTAAAAGAGCACACTTAATAACGGTCCAGACTTTTATTATCCGAACCAAAAATAAACTAGGAAAAGTGGTGTGCTTCTTTAGAAACTCCCCATTTAGAACTATTATAGAGGGTGCAAACATTAATGACATATAGTATCACAAATTAGTAGTAGCAACTGAGAGTAGGAAGAGAGTAAACATTGGTATTATCATATTTGTATTTATTTTCTCTTCTGAGTTGAATAAATATACATTTCCTTTGAATTTATTGTCCATTTTGATAAAACCAAATACATATTACAATTGAATATGTATATTAAGTAGATATCATCCATTATGGCAATAATTTTGAAAAATGATACACATTTCCTGTAACTCTAAATAGAGATGGTAATGGACTTGTCTACGGGCTAAATTTTGGTCCATTTTATACAAAATTTTGAATTAAAATAAAATTTTCAATTTCCTAATTCAAAAATTTGTATAGGAAAAACCAAAATTTGATCTGTGAACGCGTCTATTACCATCTCTAAATCTAATACGTTATGTATATATCATTGAAAATTGCTTCTTAATTAATGCGTTACTAAATACTGAATTGACTAAATTATTTATGTTTTCGAACATATTTATCAAATATGAATATAGAATCAAATATAAATCCGATTATTTGCATTTGTTCACATTAAAACTCATGATCCATATCAATAAAAATAAGGGATATTTACAGGTTTGTCCCTTAAATCTTTATAAATTATAATTTAGTCTCCCAACTCTTCATATTTAGGATTTAGTCCCCCAAATCCTCTAAGTTATTACAATTTAGTCCCTCTCCCTAACTTTCGTTAGCCCAGTTCTTTTTTTGACCTGATTTTTCTATTTTATCCCTCCTTAACTCTCTTCTCCTTCCCTCTTTCTCCTCTCTTCTCCTTTTCTTTATTCTTCCTCATCTCTTCTCCTTCTCTCCTCCTCCTCTCTTCTCCTTCCCTCCTCTTTCTCTCCTCCTTTTTTTCATTGGGTTCATTGACTTCCCACTTCTTCTTCTCTTCTATATCTGTATTCACCACATTTTTCTTCATAGGGGTATTTAAGTTATTTTATTATTATAAAAAAATAAAAATTAAATTCTGCCGTTTATTTGAACGGAAAAACTAACGGATGGACTAAATTGTAGTAACTTAGAGAATTTGGGGGACTAAATCCTAAATATGAAAATTTGGGGGACTAAATCATAATTTATAAAGATTTAAGGGACAAACCTATAAATACCCCTAAAAATAAATAAAAGAAGTTTTTTAATGCATTTACCAATTTTCTAAGTACTCCCACTACTGAAAAAATCAATTTTATTGCAAGTTTGCCATAATAATTTATTAACGAATTTGTCATCATTATCTTCAGTTATATTACAAGTTTGTATTTTGTTTCTTCTCCTATCATGCTTCTTTCTTAATCTCTATCAAATTAAAATCCTAGTAATTCTCAATATTCTAAAAGTAAAAAGAATTCAACCGTTATAATTCTAAATAATTAAAAATAAAAAAGAATTCAAAAATTAAATTAATATTTTTGAAAGATTTTAAGAGTGTGCTAGGGCTTTGAGATGGAACAAGAGTGGTTGGAAGGCAACCGTAGGATCAGATGGTTGGAGAGGAGGCAACAATATAATCGTTTGGGAGTGGTGAGAAATAAAGTAGCCAGAAATTAAAAATGAAGACAAAATTAAAAAAAAAAAAAAATGGTAACTTGAAAATATAACATGTTATAGTTAGAAAAACTTTTATTTTTGAACTCTATTGAGGTTTATTTAGAAAGTGAGGGTGGTACTTAGGAAATTGGGGTTTGCATTTAGAATTTCAACAACAACAACAACTAAGCCTTTTAACCCAAGTATTTAGGATAGGTTACATGAACCAAAAAAAAGAATCACGCCGGATCGATCACTTTGATAGTCCTTCTCCATTCATTTCTATCAAGTAATATCTTTTTATTTAAACATCTAGAATTCATATCTTTTCGTATCAACTCCATTCATGTTTTCTTCGGTCTTCTCTTCGTTCTTTTAACTTGTCATATATTGATAAACTTCTCTCGTCGAGCTGGTGCATTTATAAACCTATATTGTATATGACCAAACCATCGTAAGTGATTTTCTCGCATTTTCTCATTGATAAGAGCTACACTTATCTTATCACGGATATCTTCATTTCTCACTTTATCTCATTTAGAATTTCCTAAAGTAAAAATAAAAATATTTCCCATGGGCCATGAAAGCATTAAACATACGGACCGATCTTTTTAAAGAAGGGGTATTTACTGGTTTGTCCCTTAAATCTTTATATATTATGATTTTGTACTCCAAATCTTCATATTTAGGATTTTGTTCCCCAAATCTCATAAGTTACAACAATTTAGTTCTCCTCTCTAACTTTCCCTAACACAGTTAAATATTTGACCATTTTACCCATCTTTTTCTCTTCTATTTTCCTCCTCTCTTCTCATTTTCTTCATTATTTCTCCTCTCTTATTTAACTGTGTTAGAAGAGAGGAGGAAAAGAGAAAAAGAAGAGATGAGGAAAATAGAAGAGGAAAAGAATAATAAAATGGTCAAATATTTAATTGTGTTAGGAAAAGTTAGAGAAGGGAACTAAATTGTTGTAACAGATTTGGGGGACAAAATACTAAATATGAATATTTGGGCGACAAAATCATAATATATAAAGATTTGAGGGACAAACCGGTAAATAGCCCTCTAAAGAATACATGAGCCGGCCCTAACGCGAACAGCAACCGGCAGCAGAGCGCCGCCCACTTCCCACCGCCGCCGTGCTCTCTCGATGGCGACTCTTTTTAGTCGCCGCTATTAAAAATTAGTTTTCCCCCCTTCTCGTCGATTCCATCTACCCAACAATTTCCCAATTCGAGTTGGGTTTTCTTCAAAATTTGTATTTGGGCATTGAAGTTTCACTCATTGCGAGGTTTGGAGAAGCGAAGGATGAAGCGGACTCATAGGATGAATTTGAGTGGCCCTGATGGTAAGTACAACTAAAGATTTCATCTTGTTACATAATTTTTGTTATCTTGGATATATATCAATGTTGAATATTTTGTTTTCTTGGTGCAGCCTAAGTGTTTGTTTAAATGTTTAGGAGATGTCAGGAATGTGTTTTGGTTAATGCTGCATGGGCATGATGACAATGCATTGATTTTAGATAATCTGATGGTTACCCAGATTTTTTTAATGCTGATTTCGTAGAATCTTGCTGCATAATTTGGTTGCTATAGCTTTTTTTTGTTTGATGTCTTGTGCTTACTGCGGCCTTAGTGTTTGTTTATATGTGTAGGAGAGGTTAAAAATGTGATATTCAAAGATCTATGCAATGTTTAAAATAGCGATAACGGTAACGTAACGTTTCTGGTAGACTATATTGCATGTAGCGTAATGTATAACATACGTTACACAATTTCCTATTTATTTAATAAAATTAAATATAAAGCTATATAAGATAATTTTTATAAATTGGAAAATAAATTAAAAAATTCTAACAAAAGAATATAAAAATTTATAACACATTGTCAATTCTAATTTTCTAACAAATTTCACAATAGTTTTCATATTTATATTCACAAATTACATTAAATCTGCAATCTTAATTTCAGTCGTCATCTAAACAAGAAAATAAGATTCCATATTTTTTATTTCAATTTAAGCTATTGTCAATATTGTAATTTGTATTTTGTAATACTCAATTTATATTATCTGTATTCTTGACACTGCTACATCGTTGATTAAGAGTTCTCGTTTGTTTTGTTGAAAAACCATTTATTTTTCAACTATCAAATCTGTATTAAAAAATTACGAAAAATCATGAATATTTATATACCATGATTTTAGGACATGGAGACTACAATTAACCAATTCGTTCGTTTTGATGTCCCATTGCTAGATTTTAGGGCACCTCATTAGATTCCAATCTAAGGACATCCAAGACACATTTTTCCATACACACACACACACTTACATAAAGGGCGAGAGAAAACAACAACTAAGACTTTTATCCAAAGTATTTATGGTAGGCTATATATATTCCTGCGCCCATGGCAAATAAACCTACTTTCTCAATAGAATTAGACTTCGAAACCCTTGCATCTTCCTCTATACCTTCTTAAGTACTTTAGGACCAAATCTTACAAGGTTTAGGGTTCATTTTTTCCTTCTATGTAGCGGGTATAACTTGTGATGTTTTCAGTAACAGTGGGTGTGTGTATACACAAGTTTATATATGACTGCTCCTATGATGTTGGTTCCCAAATTAAGATTCGTGTGAAGTGTGAACTTCACCTCGAGTGATCACCATAAAAGATCCGAAGCGTTAATCTTGATCTTCAAATATTTATTAGCTTACCTACTAAAGTTGAAGTCATTTCAACATCTTTTACATATGTAAGTGGTTTCAAGAAATATGCAGTTTCAGCCATAGAAATAGTATAGTCTAATTGATGAAGATCAGGATTTGATTTGGGAATAGATTAGATTTGATTAGATTTGGATCTTATTAGGATTTGGATTTTATTAGGATATTTGATTGGATTAGGAGTTTGGATTCTATTAGGATTTTGTTTGTTAGAGTTTTCCTATATATATGGGTTTGCATGGAGAATTAAAAAAGATGAATAATATTTAAAAATTTCTTGAGAAATTTCTGGCGTGGATTTCGCTTGAGCAAATCTTTCCTTGTAGATTTGTGGAGAGTAGGCGTAGATTCGTCTGGGTGGATTCCCAAACCCCGTAAGTTCTTCCCCAATTTATCTATTTTCTCCAATTCATCCAAAAAAACCATAATTTTCAAAACACTAACCCTAATTTCGCCTCCGTCCTACGTCAATTTGGTATCAGAACCTAGATTTTTTTTCCATCACCATTTTCTTCTTCCACATCTCCATCCTCTTTTATTTATTTTTATTTTTATCTTGAAAAAAAAAGTACAGATCTAAAAAAAAAAACAGATCTGAAAAAAAAGATTTGAAAAAAAAAGTATAGATCTGAAAAAAAAGAACTTCCTCTTCTTCTGTTCAACAACAGCCACCTGTTCCTCCTCCTCCTCTTCTTTTCTATCCGCAACAGCCAAAAAAAAAGTACAGATTTGAAAAAAAAGTACAAATCTGAAAAAAAAGGTACAGATTTGAAAAAAAACTCCCCTTCTTCTCTCCAACAACAGCCACCTGTTCTTCTTTCTCGTCTTCTTTTCTACCCGCAACAGCCAAAAAATAAAAAGTACAGATCGGAAAATAAAAGAAACAGATCTGAAAAAAAAATCTTCCCTTTCTTCTCTCTAACAATAGCCACCTGTTCCTCCTCTTTTCTACCCGCAACAGCAAAAAAAAAAAACTTCTCTTTTTTCTCTCCAACAACAACCACCTGTTCCTCCTCCTCCTCCTTTTCTTTTCTATCCGCAACAGCCAAAAAAAAAAAAGTTCAGATTTGAAGAAAAAAAAAGAGGAGAGAAAAAAAGAGAAAAAGAGAAGAGAGAAAAAAAAGAAAAAAAAGAGAAGAGAGAAAAAAGAGAGAGATCTGTTCACATTTAAAAAAAAAAAACTGAAATTTCAGATCTGAGAGGGAGAAAAAAAAAAGAGAAAAAAAGTACAAATTCTTCTCCCCCTCCCTCTACTTACCCTGCACCTCTTCTTCCCCTTCATCCAAACCAGCAACAACAACATCAGCAGCAACAACAAGTAAGAGCAGCAACAACAAGTAGGAACAACAGCAGAACTGCAGCAGCAGCAGAACTGCTGCAGGACAGCAGCAGGACAGCAGCAACGGTAGCAGAACAGCAGTGGCAGCAACCAGTAGTAGCAGAATTGCAGACCAGTGCAGCAATTAAGGAAAAAAGTGGTGATTCGAAGTTCATTTGGACGTGAACTACTCATCCCTCCATGTGATACTTAACTTGAACTGAATTTCAATTACTAAATTCTTTGCAATATTATTGGATTGCAATAATTTGTGACGGAATGGTTAATTGCTTCTCTCTAGTGATCTCATATTTATTTGCATTTAGCAATTGATTTATTGAAAAAATTAATTTAATGCATGCATTTGGGTCGTCTGAGTCTTAGATTTTGCACTATCATTTATATACTTGACTAATTTGCATTGCATGATCCATTCTATATATTAAGCATGTCTCATTTTACAACACGATCTAGTCGCCATTCGGAATCAAATAAGTCATTATATTTATGATCTGCGTGTTGCTAGAGAAATAATAGATGAAAAATTCTGCTATAAAGATCCCGTATTTAATGGTTATTCCTCCACTCGCGAAGTGAATATGGAATATTATTTTGACTGTTATGAAATGTCTAGTAAACGTAAATTTCAATTTGCTAGGAGACGATTAGTGGGGCAAGCCAAAGATTTTTTTGATTTCAGTAGAGATTGATCGTGAGGAACGTTATAGGAATCCTATAAACTCATGAGAAGAGATGAAAGATATTCTTATTGAGGAGTATCTTCCTATGTATTATAGAACTCGTCTTTTAGATAAATTAGAAAGTAGATTCACTCTAAAAATTAGAACACAGTGCTTTAAATGCGACAAATATGGACACTCTGCCTTTTAATGTACCATGATCAAGTATTCTAAGTATTGCATATTTTGGCATTATGACTATGAGTATCTCCTCAAGAGTGAACCCATAAATATCATGCATACTAATCACATTGACGATTCAGGAGTTTTTGAGGTTAATGTTTTTAAAAAAAGTACTGTAGTTGAATCACAATTGGAATCAAATATGTTTTTTCTTATTGCCGATACTACCATTCTTTTTATGGTTAATGATGATATTAGTAATGAGGTACAAGAGTCTAATACACATGCACCAACTGAGATTCATATTCCTATTGAAATCCATGCTACTGTAAAGTGTACTACTAATATTACTGATACTCAGAATATTTTAGTAGAGTCTAGTGCACCCCCACATGATACTAGGTGTTCAATTTTGGAGTCAAATGTAGATGAAGAGGCTGAGTATGAAATAATTGACACTAATATTGCTACCAGTAAGTCTTTGAGTATTCTTCCCATGTCTTGACAGGTTACACCTAATATTTCATTTTCTAGAGATTATTTGGAGTTTACTTTCGAGATTCATCAAGTTCCCATACAGTGTAGTGACATTATATCATTTGCGATGATTGATGTATGCCATCTTAGAGAACCAACATATCTATTTTTTGAAGTTGTACCACTTGAGTCTGTTGCTTTGCATTTGCCTGATATGCATGTTAAGCATGATGAGATCTCTAGACAGATAGCAATTTGCAATGATGAGTACAAATTTGTTGTATATCCACATAATGTTTTGCAGGAATTTGTACTTGATAATGAAGTGAAAGTTTTGGTTCCCTCTGAGAGGTTGCTTCCAGAAATTGTGAAGAAATTATACGTTCTACATTCAGATTTCTATGGAATTTTGATGAAAATTGCTTCTACTACCTATAACCTAGATATTTCATGGGATCCATATTCGACTACTTCCATTACAGGTGTTTTCCCAGATCTATCTTGGTTTGACACAAGTTCACTAAAAAAGCCAGTTCCTCCTCCACCACTTTTGTTCAGATATGTAGCACAAGCTATAGTTCCTCAACCACCACTATGGCCTAATTGAGATACTTCGTGGATGCCGATCAGTTCAATCCGGACATGTTTATCACCGCATTCATTGGGGACGAATGCTTTGAAGCCGGGGAGAATTGATGTAGATCAGGATTTGATTTGGAAATAGATTAGATTTGGATCTTATTAGGATTTGGATTTTATTAGGATATTTGATTGGATTAGGAATTTGGATTCTATTTGGATTTTGTTTGTTAGGGTTTTCCTATATATATGGGTTTGTATGGAGAATTAAAAAAATGAATAATATTTGAAAATTTCTTGAGAAATTTCTGGCGTGAATTTTGCTTGAGCAAATCTTTTCTCGTGGATTCGTGGAGAGTGGGCGTGGATTCGCCTGGATGGATTCCCAAACCCCGTAAGTTCTTCTCCAATTTATCTATTTTCCCTAATTTATCCAAAAAAAATCCCTAATTTTCAAAACCCTAACCCTAATTTCGCCTCCGTCCTGCGTCACTAATCCTCAGGTAAAAGGTGTTGAAATGACTTAAAATTTTTGTATATAAGTTAATAAATATATGTAGATCAAGATGAACTGTTCGGATCTTTAATCGTAGTTGACGTTGGACTTTTCACAAAGCTTAGTTTGATAATTGACCTTATAGGAGCGGCCCCATATATATATATACACAAGTTAGGCTATAAACATTTCATTAAATTTTCAAAAAAACATTTAACACGTCTCTCACTCTTTATTTATTTTTGATAATATATTATTACGCTCCTAGCTAATAGTTCATATTGGATATTAGACAAAAATTAGTATAGTTTATAATCATTATCATGAACTCAAAAAATAACCATAATTAGGATTTTTAGGGAGGAATTCGTGGTTAATTATAAACTATTTTAACTATTGATAGAGTATTGGAGGCTTTCACTCTTAAATTGTCGGCGTTTCAGCTATCCAGATTCCGGGTAGAGGGAGTTATGTATATTTGTCAAACTTGCAAAAGATGAATAGTAAAAAGAGAACAAAGTAATGATGGGCTCCTAGCAAATGAACGGTGGAAAAGTGAAACCTAATTCTTTATATACATAGAGTTGGGCTGGGCTATTATTGATACTATTTGGGTGTGGATGCTATCAACTAAGATCTAATAATAAACAATCCAAAATGAAAACCCATTATAATAGATGTGATTATCATTCATAAACTATCTAAAAATAAAATTTCATAATTTGGAATATGATTTACTTATGGATCACCCAAAAATTAGTGAATTTTATGATAGTTAGATGTATTCATTTTGTTTGCACTTAATCCATGGTTAAAAGAAATTAAATTTTTATAAAATTTCATTCTAGATAATATGAAGTGTAGATCATATCTACGTAATAGATTTTAATTTTGGATTGACCATTCTTCAATCTTGGTTAATAATATTCATATTCAAATACAATTAATTATAGTCCAGCTCCCAGCACAAATAACTACATGTGTTGTTAGCCAAAAAACAATAACCCCATTACTTTTCAAATTTTTTCGAAACATAATCTCCAACTACTTAGCTTTTTTACGCTCAAATTTCATAGGTCTTAAAGTTCATTTGCTCTTCCATCAAGTAAATATAAGATGTATTCACTTATGGAAGGCCAAAACTAGAATCCATAAATTTGGGTATATGAGGAAATCCTATGGGGTTAGATCATAATAAAAAATTTGAAACAAAAAATTTGGTGAGAATGGAAATGGTCGGCTAGCGTAGGAACTTACATAAGCCGTCGGCTCATTTTCATTGTTTTCATATATATATTTGTATATAGCATAATAGAAATGAGCCGACAACTTATATAAGTTGCACTGCAATCCATTTTCATCTCTAGTATTTTCTTTTTAAAACTTATGTTGGGACTATGATCTCAACCTGCTAGAGTTCACTCATATTTAATTTCTTGGGTTTTAGTTTTTATATGTTCTTCCACCAAGCAGACACAAAATGGTGTTTGCTAAATTCAACATCTTGTGGCTACTCGATAGAAAGTAAATGTACTCCAAAATCTATAAAATTTGATCATCCAGAAGTTGAGGAGGTGGAGATCCTGATCCCACAAAAGATTGAAAAAGTTATAAAATCACTATTTTTGGTAGCTAGTTCACATAACTAAGCTGGCAGCTGATATGCAGTAATTCATATATATATATATATGGGATAATGAGTATCTAGTTCAGGAGGACCAAAATGAATGCCCTTGGTGGTCATTAGTCATAACTTTACATCGTTACATCCTCTTTCGAATCGGCACCATGGTATTGATCTTTACCCCTAGGGTTCACATATTCCCAATTTCACAGGGAATAGTTTGGTTTGTCCCTTGATCAAGCAGGTTAGAATGTTATCCTTTTGGAAAACCATTAATCTCTTAACCTCTTGTTTGATGGAAATACTAAAACTATTCTTCATAAAATTAGATATGAGTGAATCTCAAGTGGTAGAGATCTATACCTCTGTGACTGATCAAAAGATGAGGTTGACGGTAGTGGAGTTATGACCATCAATCATATTCATTTTGGTCTACAATAATAAGACCTATTAATCCATACACACACACATACAGATTTGGATCCTTTGGAAAGGATTTGACTCCAAATCCTTCCTATTAAATTTGAATAATGGAACATCCATTATCATGATTTACTCCTTTAGAATTGATCTAATAATCATTTACAGTGTCTTAAAACTAAAAATAAAAATTTTTGGAACTTTCTTAGCCATGCATCAAGTAAGCACCAAATGAATAATTGAAAATAGTAAGTTGGTTACTTTAACATTGTAGAATATTCAAAAGTTAATGAAAACTTGTATGATAGGATTTTAAAGTATTTAAACCATTATCATATATTTGGATTGACAATTTTTAAGTTCTAATGCATAGGTCTACACAAGATGCTTTTTTGACCATTCATTTAGTACCTACTTGATGTATGTGCAAACAAAATTTAAAAAAAATTGAATTTTGCTTTTGGCCACTGTAATAGTGTGTAGATCAATTTTAGCGGAGTGGATCTTCCATATAAATAGCCTAAAATTGAGTTTGAAGGAAGGATTTGGTTCCAAATACTTTTAGAATGACCCTATCTATATATATAGTCGTTGCCCTTATGTCTAAATATTGGAGAATTTGTCGTGTCTGACACCCCATATCCATTTGGGAGGATGACACCATGTCCATGTCCACGGATCATTGTCCAAAATAAATATATTAAAAAAATCTGGAAAATTTTATTATAAATAGCAAAACATATTTTTATCATATTTAAGCTCAAAATAACTTTTAAACTATATGTATGCAAAAATCATAAACTTACAGTTAGCACAATACAGTATGGTAGATTTTGCTCCACAGTAAGTTTGTCAATTAAAGTTCAACTAAAATCCCATCTAAAAATGGACCATTTTTTAGATTGGCGATCTATCTTTTACAAGAATTCTAATAAAATAAAAACAATATGCTTAACCTTAAATTTTTTCTTAAGTAAGATCTTCCTTCCTATTATAAATACTCTAAGATAATTTGGACGTTTTAACATATGGAGCTTGCTTTCCTATTCAACCTCCTTCTCAATTTGGTGTTGTAGCTCATTAGCAGCCACCTCCATTTGACGTTCAACATCATTCATCTCTATAAGGACTTACATAAGGACAAGACAATTTCATGGAAGAGTAACTAAGGTAGTTTATTGATCATCAAAAGATAATTAAGTATCGGCTCAAGCACATATTCTGGACAGCAAGTTTTCATCCTACCATTTATTGTATCTCCAGTCATCCATCAGATGTATATTGAGAAAAGCAGAAAATAAATTTATTTTGAATATTATCTTCTGTCAGTCAATTCCTCGTTCGGGTTTGAAAACCAATGAGCCTTTCGTCGCTTACGAACACAAAAGTGTGGCCTTGTTTCTCAACCAGGTTCTTGTTCAGTTAAATATGTATTCTGTTTCTATCTCAATATAATTCCTCTTTTTCTCTTGGTGTCATTTATGTCGATGACCTCTATTGAATAATATGACACTTTTTTGTTCAGCTTTCACAGTCTTGTTTAATTTTGTTGCCACACGTCTTTGCAGTCAATTTCAAATAACTGAGGCCTTGTGAATGGATATGGAAATTTGTCGAAAATCACGTGATCAAGTTGAGGTTAGTTTCTATGCATGTTGTACCTCAATCCCACAGGTGCATATATTATATGCTAATTTACATATATCTATAACTAGTAGGCTATGCATTTCAAATTAGGTGCAATTTTTTTTACTCCAGCGTCATCATAATCAGTTCATGGTTATCACTATAATATCAATCAAACTGTGGACCTATGTTAGATGGTAATGATAGAAATTATGAACAATGATACAACTTGTTGAACGTGTGAATATGGTCTGCGCTTTTTGGTTAGGTGCAACTTCTTTCTTTCCTGGTCAATACTATAAAATCTCCGAGACTGTAGTCTTGTGTTAGATGATTCTTGTTAGAATGATGAACAGTGATACAACAACAAACAACAACAACAACAACAAAGCCTTTTATCCCAAGTACTTGGGGTAGGCTACATGATCCAAAAGAGAATCACGCCGGATCGATCACATTGATAATCCTTCTCCATTCATTCCTATCAAGTAGTATCTCCTCATTTAAACCTTTAGAATCCATATCTTTTCGTAACAATGATGAACAATGATACAACTTGATGAAATATGTATATGAGTAGCTGCATTAGTCGACGAAACATATTTGTCTTGTACATTGTTGCATTGAAATGGATGCAGTAGAAGAATGTAATCATATAGGTATTTTTATGCTCTAAAACTTAAACAGCGGGCGTGGACACAACTTTAGTGAGTTTATGTGGACATCTGCATGCCATGTAGTAAATCCGAGGAGTAGAGCATGCTATTGCAAATGGAATACGTGCACTTTTGGCTTTTCTCCATCATAAATGGAAAATTTTACTTCAAAAAATATAATTGCAATAATGTGTTCATTTATTTAAATGTCTTGATTTTTTAAATTTATTCATATTTTAAGGAAGTAAATGTGTCATGCCTTATATTGAAGTATCCTAGTTTTGCTATGTCTTAACATAAGTAATTCTTATAATATATTTATATCAACACTATAGTTTTATAATATCAATTTTATAATATCTGAAATTTTTTGAATTAATACATTATTAGCAAGGTTTTAAATATTGGCCGTTATGGATACATACTGCATGTATCATATCAAATTTTGAGGTAATCCGATATTTAGTCAATATTGCTGATATTGCCAATATTGTCTAATATTGACAATTTTGATCTCATCAATGATTACTGATAATGATACCAATTTCGATAGTTTAAAACAATGTTTAAAATAGTGATAACGGTAACGTAACGTTTTGCCTCTGCTAGGTTATGTTGCATATAACATAACGCATAACGTAGGTTATGTAATTTCCTATTTATTTAATAAAAATAAATATAAACTATATAAAATAATTTTTATAAATTGAAATGTAAATTTAAAATATCTAAAAAAAGAATATAAAACCATTTTATAATCATAATCTATTCTAGTTTTATATTAAATTTTACAATAATTTTCATATTTATCTTTATAAATTATATTAAATCTGCAACCGTAGTTCCAGTCATCATTTAAACAAGAAAATAATATTCCAATTTTTTATTTTAATTCCAGTTATTATCATTGTTGTAAATTATATTTTGTAACGTTCAATTTATCATATTTGTAATTCATAATTTTAGTTCAGTTAAAAATTTAATATAATCAACAAGTAAGATATTTCAACAATCGAAGAGGAATTACAAGCGAACAAGGAAACAATTGCAAATTAATAAGTTAGTAATTACACAAGCAATCAAACAAGTTGTAACAACCCAATTTCTATCATAACTTATGTTACTGATGTCAAATTTATCCAAGAGTGAATTCGTTGTGTTCGTCTCATTTTTCTATAGTTTTTGAAATTTTCTGGATAGTCACCTAAAATAATATTATTTTAATCACCGGTGGGCTCTATACATATTTTGACTAGTCTATCTTTTTTTGACTTGTAAAGATAAAGTTTGACTTTATTTGGATTAGTTTAATTTGAAATTATAACTATAAATAACTCCAAAAATCTATTATTACTAGTCATTTGTCATATACCTATTTTATCTTTATTTACCCATATATCCCATACCCTATCTCTCCAAATTATGGATCTCAAAGCTACTCCCATATTTATATGGTTAATATAATATAAAATATCAATGAAAAGTCAACATAACCTTCCTACCCCATACCTTACTTTAACCATGCTTGTTCTTTGGCCAAATATGACAAGCCATCTTTTTGTCCCCATATCTCCTTTATCTCATACTTGTCTTTTGGCTAAGCATGGCAAGCTATTCTCTTGCTCCCATATCTCCTTTATCTTATTATATTTTTTTCTCCCTTTCTTTTCATTTCTTCTCCTCATTATATATCTCTCCTTCATTTTTCATTCTTCTCAAGCTTCTTTTACTCCAACTCTCAAAAAGAATTAAGAAAAGAGAAAAACTTCTTTAGTTTCAAGATAGACTTATCTTTCCTAACCCATCAAGGCAAGTAAAATAACATCTACTCTCATATTTTTTTTCTAACTCTAATTGTTTATGGTTAACTTAGAATCTTGATTTGTTAAAACTTAAAAAGATAACGACTCTATACAAAAATCTCTATGATTATTGTAGAAAAATAAAAATATGATTTTTACACTTTACTCTATATTTATGTATCAAATTTATCATTTTATTTATAAACTCTCATTTTTAAACTGCAAGTTGTAAAGTTAAACTATATGCTTAATTTTTAAATTATAAAAATGCTACCTTTATGAATGTTCATCATATTGGATATAAATTTGTAGTTTTCTATATAAGTTTTTCGTGTATAATACAATGATTTAAAAATTATTTTCCACTTGCCATTAGAGAATATGCATATATATATATATATATTTGTTTATTTATTTATTCATTATCATGTTTTAAAGAGAGAGTTTCATATAAGTTTTACATTAAATTTACTAAAATATTTCTTTTATGCAAGCTATTACATTAGATCAAGATTCTTTTATGCTAATCCATATTCACTTTAAAAATATATAAATTAATAAGGTTTAATAAATTTGCTACTTTCCATATCATGAAATTATACTAAAATTTGGAAAATTCATATGTTGTTAAAGTAATCGTTATAATAATGTTAAGCCTATTTAATTTTTATTTTTACACTTTAGTACCGACTTTCTAATATGTCTTTATATGCATAATTGTATATGTGTGGTTTATATACATGATCATTATTTTCATAACACATTCTAGTATTCTATGACTATCATGCTTGCCTTGACATATACATACTAGTCACTTGTACAACATACATGAAATTATGCCGAATTTTTCTCATTAGTACATACACATGTCTTGAAAATGCTATGGATCCTGACTTGCCTATTAACTTGATTTTGATATGGACCACATCTTGCTTGTTACTAGACATGTGTATGTAGAAATCTTGACATGATTGATTCATCATATTCCGGATTGATTTCCATGTAATATAACTTGAAATCTTGGGTTATGGGAGAACTAAAAGATGGACAAATATTGTATCGTGAAAGATTTATGATAGGTTGCGCAATCGAAATAAGGGCCTATCCGCGGGGGCGCCCGGATGGTGCTGAGTCATCATATCTTATTTAGTCCATATTGATGGGACGACCGGATATTCAGTATCGATATCTGTTTGAGTGCTTAGCGGTACGGCTGGTTTAGCGCCAGCATTTTGGCCGAGTCCCGGGTATGCACATGTATTTTCACGATACGAGTCTATTTCTTCACCATTCAGTTCAAAATATAAAATAAAATATGATATTAAGTTATAAAATATGATATTAAGTTAGACTTGATATGTATGTATATCGCTGCTTGATATTGTTATTTAATCATTACTGTTTCCTATACATGTGTATGTTTTTTACATTAATTCATATTTTACTTGTTAGTGAATATTGCACACTCCCTACGATACGAGTCTATTTCTTCACCAATCAGTTCAACATATAAAATTAAATATGATATTAAGTTAGACTTGATATGCATGTATATCCCTGTTTGATATTATTACTTAATCATTACTGTTTCTCATACATGTGCATATATTTTTATATCAATTCATATTTTACTTGTTAGTGCATATTGCACACTCCCTACGATACAAGTCTATTTCTTCACCAATTAGTTCAAAATAAAATAAAATATGATATTAAGTTAGACTTGATATGATTGTACATCCCTACTTGATATTGTTACTTAATCATTACTTTTTTTCCATACATGTGCATATGCTTTTTACATCAATTCATATTTACTTGTTAGTGCATATTGCACACTCCTTACGATATGAGTCTATTTTTTTACCACTTAGTTCAAAATATAAACTAAAGTAAAATATTAATTTAGACTTGATATGAAGGTATATCCCTGCTTGATATTGTTATTTGATTGTTTAATATTTTTCACACATGCGCATACTTTCATATCCACACTTATATCTTACATATTTGTTTATATTACACACTCCCTACTTTTTATTATTTTACTTACCGGATTTGACCCTGAACTCCCCCACACGCTCAGATACTGAAAATGTGAGCGAGAATCCGCCATTACACGACCCGTAATTTCTGGAGCAGGCCGAGCAGCAGTAGATTTCTAGGCATCCGTTTTGTATTTTTGGTTTGATATGTATCACCCCTTTGGAACTTTATTTCCAAATTTTGTATAAGTATTGTACTTATTGCTTTTTATCTTAAATATGTATATCTTCTCTTTTATATGACAGTAGACTAACTTTCAAGATCCTGATAGATAAGTAGTATTTAGTTCCATTCATTTCTGTTTTTACATACTTATAGGACTCGTGTACGTCGACTTACACGTGCCCGCCGGTAACGCACTCTGTTTGCATATCCCTCCGAGAAATGGGGCGTTACACAAGCTAACAACTAATCAAATAATAAAATTACAGCAATTCGCTAATACTCAAAATAATAATCAACAACAATATAGAAATTATTAAAAAAAGAATTGTAAATAACGTAACACAACGTAATTTAATGTAATCATAAAAAAAAACGTACTGTTACGGTGCATTGAGTTATTTCTAGTTGTTACGTGGCGTTGGGGTTCTGTTAGGTTATGTAACGTAATATAACGTATTTCATAACGCATTAATTTCAACATTTGTTTGAAACTTGCATTACAGTAGATGTTGAAGAACAATAAATTATCCAAGTATGAAACCCTGTAATTGGGACAAGACGTTAAGCAAAAATTTTTCTATAGAATTCATGATATTTCTGATTATTCTTTTTTGTGTTTATTTGAGTGATTATACTTGTAAGAAGTCGGTCAAACTTTACGGCTGCTGTGAGTGATACGTATTTTGTTGAATTCCATCCACAGTAACTTCCATTTCCAGATAGCTATCTAGGAGAATAAAATCAATGGTGCACATTAAGTTGGGATAGATTTGTTTTGTTGTACATGAGTGGCAAACAACACTTGTTCTCAGATATGACACGATTCCTAATGATATGTATTTCTCCACATGCAAACAAAAATAACTGTTGTTTGTGATCTCTGGTCCCACTCTTTATAGTCTGGCATGTATCAGCCGACTAGGATGAATACGTGCATATGCTGTTTCAAAGAGCAGCAATATGAAGTTTGCAAGGTGACTATTCAACATCCCGAACTAATGGTTTTAGAGATCAACTATAATTAAATCATGCATTGATTCCCATTCACAAGTAGCTAGTCGAATGTAGATTGCAAAAAGATTCACACATTACAATAAAATGTTGTTTCATATTGCTCTAGTTTGAAAGGTGACTATTCAACATTCCAAACTAATGGTTTTAGAGATCAACTATAATTAAATCATGTATATATGCGTATACATATACATATGCATATGCATATGCATATACATATAATAATGGAAATGAGCCGCCGCCTCATATAAATTACCTGAACTGTACTCCATTTCTACTATCTCTAACATTTTTTAAGAAAATTTTTATTTTGGATTATAATCTTAACCCCCTAAAGTTCATTCATACCCAATTTCTTGGGTTTTAGTTTTGATTTGGTTTTCCATCAAGTAGACACAAAATTAACAGTTTTCGATGAATACAATATTTTGTATACACTTGATGAAGGGGCAAATAAACTTTAAAACCCATAAAATTTGATCCTTAAAAAACTAAAGATATAAAGATCGTGATCCTAAAAAAAATTTGAAGAAAAATCATTGGATCACTATATTTTTACCGTTGACTCACGTAATTTTTCCTTAGCTGGTGACTCGTCTACAGTAATCCCGTGTGTGTATGCATGCATTAAACTATAGGTGGAAGCGAGTGTTGTCATCTCTTATTCTACCTTCCAGCATTTTGTTAAGAAAGAAATAATGAATTGTAAACTAATGATGAAGTCAAAATTTTCTTAACATGATGATATATTGACAGGCTGGAGATGTTTGAAGATCAGAATTACTCCAAAGAAAATATTTGGAAAAGCTTTTTGGACGAACAACAAGATCTTAACAGTAACTGCAGAATAGATCGGTCACTTCCAAGGGCACTACTTTTACCCTAGTGATGGTCATGGAATCGTAGTTCTGATTCAAGAATAACTTCTGGAAACTTCAACAACAATTCGTGCATTCAGGATCATGCAGAGGAATTTCATATAGTGAATCGCTTGGACAGATGGGGTCGAAGGCAATAGCGGCCTAAGGTATTACTGCGTCCTTCATTTGGAGCTTCACCTTTTGGATATCATGTTGAACTCTGTATTTTTAATTGTATTTAATTATTAACTTTAGCATGCAAGTACATAGAACTTACTGTTTCAACTAGGGATTTCGATAACTACAGTAGTATGATGCATTTTAGTAGCAGGAGCAATCCACCTGCTGCGGTGAGTGTCAGTAAGTCCTTAACAATTGGAACTCGTATGCCGTTCTTTAGTTTGATCGTCATATGTGAGAAGGCTTTTTATATGAGCACAAGAACATTTGAAAACAATATTTCAGTGTGTACTGAAGACTATCTTGAAGCTCGCACAGACAACAACGCACACACTTCATTCATGTCCTAAAGTAGTAAACTGAATCAGTCATTTGTGTTGTACAGGTTCAGGATCTTTGTTTCTCATCCGAAGTCAGGCGCCCCACCACTCAGCTCCGCTGGTGGCCTGATACGAATTGCCCCACAACAGAAACTCCAACTAGCAGACAAGTACGTCTCAAAACTTGACTTGTATCTATGAAACTTCTATCCTAGTAAAACTTTATTCTATGATGCAATGATCAGTTGTAAACTTTTATCCTAGATACAGATGGATCATGTGCTTTGCCTCACTTTGTGAAGACTAATGGATAGCTCAGTTTATCTACCATCCTTGTTAGCTGTGAATCACTGAGACTAGGTTGGTTTTCTCTGCTTGCTGGCCATTGTTCAATGCAACAATGACCCCTAGGCTTCGTTGCAACGCAACAGGACATGTGATCTAGCCATTAATTACTCAAATTCAGGCCATTCATTGGGTAGTTACGATCAAAAAAAGGGAAAAAAAAGAAAAGTTGGTTTCTGTAAGTTTTTATCCTAGCAATGCATGGTATAGCTAGGGATGAGAATGGACGTGTCCGAGGGCCAGTCCTTAGCCCTTTTTGTAAAAATATAAATTTTTCTTTTTTAATTCAAAATTTTGAATAGGACAGGACGGTATAGTTAAGTTCTTTTACCAAGTAATGTTGCTTGTCATTGGCAAAGAAAGCTGTGTGTTAGATAGCAAGCCTTCTTGCTACAGACAATCCTTAGGAGATATTAGACAGGAACTCTGGAGGAGTTGGTGTTTGGTTAACACAAGTGAAAACTAGATGATCAGTCTTTGCTGTGCAACCAATCACATTTTGACCCAAAAAAAAAAAAAAAAAAACCTTCGAATGGAGTTTTTAATTATAGAGGTGACAACTTGTTGCGATCCCATCTAATGACATGCTGAAGTGTATTATTCTGACCAATGTTGAAAATAACGCGTTATGAAACCCGTTATATTGCGTTACGTAACTTAATGGAACTCTAGCGCTATGTAACAACTAAAAATAACTCAATGCACCGTAACCTTACTTTTTTTTTATGTTATTTTACGTTATATTACGTAACGTTACGTTAAATTACGTTATGTTACGCTATTTATAATTATCTTTTAGTAATTTCTATATTGTTGTTGATTATTATTTTGATTATTAGCGAATTGCTGTAATTTTATTACTTGATTAGTTGTTGGCTTATTTGATTGCATGTACAATTGCAAACTTGTTAATTTGCGATTGTTTCCTTGTTCGCTTGTAATTTCTCTTCGATTACTGAAATATCTTACTTATTGATTATATTGAATTTTTAACTGAACTGAAATCAACAATTATAAATAAGATAAATTGAACATTATAAAATATAAATTACAACAATGATACAACAACAACTAAGCCTTTTATCCCAAGTATTTGGAGTAGGCTACATGAATCAAAAAAAGAATCACGCCGGATCGATAAATTTGATATTCCTTCTCTATTCATTTCTATCAAGTAATATCTCCTTATTTAAATCTCTAGACTCCATATCTTTGCGTATCACCTGTATACCATGTATACATTAGGATCATCATGGTCCCTCTAATCTACTTCTTGTACTACTCTATTTATAAAAACTTTTTGATTACTTTCTAATCGCCACCACTTAATTTTAGGATCTAACTTACACTTAATCTTTCTAAGTTTATGTCTAATCTGAATATCTAAAACTAAGAGTTTATATTGAGTAACTACACTCTCAGCTGATACTACCTTACAATCGATACAACTAGCTCTATCTATCCTCCTAATTAAAAAAAATCTATTTGGCTTGCATTCGATCCACTTTTAAGAGTAACTAAATGAAAAACTTTCTTTTTAAACCAAGTATTCGCTAAAATTAAATCATAAGACAAAGCAAAATCTAGAATTGAGTTACCTGCTTCATTTCTTTCTCCAAAACCAAATTCTCCATGTACACTATCAAACCCATTACTACTAGTTCTTACATGCACATTGAGATCACCACCAATAAATAGTTTCTCTCTAGCGGGTATTCAATAAATTACAACAATGATAATAACTAGAATTTAAATGAAAAATTGGAATATTGTTTTCATGTTTAAATGATGACTAGAATTACGATCGCAGATTTAATATAATTTATGAATATAATAGTGAAAATTATTTTAAATTTAAATAAATTTAGTATATTTCAATTTATATAAATTATTTTATATAGTTTACATTTACTTTTATTAAATAAATATGAAATTACGCAACCTACATTATGCGTTACGTTATATGCAACATGACCTAACAGAGATAAAACGTTAGCTATTTTAAACATTGATTCCGACAAAGAAGAAGGAAAGGACGACTAGACTACTTATGCTTTGGTGCCATTTCCATCTCGCATGCACATTTGTTTTCTTAGCATTGCATGCGCATCTTATCAGAAAAGAATAAGGAGGGTTTGAAGAAAACTTTTCGAAGATAATGTGTTTGATGTATTATTCAACACTTGATTGGAATTTTTTTCCTCTAGGAGTTCTGCATGTGTCAAAACTCAAAACTTTATTCAGTGACAATGTGTGCTCATGGACATGGATCAGCACTCGTGCCTGTTTATCGAACAACCCCTTTCTTTGCTGGGTGAGATGTATGCGTGCACTAATTTGACTCTATCTAATGGAGTAAAGCATTTCTTCGCTATATGGAGCTCACTGTCTTGAGTAGTGAATCTTTTTTTGTTCAGGGTATGTTGCAATATACTCTACAAGGAAATTGACATTATACATGCTAGTAGACGATAGATACAAGAAACATGCTCATTGGAATAAATTAGGGACGGTAATGGACACGTCCATAAGATAATTGGGGTTTTTACATATCTGTCTCTTAAATCTTTAAAAATTAGAATTTACTCCCTCAAATCTTTATATTTATAATTTAGTCCTCCAAATCATTTAAGTTACCACAATTTAGTCTCCTAACCATATTTTTTGTCCGAATTTTATGTTATACCACTGAGTTACTTCATTTTAGTTCTTCCTTCTCTCTTCCTCTTCTTATTGGGTGCTCTCTCCATTCTTCTCCTCTCTCTCTCTCTCTTCCCTCTTCTTATTGGATTCTCATGAGTTACTTCACTTTAGATATTAATTGGAAGGGAAGAGAGAGACGAGAAGAATGGAGAGAGAAACTCAATAAGAAGAGAAAGAGAGGGGGAAGAGGGAAGGGATGACTAAAGTGAAGTAACTCAGGGTTATAACAGGAAATTCGGACTAAAAATATGACTGGGGGACTAAATTGTGATAATTTAAAAGATTTGAGGATTAAATTATAAATATGAAGATTTGGGAGACTAAATTCTAACTTTTAAAGATTTAAGGGAAAATATGTAAAAATTCCAAGATAATTTTTAGCCTTTCTTAAACAAAATTTTAAATTAGAAAAATATGACAGGCCAAAAATTAATTCATGACGTGTCCGTTACCATCCCTACCCTAGGTCGAACGTTGAGCTTGAATTGATCTTTCAATTCACACGGTACTCAGTTTATGTTTCTTGTTCTCTTTTTTTTCCCTGTATTTAATTTACGTGATGCTATGTGCAAACTTGCTTGTTTACATTCATTCCGAATTTTATGTTCGCTTGATATGCATTCAGGATAAATGAAAAATATACTTTCTTCTTTTAATGCCCATATTACTCTCTATGTCCATATTTAATCATTTAATATTTACTCTTCACGTACAGATTTAAAACTTATAAATAATTACAAATTTGTCTTCTTTTTTTGACTAATTTATTATTTTAAATCTCTAAGATTTTTTAAAAATTTATAATACTGTCATCTTCCTTGTCTATCTAAAACTCAAAAAAAAAATTGTGCTATTTAAATATTTTTAAAAAAATATATTTTCCACAAACTCAACGATTTTCTAACTCTCTAAGTTTTATATTCACAAAAAGTTAAGAAGAATTTTAAATTATTTGAATTCACTGTGATAAGAGAAATTAGGGTTTAGAGTTTGAGTTTTTAAAACAAATAGAAAAATCCAATGTGCAATTGGTGTTGGACGACAAATCTAATGTACGACTTAAAATTACTTTTAATATTTAATTTGTTTTTTATTTGCATTTTATTGATACTAAATTTTCGTTTGTTGGAGGGAGACGATCGTTGTTGGTTGGGTATTAATACTCGACCAAATAAATTTTTGAACGGATATTAATGCCCAATCATTATATTTTTTGGTTGGATATTAATATCTGACTGAAACAAACAGATGAAATATGACGAAATTAGAAGAGAGAGGAAGGGAGGGTTAAATTTGAGAAAAATTTTGAGCGTAGAGAGTAAATTGCTATTGTTTCAAAATTAGAGGTTCTGGGCGTAAAGAGTAAATTACCGTGTGTAAACAGAATTTTCCCATATTTACTCAACGTGTTTTTTTTTGCCAATTCTAACCCCTCTCTCTCTCTCTCTCTCCCCTTTTCCATTCATTTTCATTCTGTTCGGATAGTACTATCCAACTCAAATAAAACTTGATTGGGTATTAATATCCAATCAGTATTCAATTAGATCGCGTACTATCGTCTCCTACTATCCAACCAGTATTCAATTAGATCACGTACTATCGTCTCCTACCTGGCACACTTATCGTCATCAGGTGCAGGTGTACATCCCATTTCAATTAATAATCCCTCATTTTGACCAATAAAGCATATATGATGCGTTCGTATGAAATATGCTGAACTATTACTAATAGAGAGTAGGAATAGAATCAAACCCTAGTGCTCATAAGGTGCATACTTCAAAAGGTATAAAACACGATATGATTGAGGCATTTTAATTCAATGGCGCATGCCTCGGCACTGTTAAGACATGTTTTGCGAGACAGCCAGCCATGGATGACGAAGCAAGATGCTAATGCCTTTCTTCTTTTCTACCACGTGGGTCTTCTTGTGCACTCTCCATGCACTGTTTCATAAACTTCATGCCGGTAATGACGACTGCAGTGCAAAGAGGTATTTTGGAAGGGGATTTACTGACTAAACACCTGGCCTGCCACAGTTTGGAATATAAAACCGGCGAATAGTTCCAAGAATAGTTCCAAATAGCGCTCTGGGATGATAGATGGTGTTTGCAAATTCTCCTCAAGACAAAAGCTAATGATAAAGATGCCAGGGTTAGCGATTGTTGGGAACGATCGAGGTGGAGATGGAACTCGATGTTATTATTTGGGCAGAAAATTGTGAGAGTGAGGTTGTTAAAGCAGTTTTTGAATGACAGAACTCCCTCTTTCCTAGAAGAGGAACCAGTTTGGAGATGGGAAAAAGATGTAGATTTTACAGTAAAATCTACATACCGTCACTTTATAAACGGTGGAGTCACCTCGGTGAACACTAACTAGGTTTGGAGAAAAAAATGTCCCAAAAGTTAAGATTATTTCTCTGGCTCGTTTGCATGGAGGCTCTACTTACAAGGCCAAAACTACAAAAAAAAAAAAAAAGGAAAATCGGGGGGCCCTAATATATGCGTTTTGTGTAAGGAGGACGGAGAATCAACTGATTATATTATTTTTAACTGTTCTTTTTCCAACCGTACCTGGGATTTGTGTGCAAGGATCCTCGGACTAAATATAAATATAGCTATAGCCGCAAACCTTTGGAGAAGACTAGATAGAGGATAGTGCTAATCAAAAGATTATGACCGTTATTGCTGCATTTTGCTAGACTGTTTGGAGAGAGAGAAAAATAATAAAATATTTAATGATCAGCATCATTCCATTGATTACTACATGCGTCTTATCACTCATGATTCTATTATCTGGACATGTATTTTTTCTGATGAGAAGATGCTCCTCCTATCAGACGTTTTTTTAGAAAACGATCTCGATGGTATCCCATTAATCGAGGAGTAGAGACTTGCATCTGCTGTTCACTGGGTGGTGGATAGGCGACTAGTCTACCTTTTGTCTGCAGGGTCTTTGTACTTTTGCTCGGTTTCTTATTTTTTGCTTTTTTTTTTTATTTTAGATAGTTTTATTTTAGAACTTTGGCATGTACCTTTGTCAATACCACATTTTTTTTGTGGCCTAATACTATGTACGTTATGTTATTATCTCTACAATGAAATACGGAGGGTACTAACCCGTCGTCTTACCTTAAAAAAAAAAAAACGATAATTGCAGTGCATATCGCCATTGCTAATGAAATCGGGGGTTGGGGGTGTAAGCCCTACTAACAAAGAACATGCGGGTCATGTCCTGTTCCGTGACTACATATACAGATCGAACCCAAGAAACACTACTGACACGAAACTCTGTTGTTGGAAACGTTTCATGAATAGAAACTAAAGCTGCCGACTGTGGACAGATGATACATAAGATACACGAAGTTACTGCCGACTGTGGACAGATGATACATAAGATACACGAAGTTACTGCCGACTGTGGACAGATGATACATAAGATACACGAAGTTACTGCCGACTGTGGACAGATGATACATAAGATACACGAAGTTACAAGCGTAAACAGGTATCATTGGTTGGTTAAATGATAATTTACATGGCCTTCATTGACTCGATTTGGGCTTTGCCGCTGGGGCCTTTCTTCCTGATGTACAGCCTGTACTCGTCGAAGGTCATGCTCTGGTAGAGCTGAGGCCTGTCCTGGGTCACAAGCTCGTGAGCCGGGCATACAGGAAGATCACTCCTCGGATTGTAGAAGAAAGCGATAGAGAATCGCTCTTGGTCGGCGTTGGCTATCACCCTGTGCTCGACGCTTTTGTATATCGCATTGCTGAGCACCTGTTTCATCATCCACCCGAAGCAACAATTTCACACGATTAGCTTGCTTGAACAACACCGTAGATACTGATAGAAATACTAGATATTTAGAAGCTTGAATACATGGTACAGATATTATATACGGATAATTTTGGATAATTTTTTTTTTTTTTGGGAGAGAATGGTAAAAGAGCACGTGCTCGATTTCCGATGTCAACGCTATCCATTGTATAATCATTGTAGTCAAACCCCGCTGTCGTATATATTACTCTAGTAGGCTTTGTGGCTCCTAAAAGTTTGGTCTAGAGGGCCATATACAAGAGAGGCGGTTGGGTGCGCGCGCGCACGTACACATGCTAGCTGAGATAGAGAGGGAGATGAAGAGAGAGATATATAGTGTTACCTGGATCTGATCGCCGATATTAACAATGAATGCATTAGGAACAGGCTGAACCGTGACCCAAGCGTCACGCTTGCGAACTTGGAGTCCCTTGACACGATCGTCAGCCAGCAGTACGGTAAGGCCACCGGGATCGGAGTGTGCAGAGAGGCCAAGCGTGAGGTCGGGCTGCGGGCACTTGGGGTAGTAGTTCATCCTCATGCAAGCACCCACCTCATCCCCTCCGAATGCCTTCTGCAAAATTCCCACGTCCAGCCCTAGGCTTAACGACATCACCTTCATTAGCGTGCCGCATAGCTTCGCCATCTCACGCACGTACTCGTCTGTAACCTCCCTGCTCATTCATGCTGTGAGGTTAGCGACAGTTGGAAGTAGAGGTAGAGGTTTCATGGATCAGCATAATACGTTAGTACCTGCAAGAGCTGGGGTGGGCTGGCCATTTGCTGTAGTTCTTGATGGACTCAGGAAGGACGTGAAGAAAATAGTAGTCGCCCCAGTCGAGAATGGTGCCCTTCTGGACCCCGACCCTGCTTCCGTACCCTTCGTAGGTCCTGGGTGAGTTTGCGAGCTTCAGCTTCTCTTCCACCGGGAGGAGGCGGAAGAAGAAGTCTCTCCAGACAGTCTTCATCGTCGCCACCAAATCTAGGCTCACCCCATGGTTGACCACCTGAAAGAATCCCCATTCTCTGCATGCGTCCGATACGGCCTTGATCGTTGCCGCCCTACACTCCGTGATGCCTGATCCGGACAGGCCACCTAGGTCCACCAACGGTATGTTCAGCTCCTGCTCCTGTCCATGTCCAAACCCACCGGTCAGTGATGATGGCCTCTCCGATGGAGGCTTCACGTACCGGTCAGGTATCGCTCTGCCACCGCTCTCAGCTATGGCCTGGACGGGAACGATCGGTTCTGGCCATTCTTTCAGCAAGTCCATATTTTAGACTACTAAACAAGTTTGACGAGTCTATCTAGTGTTAGTCACTTGCTCGGTTCTCTTGCCTAGCGAGCTCATCCTTATATACAAATTTGAGAGCGAACGCAGACACAAAACGTGATAAAAATGCGGGGATAAGCCTAATCTTAATGGGTTTTTATGTGGGGGCTCTGAGGGTGACTCGGGTTCGACAAAGATAGATGTTAGAAACTTACAAAACTTAGAACAGTAAAAGGTCAGGATCTCTCTGTTGCTATTCTTTGTACTATTCTTCGTCCGTGTGGACTTTGGCTTGTTTTGTTAACGGAGACGAGTCTTGATACGCGAAGGGTTGATGGTTTCGTATCCAGTGTTGATAAAGCCTAACATTTTCCTTTCTGCCGACTACGGCTTGCCGACAAGAGCTGCTGGACAGAAAATCGAAAAAACCGAACCGAATCATAAAATCGAACCGACCGAACCGATCGGTTCGGTTTATTCGATTTTCAGTTCGATTCGGTTTAAAAACCAAAATTAATCTCGGATTTCAGATCAGATTTCGGTGGTTTTAACTTCAATCGAAACCGACCGAAAAAACTAAAATTTTACGATTGTAGTTTATTCTTTTTTTTAATTTATTTTCAATATGTTTTTCTCGATGAAAAACATGTTATTGCTATTTTAATAGATAGAAAAAGAAAGAAATAGAAAGAAAAATTATTATCTTTTTCCTAGTGTTCATCACATATTTAGTTTTAAACCCAAATAACCGAAAACCGACCGAACCGAACCGAAAATTCGGTTTCGATTTCGGTTTTTTTGAAAGTTCGGTCGGTTTCGGTTTCGGTTCTACTAGTTTGGTTTGATTTTCAGTAGGATTTTTTTTTTTCTAAGAACGAACCGAACTGACCGATATTCATCTCTGCTGCCGACAACAGTTCATTATTTTGTCTTAGTAAGTTTGTCATCAGAGCGTAAATGCATACGGATTCAATATCAAATATGTGAAAGTTTGACGCTATATGCATTTTTTTTTTGTTTTTGTTTTTTTTTTTTTTTTCCAATTGCTTGTCAGAAACGAGTTCTGTACCTAGTCCGGTCGATAAAAAGAAACGAGGATTTGGGATGTTGCGGCGATGATTTCTTGGTTTCACATGTGGGAAAATCTAGGGAAATGTTGAAAGCATGAATTAGAAGTTTCTTTCTTCGCTTCGTTGCAAATGGTTCGTACTTGCTAATTAATTTTGATTGACGAGTGATGATTAGGAAACTGAGCAATGTACTTGTTGATCAAATGATGCCACGAGAGTGAAATAGATAATCAGCACACTTTTGTGATGGCAGCATTTTTGACTAGCTTTGGAGATGAAAACAATGAAGAAACATAGTTTTGTTCTTAGAAAATAACAGGAGAGATAGAGTTAGGTTGGTGTGAATGGGTAAAATTCAAAATTAAAATGTATGCATGTAGATATGATGTATCATTTATAAAATTTAGAGTGGTTTACTAATAGATCATGCGTCTGAAAATTAGTGAATTTTATGATAGTTTTGATATGTTCATTATATTTGTACTTGATTTATGATTAAATCAAAGATAGTTTATATTTTATGAAAGGTAGACAATATCTAGTGGAATAGATTTTCATTTTGGAATCTCATTCTTAAGTTTTGATTGATAGAATTCACATTAAAATACTACCGATAGTGGCCTAACATAACTAGGAAAGAAAAATATTTGAAGACTTCAACTGATACTCAACCTGTTGAGCCAAATCACGTGAGATAGGTTCCAATGTTGTAAGACTTTCAACTGGTGAGCGCCCTTGTTGATTTTATTTTTATCTTTTCACTGTCTGTCTTTAATCGAATCTGGATGGTTATATCTTGTATGCAACAGTAAGTTTGATGAAATAAATTATAATGAACATTTGTTGGTACGTTAAAAGAATTAGAAAGTGCTAAACTTTTAATGGAGGAGATATCTCTTAAAATAACCGAATGGAGCATAGTTCTCACAATAAATCACATATCAATGATAAACTCAAGCACCCAAAGACTAATTCTTGACCTGTCATATTCAAAATTTTAAATTAGAAAAATAAAATTTTTATTTTTAATTCAAAATTTTAAATATGGTGAACTAACAATTGGCCCGTAAATCTGTCCATTCTCATCTCTCCATACAATTCAAATAAAAAAAAAAAAAAAAAATGGATGGGGGCATTGCCAGTTTGCCCTCGAACCCCTCAAACTAGCTCCACATAGAACACGTCCATTTCGTGGAGTTCATCTTGCTCACTTTGCTCTAAACTGGTAATGGTAATGGACGTTTCTATATATTAATTTTTGATTCGTACTATACAAAGTTTTGATTAGAAAAGTAAGATTTTCATTTTTAAATCAAAATTTTGTATAAATCGGACTAAAAATTGACCAATGGACACGTCCATTACCATCCCTACTCTGGACGAGTCCTTTAGTCTTAAAACAAAATAAGGATAGAAAAATAACAAACACGTTAGGATTGAAGATGTCTCTACGAAAGAGGATTGACGAAGCCGACCACAAAAGTTTGGGATAAAGGCTTTGTTGTTGTAGATGCTGAAGTTGTTGCTGCTGCTGATGTTATTATCGTTATTCATGTTAATACTACTTGTTCAGTTATTTGGCTTTATCTATGTTTTTTAGCGAATAAAATTTACCTTAGTACAACTATCTCTTGATGTTTTCGTGTTTTTGCAGTTTGGTAGCTTGAAGGTGAGCAAATGTGATCATTTTTCTTTTCTTACCAATCAATCAACCTCTTGAAAGTTTTATATAGTGCACTCTCTTATACAAAAATCTGCTAAAGAAGATGAATGCAACAGAAATATGCATGCTTTGTGGGACATTTGGTAACACTGGGAGAGATAAGATAAGAAATAAAAATATTCGTACTGAGATAGGCGTAACTCTCCGTTGAAGTGAAAATGCGAGAAAATTGACTATAATGATTTGGTCATGTAGGATATAGATCTGCAAATGCACCAGTTCGACGAGTGGTGGTTTGATCGTGTATGACGTAATCCTATAAATACACTAGTTTGACGAGTGGAACTTATTAACGTAAGACAATTTAACAGAGTAGAGAGACGACCGAAGAAAATATAGACATAAGTGATACGAAAAAAATATAGATGCTAGAAACTTAAATAAAGAATGTTGCTCGAAAAAAATGAGTGGAGAAGTATTATTCATGTGATCAATCCAACATAATTCTCTTTTGGTTCATATAACATATCCCAAGTACTTGGAATAAAAAGTTTATGTCCTTATTATTATTGTGAAGTTGCTGAAAGTTATGTTGATATCAATGTAGAAAATAACGCGTTACGAAACGCGTTATACGGAGCGTGGACCCGGCGCTCTGTAACAGAAGAAAAAAATGCAGGTTTGCGTAACGGTGCGTTATTTGTAAATAACGTACGTTACATAACGTAACGTTATAATGCAAAATAACGAACGTTATTTCCTAGGGGTATTTTGAGTATAAATACTCGTAACCTAACCCTAAAATTCTCCCCCTTTCCTTTCGCGACCGAACCTCCGCTTCCCTCCCCCGCAAAAAATCGCTCGTTCCTCCACTTTCTCCCTTGAAAAATCGCCGATCGCCTGATCATCTCCATCCTCGCCCGATTCTGACTCTCTCCCTCCACGTCGGCCATCTCCATCCTTGCTGATTCTCTCCATCCTCGCCGATCGCTGATTCCGATCCTCTCTATCTCCACCCTCGCCGATCGCCGGATTCTCTCCTCGCCATCGCCGATTCCGATTCTCTCCATCTCCATCGCCAACTCCGTTGTCAACCCTCTCCATCGCCGACCCTCTCCGTCGCTAACTCCGACGAGTAATTCCGGCGAACTTCGACAGGTAAAAATTTTAACCTAATTTTTTTTCCTGTTTATTGTAATGCTTAATGTAATGCTTACATTAAATTCTAATTTTTTTCCATTGACTAAAAATTTTTAACTGTTCATTTGGGATTTTGGGATTCAATTAAGTTGTTGTTATTTTGGGATTTAATTAAGTTTCTGTTGGGATTTTGGGATTCAATTAAGTTGTTGCTATTTTGGGATTTTGGGATTTAATTAAGTTTATGTTGGGATTTAATTAAGTTTCAGTTCAATTAAGTTACTGTATTAGTGTATTCTAAGTAATGAAATATGATGTGCTAACTGTTACAGTTATAATTCTTCTTCTTGGTGTTAATTTGATGTTGTGCTACTGAAATATAATGTGCTACTGTATTGTTGTCATACTTGCTACAAAATTTAAAATTTTTCTATGTCTTTAAATTGATTTTGCAGTATTTTATATGATTTTTTGGATTTATTCACTTATTTATGATCATTATTAAATATAGTTTTATATTTATTTTAATTAAATAAATTGAAAATTGCGTAAGCTATGTTACGTTATTTGCTACTTAACCTAACAAAAAAAAAAAACGTTACGTTAACGTTATCGTTATTTTAAATATTGGTTGATGTATGCTGAACATAAAATTTTATCAGATCTCCCCTAGAAGCTTATGTTTGTTATGACAACGCAGAGTTACTCTTTTTTCTAATTTAAAAATTTAAATATGACGGGCTAAGAACTGATTCTTGGACTTATCCAATCTCGTCGCTATTAATCATGACACTGATATGTAGAAAATAGTGTTTTATTTCTCTTTATGCTTTATGCAAAAGGCAACATTTTCCTTGTGGCTCACACATTTCACCCATTCCTTGTGCATATTCTATAGCTTGGAAATAACCAGGCAAAAACAATGGTGGCATCAAGAAAAAGATTTCCAGTTGTTTGTGTTGCACAAATCAACTGAGGTGCATCTTTATCGGGTTTCAACTTGCTCTTTCAATATTCTAGTCCATGATCTCTACATCCTACCTAGGGATGGTAAGAGATATCCTCATAAATCAATTTTTGTCCCGTCTTATATAAAATTTTGAATTAAAAATAAAAAATGTGGCCCATGAGAAATGGGACCATGGCTTCCTTTGGCAATCAAGGACTTGGATTATGTGGTACATGCAGAACATATGATGCAAAAGGTGGCCATCTTCGGTTTTGGAGACTAGTATTAGTTTCACTAAAAATAAATCATCATCATGAGAGCCTCGATAGCAATTCACTTTTTTCTGCACTATCTCTAAAAGAATTGTCATTTTATTAAAATATTATATTTTTTTCCCCACATTTTAAAAGTAATTATATCTCCCATATCACCATCCAACTAAAATATTATATTATATTTCGCCGTGTCCTATTAAACTACGATATCACAAAATTGCACTCACTTTCCTTCATATTTTCCGGAGAAGAGACAAAAAGGATAAGATGCCCATTTTTAATGAATAGTAATTGGGAGAAGAATCATCAAATATGCTCATTCATTAAAAGATTATACTACTTTTTTAATGCGTAAGGTCTATTTTTTTTTTGAATGGTGTTGTGTAATATCCCAAATTCAAGCTATCTGTATTCCGATTGATCGAATAAAATTACGAAAGTCAATTTTGGACACCGAAATAAATTTCGGTGGGTGTAACTTAAAATCCGTAATTCCAAATGACATTCGATTTTCGCAATAATTAATTTTCTAATATTTAGAATTTTTAAAAAAATTTCTTACGAGACAAAAAAAAAGGAGAGTTTCAGCAAAATAAATCGATACAAGAATTCGAGACAAGTAATACTATTAGTTTTTGTTGTTTTGTTTATTTCTTTATTTAATTTATATTTTTATACGTATTTTATTTTGCAAAAATGCTTAGTTCACCATTTGAACTATTGATTGATATTGAATACTGAACTAAATTAGTAAGTAAATTTTGATACATAAATATTGTGATATTTGTTTATTTTTTTATTTTAAAAAATATGCATGCAAAATAACATGATTTGCATGCAATTGGGAGGCAGAGAGAGAGAGAGAGAGAAAGAGAGAGAGGAGAGAATTTTGGTGCACTGAGATGAGGAAAAAAAAAAGGGAAAAGAGAGAATCTTGATGGGCTGTGCCCGGCCTAGCCATAAATGAAAGAGAAAAATAAAATAAATAGAGGAAAGAAAAGGGACTTCGGCTGTACTTGGGCCGGAAAAGGAGTTAAAAAAAAAAAAAACTGTTTGCATGCAACAGAAAGAAAGAGAGAGAAATAAATGTAGTATCAGCAAGTACTTGTGGTTTATATTTTAGTCCTAAAATACATTGAGGTCTAACCTTCATGTAGTTGCTGTAACATTAGCATTGAACTATTGATAGCACATGCAAACCATATTATTTGGGCTTCTTGAAAGAAAGAAAAAAAAAAAAAAAATTGGGCTTCTTGAATTTGGGCCAAGAAAGAAAGAAAATAAAATATTTTGCAAAGAATTTGAGCTAAGATAATAATTGCACAAAGACTTGAGTTTGGACTAAGAAGACATTCGGACAAGTTTGAAAAATAATTAAAGAATGGAAAAATAAATAAATTATTGAGATGAATCTCAATATTATGCTATTTCTAAATATTGTTATTGCATGAAAGAGATAAATAAATTATTATAATATTATAATCGTTTGTTACCAATCTAATTGTTATTAAGCCATTCCTTGGAAATTTATTATAATATTATAATAATAATACCCTACAGGAGGTCATGTACATCTAATTTATTTACATAATTTGCATAAAATATTAATAACATTGAAAATTTACATGGGTTAGGAATTTCTAAAGACTCTGTTTGCAAAATATTCTTCTTAATAGTATATACGTTTCTTAATTTCTAAAGGCACAACTGAATATTTATTTATATTATAGGAGTCAAAGACTTGCATATTTGATTGTATATGACGCGTGACGTGTGATAATTGTTAATTATATAATGTTTTATATGATTCTTGCATGAATGGTGCAATTTATGCGATACATGACACGTAATTCGTGGTATATATATACTAGAATCCAATACATAACATGTTTGAGTGAATCATTTGAATACTTGATACACAATTAGCATGACTATTCATGGAAACATGATAACAAGTTTCTTGCATCATGATTATATGACATGAAGAATATTTGTGATACGTGTGTACATAATCTTGAATCTTGATTCATGAATTATTGTTTTTCGTGATAAGGATATGTACACAATTTGACTTGACAAGCTACGTGTTCCCATTAATTCATGTATTTCGTGTATTATTGACATGGAGATTGGAAAAACTATATGATGGATAAGAACTATATTGTATAAGAAACTTGTTGTCAGCTCCTTAATTGAAGCCAGGATTCTTTTACTGTAGCGACTTAGGTGATTGTTGAATCACCAATTGATAATTGATACCCAAAATGGTTTGTCCATTACTGTAATATAATACGAAAATTGATTGTTCTACCTAGTGGCATATCATGGTTCAGCGTCATGGGTTTGAGATCGGATCCCGGGTATGCATGAGTACTTGTACAGTACGAAAAACTATGTGTTATTTTATCCATCATTTAATTTTGAATGCTAACAAGAACGTGAACTAGACTTGTCATTTTTATAAGACATTTACCTGCTACTTGCAAATGACATGTATAGTCTTTCTTTTTCTATTTTTCATTATTCACGTGACACGTTTAACACTATCACAATTTATTTGTATTTATTATTTATTAAAAGGTATCCCCAATGAAAACATTTTATTTATTTGCATACTTGTTTACATTTTTAATTTATGTATTCACAAACATTACTGATATAAGTATGCCCACGCACTCTAATACTCATGAATTATGATAGTACGTATTTTCTCTCCTTAAAGTGTTATTTGCTGGGTTTAATCCCCTGAATTTTGAACCCAGATTTGAAAGGCGAAAAAGAAAAACCAGCCCCAATTGAAGATCCGTATCTAATGGAATAGACCGAGAGACAGTAAGCAATAAAGTACTTTATGGAGATATTTGTACATATTATTTATATTTACTTTAGTCTGGCTGCTGCTTTTCTCTTTTGATTCTTTTGTATTCATATATAGAGCAGTGTGTCATTTTATATAACTAACTTTTTGTATATGTGAAAATCTTTCAGTTTCAGAGCATTATATATCAATCTGATTGTATCAGTAGTTACGGTTATTTCAAGATCCTATAACTGTTGGGTAACGTAGTATAATTTTAGAAGCGTCCTCCGTTTTGGAAAGTAGCTGAAAACGGGAGCGTTATATGTTGCCAATAAAAATGCTCTTACTCGTTGATGTTGGTAGGTACTCCCTTCTCGATATGTATGGTCTACACAATTAGGGTGTAGATTGGATGTCAAAATATCTTTCCATCAAAGGCCAACTCTGCAAGTAATCAAGTTGAAGGATACAAGGATTTAGATCCTAAGGACATTGCAAAATGTTTGATAGACCACTAGTCTGCATTTTGCATGGTCCATGGGATCAAAATTACTATATCCTCCTCCAAAGTCCAAAAGGATGAGGAAACTCTTCACCTCTTCAACTCTTACCTTCCTTTCTTATTTAGTCTCCCTTCTTCCCATCCCATCCCAATCGATAAAAGGAATGTGACAGGTCGATCCCATACTCGGGTTATTCGTAACTGAATAATAATAATTCATTATCGTTGTACCAAATTGGAAGTCTGATTTAAACAACCAGATACAGTATCACATTTGATACCTGAAAAAAGTACAATCCAACTATGAGGTACATCAACAGCCTTGATCCAGCCCTCTTTCTTTGCTAATCCAATTTCTATATAGTTCCAAATTTATAATTGTAAAACATTCATATAGTGGAACTAATTACTCTCGAGAGCGAGGTTTAGTCTTCTCTATATCTATAGTACATCTTAAACTCTGAGTCTATAAACCTTTGAGCAAGCGCAGGGATTCCACTTTTTATGGACAAAAGATAAGTGTACATGAATTGCTCTGATATCATGTTGAGGTCTCCTTCCACTGTACCAAAACTCCAAAGTTGTAGTGAGGGTTGAGAAAAATTAATTTGTATTTTAACAGAAACTACTATAGCTAATGATGACTCTCAAGTCTAACTAATTCTATTGTCAAGTTTATTGCAGTCTAGAAATCTAAGGCTATATCTAGATTAATGTGATTGAAAACGAGAATTGAAACAGAGATAGAAAAAAAAAAAAAGTCGATGAAGAATGGAAACAAGAAATATGTTTTAAGGCAGATAATTGCTTTATTTTATTTTATTTTTAACCCATATGAATCCTAGAAATGATCCTATTGGCCATTCTAAGATACTATTATGAGATTGCTTATGAAATTGTACTATTTTGTTTTGTTTCTTTGTGGTGCAATGAAATTTTACTTTAGGTTTCAAAAAAAGAAATCTGAACTTGCAAGTGCAAGTGCCACAAAATAACTAATAAGTTAGCCAAAAAAAAGAAGAAAAAATAATAAGGTAATATAAGAACCAAAAGTGAAGCAGGACAGAGCAATTTGACGCAGTACGAAAACAAAATTAGGGTTTGTGTGGTGAAATTGGAGTATAAATTAGAGTCAGGGTTTTGGAAGATAAACAGGGTTTTTTTGACCTCACGTCCAATCGAATCGCACGCCCACTTTGTAACACCCCAAAATTATCATGTTTATTAAATTATAAATTATCAAGTTAAAAATTTCTTTCTATACACCTTCAAATTTAATTAAGTTTCCAAGGGCACCCCTTTTGCATTTTGTGGGAATGAGTTGTTAGAAGAGAGTGAGAGGTGGCACTCTAGTTGACATTTGTCATGCATGCAAGAAGCCTTAGAACTAGGCTAGAGGATAAGGTGACCAAAATACCCTTAGGTATATATAAGCTTATTCTCTCAAAGAGAATTCTTATCAAAGAAAAAAATAAAAATCATTCTTTACTCTTAATTCTTCTAGTTCGTTGAGTAAAGGAAATAGAAGGGAGGCTTTGCTACAACAAAGGAGGAGATTAAAGGGAATAGAGGCAAGTATCACCTTGTTCTTGTTCTCTCTTTGAATCGTATTTGAGTACAAGTAGCATGTATGATCTTTCTTGGAAATTATTTGATTTTTATTATGAGTACATGATTCCTTTTTCTTTATGGATAAATTCACATCATATTGGATCTGCATACTTAGAAAAATTTCTAGACTGCATACTTAGCCTGATTTACGGATGTTGGCTATTTCTGGCTTAGCCTCGCGTTTGGCAATTTTTAGCCTTGCGTTTGGCTATTTTCTGCTTCCTATTTGGCTATTTCTTTAGCCTCGCGTTTGACAATTTTTAGCTTCGCGTTTGGCAATTTTTAGCCTCGCGTTTGGCTATTTTCTGCTTCCTGTTTGGCTATTTCTTTAGCCTCGCGTTTGATAATTTTTAGCCTCGCGTTTGGCAATTTTAGCCTTGCGTTTGGCTATTTTCTGCTTCCCGTTTGGCTATTCTTTTAGCTTTGCGTCTGGATATTTTAGCCTCGCGTTTGGCAATTTTTAGTCTCGCGTTTGGCTATTTTCTGCTTCCCGTTTGGCTATTCTTTTAGCTTCGCGTTTGGATATTTTAGCCTCGCGTTTGGCTATTTTCTGCTTCCCGTTTGACTATTCTTTTAGCTTCGCGTTTGGATATTTTAACCTCGCGTTTGGCTATTTTCTGCTTCCTGTTTGGCTATTGTTTTAGCTTCGCGTTTGGATGTTTTAGCCTCGCGTTTGGCTATTTTCTGCTTCCCGTTTGGCTATTCTTTTAGCTTCGCGTTTGGATATTTTAGCCTCGCGTTTGGCTATTTTCTACTTCCCGTTTGGCTATTCTTTTAGCTTCGCTTTTGGATATTTTAGCCTCGCGTTTGGTAATTTTTAGCCTCGCATTTGGCTATTTTCTGCTTCCCGTTTGTCTATTTTTTTAGCTTCGCGTTTAGCTATTTTTAGCTTCGTATTTGGCGATTTTTAACCTCGCGTAAAAAAAAAAACTCCGCGTTCAAGAGAAACACGGATTTACACACTTGGCATGAGTCGCGGATTTATGATAACATGACATATGAATATCAACATTATATGTGAAGGCAAGATTGTTCATGATTACAAATTCTAGTATCCTTATCACAAGTTCTAGTATCCTTATTACAGGATAACAAGTTCTAGTATCTTTATTACAAGACATGATTACAAGTTCTAGTATCCTTATTACAGGATAACAAGTTCTAGTATCTTTATTACAAGACATGATTACAAGTTCTAGTATCCTTATTACAGGATAACAAGTTCTAGTATCTTTATTACAAGACATGATTACAAGTTCTAGTATCCTTATTACAGGATAACAAGTTCTAGTATCTTTATTACAAGACATGATTACAAGTTCTAGTATCCTTATTACAGGATAACAAATTCTAGTATCTTTAATAAAACATGATTATAAGTTCTAGTATCCTTATTACAGGATAACAAGTTCTAGTATCTTTATTACAAGACATGATTACAAGTTCTAGTATCCTTATTACACGACATGATAACAAGTTCTAGTATCTTTATTACAGGACATGATTACAAGTTCTAGTATCATTATTACATGACATGAAGCATCCTTATAATACATGTGTACATGATTCCAAATCTTGATTCTTGAACTCTTGATTCTTGTGAAATGATATGTGTACAATTTGACATGAGAGTCCACGTGTTTCCTTTAATTCACGCATATCATATGCATTACTAACATGGGAAAAACTACATGATGGATAGATAAGTACTGTATTGTACAAGGATCTTGTTGGCCAACTTCTTGATTAGGTGTTGAGGGCCTTTTACTAGCAGCACTGGGTGGTACTGAGCCACCATCTGATACATGAGTCACCATATGGGTGATGTCCGTTACTTATTTCATTTAACGGGATCTGACTTGTAGCACCTAGCGATGTGTCATGGTTCAGCGCCATGAATTAGAGGCCGGGTCCCGGGTATACACGGGCACTTGTACAATATGAGAAACTGTGCGCTATCTTATCCATCATTGAGTTTCAATTCCAACACTAACATGATATAGACCTGTTAAATTTTACATGAAACTTGTGAATGACTTTCATAGTTCTGGTTACATGCAACATGATTAATATTTACATCGCTTACACTTGTTACCTTTACATGATTTGTTTTTATTTGAATGAATAGTCTTACTCAATTCATTTTCAGTATTCTTAAGATACGTTTGTACCAACGCAATTTATTTATTCTTTTATTATTTGTACTGTGATAGTACACGTGTTTCTTGTTTTGTGTACTTACTGGGTTTAATCCCCTGGGTTTTCTTAAGCCCAGATCACGAAAGAAGAGAAGGGGAGATTGCTCCAGACAACGATCCTTACTTCACCAACCAGGTCGAGTAGAGGATACTAGCACAATACTATTTGGGTACTTAGCACTTCTTGTTCTTGTTCCCTTTGTCACTTCTTATTCTTATTTCTTTTTTCTGGGCACTGCTTTAACTTGTAGTATTTAACTCTTTTGTGTAAATATTTAGAGCAGTGTGCCATTCTATGTAATCAACTCTCTGTATAAATGAAGTCCTTTCAGTTTCAGACATGGTTATTTATCTTGACATGGCAGTAGTTACGGTGATTCCAAGATCATGGGACTGTTGGGTTATTTATAGTATTTAAGCGGCGTCCCCTGTTTTGAGGAAGGAAAAAAAATAGAGCCGAATTGGGGGCGTTACAGATTTGGTATCAGAGCCTAGGTTTAGGTGGGAGACCATACGACTACTGCCACATGAAAATATGTCTAAGATACACTCTTGACACTTCTTCCTTATCTTTGATATCCATCAGATCTAGTATCGTGCCTATTTTATTGTTTCTAATTCATTTGGAATATCTATCTTGAAACTCCATCTGATTAATCTTCCTTGGTCCGTCATAGAATGATGACGACCCAATCTTCTACTAGTGCAAGCCCAAATCCAACGAGTGAAGAGTCTGAGCTTAGAAATATGGTACAAAGGATAGCACAAACGCAACAAACCACAATAATAATATTAGAAAGGATATTGCAGTGCCAAAAACAAGAGAATCAAAATGGTGAACCTTCTAAGCGTGGCAAATAAGAGGTCAGTAGCATTTAAAGGGTCATATAGGTAAGGAGCAAACCCATCGGCCAGGAAATTTGATGGCACACCAACAAAGAAGCAGGTGATGCCGAATCGAGGTATAGTAATATGTAATTATTGTCATAAACCAGGACATATCAAGAAAATATGTAGAAGAGCTCAAGAGTTGTGTCTGGTGTACGGATCCACTAGTCATCAGTTGAGAGATTGCCCAAAAACTCAACAGTCGGCAAAAACTAAGGTCCCATTTCAGGCAAAGGACAGACCAACAAGCATATCAACCCAGAAGGTTTCAGGACCAGATCAGAAAGGGCCTTTGGAAAACTAACAACAAACTCATGTCAGCACCCGAGGAGGAACAGAATGGAGGAAATGGTAAGTTAAGCTGATGAATGTGGAGAAAGTTTAAACCACTGTAGGAGTCGTGGCAGGTATAATTTTTAGTTGGCAATATACCGGCCATTATTTTATTTGATTCCGGAGCATCACACAGTTTCATCACTAGCATATTTGTTTCCCGCAATTTTATCGATTTTACTATCTTACCTGCGAGGTGGAATATTAAGACCGGGAATGATAGTATCATAACCAATAAGAGTATAGATTGTATTCCTTGGTGATTAATGAATTTTGTGCCAACTTATTAGTTATTAGTGGAGGATAATATGATGTTATCTTAGGTATTGATTGGTTGAGTACCTTCCATGCAGTAATAGGTTGTAGAAGAAAGAATGATCTCAGTAGTGTCAGAATTCTTAAAAATATTTTCTGAAGAGATACTTGGACTATCACCAGTAAGGATAGTAGAATTTACTATTGATATCATCCCTGGAGCTGAACCAGTTTGTAAGTCACCTTATCGAATGGGGATTGTAGAACTAGAATAAGTTAAGAAGCAAGTGGGCGAGTTAATGAAATTGGGTTTTATAAGACCCAGTGTGTCACCTTGGGGAGCTCCAGTATTATTAGTATGAAAGAAGGACGGAGTAAAAGGTTATGCGTAGACTATAGAGGATTGAATGAAGTAACAATTAAGAATAAATATCCATCGCCAAGAATAACTGATCTGTTCGATCAACTTGGAGGAGCGAAGGTATTCTCAAGAATAGATCTTCGTTCAGGATTTTGTCAAGTAAGAGTCCGAACAGAAGATATCCCAAAAACTGCATTTAGAACCAGACATGGTCATTATGAATATTTAGTGATGCCATTTGGGGTAACTAATGTTCCAGCAGTGTTTATGAATTTGATGAACCATGTTTTTGCTCAAGTATTTAGACAAATTTGTGGTAGTGTTTATTGATGATATATTGATCTACTCTACGAATAGAGAAGAGCACGTTAAACATTTGAGGATAGCTTTACAAACTTTAAGGGAACAAAGGCTATACGGAAAATTGAGCAAATGTGAATTTTGGTTGAAAAAAAATTGCTTTCTTGGGTCATATAATATCTGAAGATGGTATATCAGCAGATCCTAAAAAGATAGAGGCTGTGATGGATTGGCCTGTACCGAAATCAGTATTAGAAATTCAAAAATTTCAAGAGATGACTGGGTATTACATAAGGTTTGTACAAAACTTTACAAAAATCATATCTCCTTTGACTAAATTAATTAGGAAAGGAGGAGAATATGTCAAAATAGAGGAATGCGATAAGACATTTGAAGAATTAAGATGGAGACTGACAACAGTGTCAGTGCTAGTAATTCCGGACAATACTGGAGGTATGAAAGTTTGTAATGATTTTTTTTAGTTAGGGATTACGATATATGTTGGTACAGAGTGGAAAAATAATTAAATTTGGATCTTACCCTTAAGTTTCCAAGAAAGGTAAAATAAATATAAAAAAAAAATAATTCCATACTTGTGTTTCTTTTAGAAGATTGGGGAGACTAAATATAGGGAAGAAGAATAATTAAGAATAATTGGTGTTGGTAGACTTGGCGGAGTAAATATAGTTGATGAGATTAAATAGGCAAGCGAACTAGAAGATTTGGAACAATTCACGGAAAGGTAAATGTAAGGATACAAAGAGATTTTAGAAGGCTGAGAATTAGTTGATTGAAAGTAGATGATAAAAAGTTGATGATAAATTATAATTAAAGAAGACAAATTTTATCAAGTCAGAACATGACCATATATCTTGGTACTCAAGTTAAAACTTATCTTCCCAAACGATTGTCTTATTTCATTACTTTTGTTGATCAATCCCATTTGACATTTTAAATCTTCCATCTGCACTTTATTTCAATGTAGTCCATGTTTTCAAAAAAAAAAATTTTTATATCACAAGTCTTATCGAGACAGTGAGACAATTGTAGAGATTTATTCTCTGGCGCCAACAATTGCAGCCACTTGATAGGACAATCTTGTGTAATTGAAATTTTGTAATTAACCATAAAGTCATTTCCAATCTTGTATTTTTACCATTCACTATTCCATTACATCAACATTGTAATAATTGAGGTTCATTTTCTCTTCTAGTGTCTGTCACAACTAGGTAATAGGACCACATAAGATTTTTATCACTTGTATCTTTCCCATTGATTAATCAGGATAGCATGACACCCTGAATTAGTAGCAGCTATTCCTGATTAAATTTTATCCTGCATTTATAAATAAATTGGAAATCTTGTCTATCCAATATCATTCCTATCAAAGACAGAAAATTTTTCATCATGTATTTTGTGTATCATAAATAAAGAGACGCTTAGATGAAATTCCAAAATAATGACTCTATTAAAAGTAGACGAATTCTAATATGGAATGCACGATGACTAAGGGACTCTACTCGAGAACATGAGGACGACATCAGAATTTCATGATCATGCATGTTACTTGAATATATTTTTACATGACAATAAATACTTGGGTACACTGACATAGTTTTGAATTGGAATTTCGAGGACGAAATTCTTTTATTAGGTGAGTAGAATGTAACACCCCAAAATTATCATGTTTATTAAATTATAAATTATCAAGTTAAAAATTTCTTTCTATACACCTTCAAATTTAATTAAGTTTCCAAGGGCACCCCTTTTGCATTTTGTGGAAATGAGTTGTTAGAAGAGAGTGAGAGGTAGCACTCAAGTTGACATTTGTCATGCATGCAAGAAGCCTTAGGACTAGGCTAGAGGATAATGTGACTAAAATACCCTTAGGTATATATAAGCTTATTCTCTCAAAGAGAATTCTTATCAAAGAAAAAAATAAAAATCATTCTTTACTCTTAGTTCTTCTAGTTCGTTGAGTAAAGGAAATAGAAGGGAGGCTTTGCTACAACAAAGGAGGAGATTAAAGGGAATAGAGGCAAGTATCACCTTGTTCTTGTTCTCTCTTTGAATCGTATTTGAGTACAAGTAGCATGTATGATCTTTCTTGGAAATTATTTGATTTTTATTATGAGTACATGATTCCTTTTTCTTTATGGATAAATTCACATCATATTGGATCTGCATACTTAAAAAAATTTCTAGACTGCATACTTAGCCTGATTTACGGATGTTAGCTATTTCTGGCTTAGCCTCGCGTTTGGCAATTTTTAGCCTCGCGTTTGGCTATTTTCTGCTTCCTGTTTGGCTATTTCTTTAGCCTCGCGTTTGACAATTTTTAGCTTCGCGTTTGGCAATTTTTAGCCTCGCGTTTGGCTATTTTCTGCTTCCTGTTTGGCTATTTCTTTAGTCTCGCGTTTTGACAATTTTTAGTCTCGCGTTTGGCAATTTTAGACTCGCGTTTGGCTATTTTCTGCTTCCTGTTTGGCTATTCTTTTAGCTTCGCGTCTGGATATTTTAGCCTCGCGTTTGGCAATTTTTAGTCTCGCGTTTGGCTATTTTCTGCTTCCCGTTTGGCTATTCTTTTAGCTTCGCGTTTGGATATTTTAGCCTCGCGTTTGGCTATTTTCTGCTTCCCGTTTGGCTATTGTTTTAGCTTCGCGTTTGGATGTTTTAGCCTCGCGTTTGGCTATTTTCTGCTTCCCGTTTGGCTATTCTTTTAGCCTCGCGTTTGGATATTTTAGCCTCGCATTTGGCTATTTTCTGCTTCCCGTTTGGCTATTCTTTTTAGCTTCGCGTTTGGATATTTTAGCCTCGCGTTTGGTAATTTTTAGCCTCGCGTTTGGCTATTTTCTGCTTCCCGTTTGGCTATTTTTTTAGCTTCGCGTTTGGCTATTTTTAGCTTCGTATTTGGCGATTTTTAACCTCGCATAAAAAAAAAACTCCGCGTTCAAGAGAAACACGGATTTACACACTTGGCATGATTCGCGGATTTATGATAACATGACTTATGAATATCAACATGATATGTGAAGGCAAGATTGTTCATGATTACAAGTTCTAGTATCCTTATCACAAGTTCTAGTATCCTTATTACAGGATAACAAGTTCTAGTATCTTTATTACAAGACATGATTACAAGTTCTAGTATCCTTATTACAGGATAACAAGTTCTAATATCTTTATTACAAGACATGATTACAAGTTCTAGTATGTTTATTACAGGATAACAAGTTCTAGTATCTTTATTACAAGACATGATTACAAGTTCTAGTATCCTTATTAAAGGATAATAAGTTCTAGTATCTTTATTACAAGAATGATTACAAGTTCTAGCATCCTTATTACACGACATGATAACAAGTTCTAGTATCTTTATTACAGGACATGATTACAAGTTCTAGTATCATTATTACATGACATGAAGCATCCTTATAATACATGTGTACATGATTCCAAATCTTGATTCTTGAACTCTTGATTCTTGTGAAATGATATGTGTACAATTTGACATGAGAGTCCATGTGTTTCCTTTAATTCACGCATATCATATGCATTACTAACATGGGAAAAACTGCATGATGGATAGATAAGTACTGTATTGTACAAGGATCTTGTTTGCCAACTTCTTGATTATGTGCTGAGTGCCTTTTACTAGCAGCACTGGGTGGTACTGAGCCACCATCTGATACATGAGTCACCATATGGGTGATGCCCGTTACTTGTTTCATTTAACGGGATCTGACTTGTAGCACCTAGCGGTGTGTCATGGTTCAGCGCCATGAATTAGAGGCCGAGTCTCGGGTATGCACGGGCACTTGTACAATATGAGAAACTGCGCGCTATCTTATCCATCATTGAGTTTCAATTCCAATACTAACATGATATAGACCTGTTAAATTTTACATGAAACTTGTGAATGACTTTCATAGTTCTGGTTACATGCAACATTATTGATATTTACATCGCTTACACTTGTTACCTTTACATGATTTGTTTTTATTTGAATGAATAGTCTTACTCAATTCATTTTCAGTATTCTTAAGATACGTTGGTACCAACGCAATTTATTTATTCTTTTATTATTTGTACTGTGATAGTACACGTGTTTCTTGTTTTGTGTACTTGCTGGGTTTAATCCCCTGGGTTTTCTTAAGCCCAGATCACGAAAGAAGAGAAGGGGAGATTGCTCCAGACAACGATCCTTACTTCACCAACCAGGTCGAGTAGAGGATACTAGCACAATACTATTTGGGTACTTTGCACTTCTTGTTCTTGTTTCCTTTTTCTAGGCACTGCTTTAACTTGTAGTATTTAACTCTTTTGTGTAAATATTTAGAGCAGTGTGCCATTCTATGTAATCAACTCTCTGTATAAATGAAGTTCTTTCAGTTTCAGACATGGTTATTCATCTTGACATGGCAGTAGTTACGGTGATTCCAAGATCATGGAACTGTTGGGTTATTTATAGTATTTAAGCGGCGTCCCCTGTTTTGAGGAAGGAAAAAAAAAATAGAGCCGAATTGGGGGCGTTACACACTTTCTTACGAATCACTCGAGAGAAACATTTGATAAAAGTAAATCACATGTTTTTTAATTTCATTCATCATTTTTCACTATTTTTCAAATTAGAGTTTTACAAATCATATATATATATATATATATATATAGAGAGAGAGAGAGAGAGAGAGAAATGGAAATGAGCTGACAGCTCACGCAAGTTACTTGAGCTGCAGTTCATTTCCACTATCTCTAATAATCTTTTTTTAAAAAAATCTTTTGGATTATGATCTCGACCCTCTAGGGTTCACTCATACCCAATTTCTTGGGTTTTAGTTTTGATTTGGTCCTCCATCTAGTTAACAAAAGATTAATGGTTTTCAATGAATAAAACATTTTGTATGCACTTGATAAAAGGGTAATGAACTCCAAAATTTATGAAATTTAATATGAAAGAAGTTAAGGAAGTAGAGATAGTAATTGTTAAAAAAATGGAAATCATTGATCATTATAGTTTTGTCGCTAGCTCACGTAACTTTTCCTGAGCTGGCAACTCACCTACAGTAATCATATATATATATATATATATATATATATATATATATATATATATATATATATATAGAGAGAAAGAGAGAGAGAGAGATGGAAATGAGCTGACAGCTCATACAAGTTACCTGAGCTGCAGTTCATTTTCACTATCTCCAATAATTTTTTAAAAAAAAATTCTTTTGGATTATGATCTCGACCTAGGGGATTCACTCATATCCAATTTATTAGATTTTAGTTTTGAGTTGGTCCTCCATCATGTTAACACAAAATTAATGGTTTTCAATGAATAAAATATTTTGTATGCATTTGATGAAAAGATAATTAAACTCTAAAATTTATGAAATTTAATCCAAAATAAGTTAAGGAGGTAGAGATAGTAATTGTTAAAAAATTGAAGAAAAATCATTGGATCATTATAGTTTTACAGCTAGCTCACGTAATTTTTCCTGAGCTAGACAGTAATATATATATATATATATATATATATATATATATATATATATATATATATATATATATATATATATATATATATATATATATATATATATATATACACACACACACACACACATACGTATGCGCGCGCGCACGCACACACACACACATAGATAGATAGATAGATACACACACACACACACACACACACACACACACACACACACACACACACACACACACACACACATATATATATATATATATATATATATATATATATATATATATATATATATACATGCATATATATACATACATATACATATATACATGCATACATATATATATACATGCATACATACATATATATACATACATGCATATATAAATATATATATATGAGAAAAATGGAAATGAGCTGACAGTTTACGCAAGTTACCTGAGATACAGTTCATTTCTACTATCTCCACTAATCTTTTTAAAAAAAATTCTTTTGGATTATGATTCGACCCCCTAGGGTTCACTCATACCCAATTTCTTGGGTTTTAGTTTTGATTTGGTCCTCCATCAAGTTAACACAAAATTAACGGTTTTCACTAAATAAAATATTTTGTATGCACTTGATAAAAGAGTAAATAAACTCCAAAATTTATGAAATTTAATCCGAAAGAAATTAAGGATGTAGAGATAGTAATTGTAAAAAAAATTGAAGAAAAATAATTGGATCGTTATAGTTTTGCCGCTAGCTCACGTAACTTTTCCTGAGCTGGCGGTTCACCTAAAGTAATCCCATATATATATATATATATATATATATATATATATATATAGAAAATTCTAATGCAACAAGATAATATCAAATCTAACTAAATTTTTAATCCAATCTAATCAAATCCAACTAAATAACTAATCTTATCTCTATCAAAAAGTCAATTAAAATTTCGAAAAAATTTTCGACTATCGATATGAAAAAGGATATGATAGGTTTCTTCGACTCATCAAATGTTTCTTTTTGTTAAGCGGCCTATAGGAATACCACTACAACAACAACAACTAAGCCTTTCATCCCAAATACTTGGGATAGGCTACATGAACCAGAAAAGAATTACGCTCGATCACATTGATAGTCCTTCTCTATTCATTTCTATCAAGTAATATCTCCTCATTTAGACCTCTAGAATCCATATCTCGTATCATTTACATTTATATTTTATTCGGTTTTTCCTTCATTCTTTTAACTTGTCCTACATTGATAAACTCTTATCGTCGAACTGGTGCATTTTTAGGCCTATATTGCATATGACCAAACCATCGTAAGCGATTTTCTCGCATCTTCTCATCGATGGGAGCTACACCTACCTTAGCACAAATATTTGCATTTCTCATTTTATCTCTCTTAGTGTTGTCGCATATCCAGCGGAGCATGCGCATCTCTGTTAGTCCAAAATGCATCGCTGTTGGACAACCCATCGCTGATGGTAGTCCAAACATGTACATGAAATCGAGGGCATCACCTTCAGGAGAGCGGAGAAGTTGTCATAGTTTCATAACTGGAGGAGAGCATTCCAAAGATTATATATGTTGTGATGAGCGTACTCACTTGATGTAGTGAAGAGCTTAAAACTAAGACCTTGTGTGTGTGTGTCTATATATATATATATATTTTTTGTTAAGTCTATTTAATGGAACGTTGGGATATATCCACCGTTTGTTCTAAAAAAACCTATATTTTGTCTAATTTTGGCAAAACCATACCCAATTCAAGTATAGAATTGCCCCAGACACATGACACACACCAAATGATTATGCCACCATATGCATATACAAGAGGATATTATGGCTCTTTGTTTTGACAAACTTTGCATTGTGTTTAGTCCTTGAACATTTTCCAACCGTTTCCATTGTATGAGATTCTGAGTTCGATTTTTCTTACTACAAACACTATCTGGTATCGACCACTGACTCATATAAGAAATATCAACCCTTGCACGATGTTTGTCAGCTTCGTAGCAAGCTCGAATCTCTACTGTGTGATGTCCTACTCGTTATGGTGCAAGAGCTTTCCAACCATGATTCACACTTTCCACTCTGCACTAGATCGACGGGCACGAGCCATCTTTAGCCTCTGCTACAAGTTTCCTTGGATTTTCTCAGCCATGCACCGTGGAAGATTCGAGGTCGAGACGCACGATGATGGGGGCGATGCAGAGATGTAGCCACGTCGAGGCCAGTACAACAGATGATTGGAAATGTTCTTGGGCGAAAGGACAACGTGATCATCGTGCTAATGGTGCACCGTGTTGAGTACTTCTGCACATTGCTAGGGACAATTGATCATGTTGACCAAATCAGTGTGTGTCGAACACGGGAACGTGTTCGATTAGCTCCCAAACCGAGTGGTTATAAGCCCAATTCTGAATCCGGACGAGAGAGATATGTCTAAAATAAGTTTAAACTAGATATTCTCTAATAGTCGAACTCAGAACTTTTGCATTTGAACTTTATTTTGTATGTTCCCATGTGTCGATGGAATCATATTTTTTTTTTTTGAGTTAATAACAGTTAGACCCCCTGTAGTTTTGCATTTGAACTTTAGTTTTGATGTGCTCATCCATCAAGTTGATACAAAATTAACAATTTTTTATGAATATAACATTTTGTATCCATTTGATGAAAAGGTAAATAAATTTAAAAATTCATAAAATTTGATATTAAAAAAGTTTAGGATGTACAGATCCTAATTCTAGAAAAAATTTGAAAAAAAATTATTAAATTACTATACTTTTGCCGCTGATTCACCTAAAATTTCCTAAATTTCCTAAGCTTACAGCTCACCTACAGTAGCATGGGGTCTCTCTTTGTAAAACACTATGGAGGTATCACTGGATACCTTCTCAGTAAATAAAAATAAGTGAGCAGGCTTCAGTACATTTGCTCATACAATGAGGAGTGAGATGGCCATTTTGTGTGCATAGATTCAGACGATCGATAAATTTTACTAGCCAGTACAAGTTTAGAAGAGCAATGACACATAAATTCTACTCCCCAGTACAAGAGATGGATGAATGGGAGTCTAACATAAGTTTGTCGAGGAAACGCCTGAAGAGGAACTTTATATTGACACTAACCCCTATTCTATTTCGAGGAAAACAATCAGTTCAAAGATCAAACATGAAGTTGCATAAGATCAAGCATGAAGTTGCATATAATTTCCCAGTAAGTGAGCTCTATATGACTTTCTTACATGAGGCCTAATATTGTCCAAAACGAATCATATCTAGTTGATAGACAGTATATACACCAATGTTTAAAATATTGGTTTGGTAACGGTTTAGATTATGTCATATATAGCATAATGCATAACGAATGCTATACAATTTCTTATTTATTTATAGAAATAAATATAAAACTATATAAAATAATTTTTAAAAAAAAAGTAAAACTTCTAAAAACTCTTTTTAATACAGAATATATTCTAATTTTACATTAAGTTTTACAATTATCTTCATAAATTACATTAAGTACGTAATTCCAGTCATCGTCTAAATATGACAACAAGATTCTAATTTTTTCCTATTTCAATTTCAGTTATTATTATTATAATTTATATTTTGTAACGTTCAATTTATTTTGTTTGTAATTGCTAATTCCAGTTCAGCTAAAAATTCAAGAGAATCAACAAATAAGAAATTCCAACAACTATAGAAGAATTACAAGCGAATAAAGAAACAATCGCAAGTTAACAAGTAAGTAATTATACAAACAATCAAACAAGCCAATAAGTAATCAAGTAAGAAAACTAAAACAGTCTAATAATGAAAACAGTAGTTAACAACAATATAGAAATTACTTAAAATATAATAATAAATAATGTAACGTAACGTAATTGAATATAACGTTATGTAAAATAACATAAAAAATATACTGTTACGATGCACTTTGTCACATAGTGCTGGCGTTCCGTTAGGTTTCATAACGCAATATAACGGATTTCATAACGATTTATTTTCGATATTGGTATATACCCCCAATGTTTCTCATCCAATATGTTGCATGACCTTAAACCAAGCAGTAAACTCCCCTGCAAGAATACTCCACAGTAACTATAAACTTATCAGCAATGTCTTAACATGACAAACATAATCCATTGGTATATCTATCAGAAAGATATTGTGAAGTTACCATTATCAATCTTGCATATCATACTTTTTAAAGAAACAAGAGCCATAATGGACTTAATTGTCCAAAACGAAACATATCCAGTCAATTACATGATCTTAAACGGAGCAGTGATAAAGAGTACTAACCTCGAGTAAACTCTCCCCGCCGGCCTTGTGCCATCCACCTCGCCTGCAAGAATACTCCACAGTAACTATAAACTTATCAGCGATGTCTTGACATGACAAACATAATCCATTGGTATCTCTATCAAAAAGATATATGAAGCTACCATTATCAATCTTGCATATCATACTTTCTGAAGAAACAAGAGCCGTAAGGGACTTATTGCCTTGAATTTGCACAGGATTGAGAGTTACAGTTATACAACAGAAGAAATTGGCAAAATGCTGAAAGATGATCATTTTCCATATGTTGACTTGCAAAGTGTAAACTGAATCGACTCTAACAAGAATTCAGTCTCAACAGGAATGAAATAAATCCATGATATCCCTTCTCATATGACACAAACAACACAGGAAGTAAGATGATCTAGTGGGATGTTTGTGGGGAATCTAACGCTATAGGATCCTTATTAAAGATGACTGTAGTTCCTATCTTCGGGTGAAAACAATGGCCAAGATAAGCAATAACCCTGCATCTCGTATGTTTTACACAGGCTCAGCTATGGACAAGCTCGCAGCAACATGCTATACATTAAGCATGAGATTGTACAGCTTTGGATGGTTAGATGGGAAATTTTGAAAACAATCGATTTTTATTATAGATACTTTAACTGTCGTTAACCATGATTATTGGTGTTAGTTTCCAATCCGAATGGCCCATCATTTATTTATTGTCTTGAAAGAAGCTTTTCATCGCAGTCATTGCAATCAAATTTCATGAACTAAACTGCAGTAAGAGAACAGTCCATAAAAAACTAACTACTATGCATCCAATAAAATTTCAACGAACCATAAGCCATGTGACAAAGCAGTGGATGTAAAACAAGGCACAACACTAATACTGAAAACTGGCATACCCAATGAAGTATCATGGGAGGCAGACAAGAGGTAAAGGGATGTTTACTTTCGTACCTATCAATCATTTAGAATCCCGCTTTCATTAAGCATCAAAGTCTGTGTGTGTGTGTGTGTTTTTTTTTTTTTTCCAATAAGAGAACAAAAAGAAGAGGGGTGATCGATCCTCTTTCAATCCTTCATCTTCTTATGAGTGGCGGTTGTAAAGAGTCATCAATCTTCATCATCCACAAAAACTGAGCCAGTGGTCAGTCTAATTCTTGCCCTTGTCTAATTTCCTTATCCTTGAGGGGCAATATCGAAGTAGCAGGCAAATTCCGTTTCTTTTATTGCCTCCGGATTGCTGCGAGACTAAAAAAGTTGAAGCTAAATGACATTCCGAACTACATGCTTACAGAATCCTCAAGGAACTGAGGACTTTTGCACATTTCTGTCAAATTGAGTCGTCTGATAGTCTTCTCGGTAAAGTGAATAAAAAAAGTGCAATTTCAATTCCACTAGCTAAAAATAAGTAATTGACTTTTTTTGAGAAGGGGCACTCGACCTGCAGCAGATAGAGGAAGATTTATTCAATGACATAGATTAGGCTCCGAGATATCACACCATTACGGCAATCTAATTGATTATACTGAAGACTCACTAAATTGGGATTTCTCTACTAGGCCAGGTCATTTCAAGGAAAAGGATTATTTATCATAAAAATATGAGTTTCAGGAGAATGATTTGGAGTTATGTGCGTGTGTGTGTATATGTGTGTGTGTGTATGTGTGTATGTATGTATGTATGTATATACACTGTGTGTGTGTATGTATATGTATGTATATATAGGTGTGTGTGTGTGTGTACACGTATGTATGTGTATATATGTATGTATATGTACATATATATGGATAAACACACACATATATTGGAACCATGAAGCTTCAGACACGAGATAGATCTTTTAAAGTACAAAGCTTTTGAAAAAGCCAATACATTTCGGATCCTCAACTACTTTTTTCTTTTTTCCCAGTATCGTATAAAGTCTTTATGTTTAAGCCGAGGAAAAGGCTGCTTGTACGTTTCAAGTGGGAACTATTATAACGTGCGCATGCAAGTCCGATCGACTATCTAGGACTATCTAACTCAGACTAGCTCAGCTCATAGCTCTGACTCAAAAAGACTGGCACAACAGCTTTTACTTACTACTGTTGTTTTACCTCCATATTCTCAAAACAAGATATTGTCAAGTCTAAGACATAGCCAACAAAATTAATGCATATCATGGAAAAAGAGACTTGCAATTGACTAGAGGTCATATATTTGCCAGCTATCGAGTTCAAAATACCAAAATGAATGTGAAAGCCATCAGACTTGCCCTTGCCCTCACCAACCTACGATTGTTTAATAAGCAAACACGAGAAACTATTTAATCTTGATCAAAAACTGACTTTCCACGTGAAAGAAGGTTAATCAAACATATTTTCGAAGAGTAGAATTAGATAAAACTGCATCATTTTTCATTTCTTTATCTTTTTCATATTTTCCTTATTGATCCTTCATGCATATCAAGAGATGTACAAAGAAAGAGAAAATCTTAAATAAAAGAAGGGGAAGCCCACCCAATAGGCCAAGGGATACAGTAGTCGTCCCAAGAAAGAAGTCTCTTGATGCGATTTCAAGTACTAGTTCTCTTGCCTCTGCTAAATGAAAACTATGATTCCTGGCTCAAGTTTGATCGCTCCTACTGTGGTGTGATGGTTGTCGTGCTAGACTCTATCAAAAAGATGTATAGGGATTTTCTTTGTGGTGACACAACTTACCATCAAAAAGAGACGGTGTGGTTCCAATTTATCTTCTTTGACTTTGCTAATAGCGGTTCTTTTCTTTAGATAAAACTTATGGTGAAAGTCCATCATCTCCTCCACACCAATTTGGGTTAAGTGATCTTTGCATCAGGGATTCATCACCCGAAAGAACGAATAAAACAAAGGAACAATAGCTCGTCGTTCTAGCTGTGTATAATGTAGACAGATATGAGATAGACACAAAGATGTTCCTTTGCACCAACAGTATACATAGTAAAATACAACCTCATTCAACTATAACAGAATCTTTAAATTCATGGAATGCCAAAATAATCTCAAAGAAAATTGATTATCATCCTAAATTGGTGGTCAAGAATTGATAATGTATTGTGCGTTGTATGGTTCAATATAGAAAGAAACCGATATGTTAACACTTACTCAACTGCTTTAAGTTTCATAGTCACAAGTGTTTATCAAATAGCACTCTAACAAGAAAAAACACATACCTGTTGTGCTGTTAATTAGGATACTCTGTGTATCAGAGATCCCATCTAAGTAGTTGGTTCCATCCGAAATTTGAGCAGTAGGGTTCAAACAGAAACTGTTATATTTAACATCTGCGTTGCTGACACTCATTCTACATGCTGACACTCATATTTACGTTAGACTACCTCCATAAGCAGAAGTTTTATGGAGTTGCAAAACTTTCCTCATGCGATTGATCATTCCGGATAACAGCGATTAGTTTTTTAACGTGATCGTAGAGCTTTCAGAGAAACCACAAAACTATTCCCTGATAGTGGACCTTTTGTACAGTGGAACTTAAGATCGAGTGCATTGTACATCCAAATCTACACCGAAGAAGGATGTCTCAGACTACAAGCTTTCAGACGTAGCATCCCACTCATGTTGCATGAGCCAAAGAGCAATTTGATACACCATCATATTTCAAATACGCAACATGCTAGGATTGAATGCTTCTTTCATTGTAGAATCCATAGTTATGACAGGACCAGGACCTAAAAGCGGCTCATCTAATAGGGGTTTTGCCACGACTGTTGCTTGAGTTCTTCCCTCCAACTCCAGATATCTGCCTTAGGTTGGTCAGGGCATCCTGCACACACCTCTTTGTGTTGCTGTTCCCATGCCTTAGTGCTTCAACCAATGCCCTGACCAACTCCTGATCAGTTGAATACAATAGGACAATGCTCTCCACTCTGAAGAATTTATCCATCATAGAGATCACTTTCTCCTGAAGTTCCCCAGGTCTAACCTCTTTAAATAGACGGATTGCAGCCTCAAATAAGCCAAGTTGTTCTAGTTCTTCTTAAGGCTGTAAGCATCAGACACAACTGTAGAAAGGGCCTCCACTGCTGCTATCTGCACTTGTGTGTTGTCATCGTTCATAAGATCAACCAGTGGCTTAATTGCATTCCCTTTTAGTAAGCAAAATGAGCTATCACCCTCGCATGCAGCACCATGCAGTGGGCATAAGATGGGGGGCATAGGAGCCTTTCCACATATTAAGACCAACGGAATGCAAAACCCACGTGGAGGTTGAGGGTCCAAGTCACTGGTAGAAATTAGTATCCTTGAAGATTCAGATAGATACTTCAATCCAAATGCAGCAAGCTGTTTCGCTCTGTCATGGGAACTATTTCTGACTTGCTCCTGGAAAATGGTCATGAAGTGATTTTGTTGAACAAGAGCCAGAATTTCTCGGTCTGGACTCCTAGCATAGTGCTGATAGAATATTTCTTCGGTCTGGACTCCTAGCCAGAACAAGAACCAGTGATGATAGAATATTTCTTCGGTCTATAAAACACAGGAATTTAACCGGAGAAAGAACTTTTGGATTGGAAGACTTTGGGACGATTACGGGCGAGCTCGTGAGATCAAGAAAAAGAGCAGAGCCATCTTCTCCTGGTCGGACGGTCAACGGAGGCAGCAGCAAGACTCCACCGCCACCCGAACCCACTTAAAAAGGGAATCCATTAATATTCCCGTTCTTGTAATTTCTCGGATTCTTTTGTAATCTTAATTCGTTGTAATTCAAATAATTTTTGCAATGGAATCGAAGATGTAATTTTCGGGCGTACAAGTGCAATAACAGTCCTAGAAGGCCTTCTGACATGCTTCTTGAATTCCTGGACTGCTTTCCTGATGAGCGGGACTTTTGCTCCCTAAGATTATTCACAGCCCATGTCAGAAGATCTGGCCCTAGGATTGTTTTCACCTCAACATCTGAGAATGGGAGCTTCGCAAGGATGCAAGCAATTTCAGATCTCTCTGCAACTGGATACTGAGAATCCAACAACTTTTCCTTCAAGGGTGACAATCTATTGGTTCTTCTGAACTCTTCGACAAGAACCTGGCCCAACTTCTCAGATAACAGGTTTGTAAGCTGTAGAGCATAAGAACGATAATCAGGTTCTTCATGCTCAAGATATGGTATAATAGTTTCAATGCCATTGCTGCTTCTTAGGTGGGTTGCCGCAAGATCTGTATGACAAGAAATTTGAAATGACATAAGCACCAAACTTCTTAGAAATAGCAAATTTTTTAAATGAATATTCCAAACCAAGCTCAAAGAGACTGAAGAGAACATGAGACCATGCAACTAGATTCATCCACAATAAGAAGAACTGTACCCCCCCAAAAAAAAAAAGAATGCTTCAGCCATTTTATAGGTGTATATAGCATGTTACCTGTCAAAAGCCAAACTTTCATAATATGCATTTACTGTTGATCTGAACAGTAAACATGGACTAGTCATGATATGATCAACATTAATATCTCCTCAATTTTCTTTATTTAGTAATTTGAAGCTACTCGTGATTATTATCATATCTAAACTAAATATTCGAATTTATCAACTACTAGACTCTAGCAAATTGCTCCTTAATGGACTGAGAAAAAAAAAATATGAACTACTTTTTTCCAAAAAAAGGCACATAAACTGTTGCTAAATTGCTGGTTCCACTACTCTCTTGTATGAGAAATGGTTCGTTCTGAAGGAAATCCTTTCTGTTGTCAAAAGGGAACTCTGGATCCTTAAAACAATCATGATTGCTAACAATGAACAATAGATATTCCTTGCGAGCAAAGATCATTGTGAGGATCTAGATTTCTAATTAATAACAATAAGGGTTTCCTTAAGGATGAGTTATTTGCAGTAGAAGAACATGGTGCAACCATAGCAATGACTGCAGTGGGTGCCAGAGAGAGCAGCACAATCAGAATTACTGGTGGCAATAATAGCATATGAAGTTTGTGGGCTGAATGATGGTTGCAAAATGAACTGGTGGAATAAGAGAGGTGGAATGGTTACAATATGAACTGGGGAATAGTATGAGTGGGAGGTAGTCATGGTTGCAAACAGGAGCATAATGGCATTAAAAGTGGTGTATATAACAAGGAAACCTCTCTTAGATGAGTTATATGAGGAAGTGAAGCTGTTCTCCATGTTCTTTTGTGAGCTCTCGTCTTTTCATACCCTTGACAAAGTAACATGTAGTCTTTCTCCAAATGGTTCTAGAGAATTGTGATTCACTCCACCAGGCAAAGAGTGGATGATATGGACAACACTAAGGAAGGGTAATCAATATGAAATTTTCCATGTTAAGAGTATGATTATATCAAGCCCGAAATAAACTTAGACACCAGAACTGATGTAACCTTCTCTTTTGGTATTATAATTGTCAAGGATGTTATAATTTTGTGTGGGTGATATTTTTAATGTGTCAACACTACAAATGTTATCGGAGGGAGATTTCCGGTGAGCGTAGGTGGAGATTTCCGGTGAGAGCTCCGACGACCCAGGTAAGTCGACTCCGGCGATAAAAGTACAAAAACAGTGACTCTACTGTTGCAACAGCTACAGTATAGCAACTGGAGGGAGGAGATTTCGGTGAAAATTCTGAAAAAAAAAAAAACATCAAACAATTGGAGAAGAAGTCAGCGACCTCAGAATATTCTATCATCACTGGTCGCCGATCGCCGAGGGCAAAGAAGGAGGCCGTGAATCGACCTACAACCACTCACCAACTCCAAAGAGATATCACCGGGGGCAAGGAAGGAGGCCGTCAATTCGACCTGCAACCACTCACCAATGCCGGCGATGGATTTTGGGTGGAACTGGTTGGGAAGAGGAAAAACTAAAGATGAAAATAGTAGTGATGAAGATAAGAATCCAAAACATAGAAGAAGAAGTTGGTCGGAAGTAGTTAAGGGAACTCCGGAAGAGGAATCCTCTAACCCCAATGCCACGGAGATCGCGGTGAGGTCTGGTGCCACATATACTAGAGAAGAGGTCTTGGCAATGCTAGTTGCGGCCAAGAAGGTGGCGGAAGGGACAGCAAGCAAGCATCCCAAAGAGGAACTGTGGAGGACAGTGAAGTCAAAGGCGACCATTAAGAGGGAGAAGATGATGACTGCGGCCCAGGCAGTGACTGGGGAGAACAGGAAGAGGAAATTCTCTCCGATGAGGAGGCCACTCCCGGAAAGCCCTGAGGCCTGCTGGATTTGCGGGAAAAAGGGGCATTTTAAAGACGAATGTCCATTTATCCATTGCAGATTCTGCAAAGGACTTGGTCACAAGATCGGAGAGTGCCCCATTGCTCCGGAGAGAAGGCAGAACTCAAAGCCCACATTCAAGCCCGGTTTTCAATTGGGACCAGGAACGTTTTCAAACGTTTCTACAACAAACAAGGTAACTGAGGAGGGTAGCAAATTGGAGACGGGACTGCGAATCTCCCGACCCGAGAAAAAACCAGCAGTGTTCATCCCGGTATCAGATCATGCAAGGGAGGAGCAACTGCGATTGTCCAGGACTCTAGGGGTGTTGTATCCAGGGCACGGCAATCCATCGATGGAAGACATGAAGGAAGGACTGAAAACTATGTCAAAAGAATTTGCTAGTTTCAACTGGTTAATTCATGACGGAGGGAACAAATTCTTTGCATATTTCCCTACGGAGGCTGGATTGACACTCGCAACTAGTAGAATTTCAATTCCATGCAGGGAGTACAAAGCAGGGTTTTGGGTGTGTAGATGGAATGGAGAAGAAGATGGCCAGTGTTACTCATTTCCGGTGGTGGCATGGGTGGAGATTAGAGGTTTGCCGTTTCACCATTGGAATAGAGTAGATATTAGCAAGATGATGATCAAATATGCAGACATCATTGACATTGATGAAGATACCCACCTTAAACGGAAATTAGATTGTGCTAGAATCAGGGTGTGTTGTGATAACTTAACGGCGATCCCGTCGCAGATCACTACGGTCTTGGGAGGATGGCTCTGTACACTAAATCTGAGAGTTATCCACAACCTGAACAACTATCTATCGGTGGGTCTTGAGAGCGTCACGGTCTCCGGTAAGATCGGTGGTTCCGATCAGCCGTCGACCGGGACGGTCACCCTCCTAGCCGATAAAAGGAGGAGTTTTACTTGGAAGAGAACAGGGACCACCTCGGAAGCAGAGAAAGGGTCTGCGGCGACAGTGGTACTAGTCAACGCAGCACTAAACGCTAAAAACAAGCCCAAAGAAAAGAATTTGAGGAAGGATTACAGAGAACTTTTGAAGGAGAGGAGGAGGAGCCTATGGACAAAACGAAAAATAGGGCCGAGGACCACTTGCCTCCGACAATAGGCATCCAAGAACTCTCCTCCCAAAATTGCCTATTTAAAGAAAATCAAAACGCTAACTTTCCGACGGTAGGAAGGAGTACACCACAGGAAGGGGAGGTGGTTTGGGTGGCAGATGATCCGCTAGTTATTGATGAGAAGGGATCCAACTTTGGAATCCTAAGGAGAGATAAAGAAGGAAGACTTTTCCTTGATGCTAAAGAGATCAAAACCCATACTTGCATTGGAAAGACGACCACCTTACCTACCGATGGACCAGATCTGAAACAGAAGGGGAAGGTGGAAGATGGTAGGGGATGCCAGAGAGGCGATACTGGGAAAAGAAGGCTAGACATTGAAGAGCCGCGGAGGGAGTCCCGAGGGGACTTTGAGGGTGACAAGGCTGCAAGTGGGAAGAGAGTGGATGGGAGAAGATTCTCTCTCCCACTCTTATCTAGGGGAGGAAGTTCGGGTGGGACCCACCCAAGGAGAAATTTTGGGGAGGGAGTAGGTAGAGAGGGAACTTCAAGTGGGACCCATTGTTACAAAGAGGGAAAAATAGAGGCGGGGGAAAAGGAGAGAGGAGGGGACCGCATGGTGGAGGGGTTTTCATCTATGGACTTCAGTGGTCTACAAAAAGGTGAGGGGGCCCGCAACTTGGGAGCGGTGAATAAAGATCCTTGTACCCACAATAAAACGGGTCTGGATGATCATCAGGGGCCTTTCAAGAGTATGGATAAGGATATGTCCAATAGTAATAAAGCAACTGGATTCCAGACGAACAAGGAAGGGAGCTCTAGAAGAAAATTGGATTTCAGTCAAGAGTCCTTTAACAAAAACATGGAATACACGGGTTTGGTAATTACATTAAACAACTTCGACAAAGAATTTGCCAAGGATACTATTACCAAGTTACTCGAAAATGTTATGTGTAGAGAAAAAATGAAGCAAGATAGACGGGTCAGGAAAAGACAACCTTCCAGACTGCCCAAGCGTGTCAGGGAGATAAGAAAGGCACTTTGTAAGGAAAATCAAGAGACAGTGGCGGTAGAGAAAGATACTACAGAAACAGTACAAGTAGAGAAGGAATTAACACAAGAACAAAGAGGGGCAATAGTGATTCCAGAGCAGGGTGGAGGAAATGTTCAAAAGAAAGAAAAGCTGACGGACCATGAGAGGGTGGATGAACTACCAAATCAGGATGGACATACTACATCTCTGATCATGCCATCTAGAAGAAGCAAGAGACTGGTGGAAAAAAGAGGTGGACAACATTATCAGTTGGGTCAAGTGGCAGCAGCGGCTTCTAAGCGCAAGGCAGAACAAACGGAACACCCTACAGGTACATCTAAATTAGAATTTAGTATTCTAAATTGTATGCCTGATGAGATATTAATTGTTTTAGCCCATACATGCGATATTGATTTGGGGGAGGGAAAGAACGACCATTTACATAATATTACACGATTAAAAAACCTAGAAGTCAGGTCATTGGAAGACCAAAACGGGGCCATTACGCCTTAGAAAATATAGTTGGGGTGGCGGTGGAGAAGGCGCCGATACATTTTGATGGATTGTATTTTTTGGAATGTAAGAGGAGTGGAAAATCCGGCCAAACGACGAATGGTCGCGAAAATTATACGTAGTAATAAGATTGACATCATTTGTATGGAGGAGACGAAGCTGACTGACCCAGATCCCAGAGTCTTGGGTTCAATTGCTTCAAGGAAATTCTATGATTTCTGTATCATGAATGCAAAGGGCGCTTAAGGTGGGATTATAATTGGGGTCAACAAGAACTTTCAAATTTTGAAGTCTTATGGATAAATTTTGAAGTCTTATGGATACAAATTATTAGCAAGGTTTTAAATATTGGCCGTTATGAATACATACTGCATGTATCATATCAAATTTTGAGGTAATCCGATATTTAGTCAATATTGCTGATATTGCCAATATTGTCTAATATTGACAATTTTGATCTCATCAATGACTACTGATAACGATACCAATCTCGATAGTTTAAAACAATGTTTAAAATAGTGATAACGGTAACGTAACGTTTTGCCTCTGCTAGGTTATGTTGCATATAACATAACGCATAACGTAGGTTATGCAATTTCCTATTTATTTAATAAAACTAAATATAAATTATATAAAATAATTTTTATAAATTGAAATGTAAATTTAAAATATCTAAAAAAAGAATATAAAACCATTTTATAATCATAATCTATTCTAGTTTTATATTAAATTTTACAATAATTTTCATATTTATCTTTATAAATTATATTAAATCTGCAACCGTAGTTCCAGTCATCATTTAAACAAGAAAATAATATTTCAATTTTTTATTTTAATTCCAGTTATTATCATTGTTGTAAATTATATTTTGTAACGTTCAATTTATCATATTTGTAATTCATAATTTTAGTTCAGTTAAAAATTTAGTATAATCAACAAGTAAGATATTTCAACAATCGAAGAGGAATTACAAGCGAACAAGGAAACAATCGCAAATTAACAAGTTAGTAATTACATAAGCAATCAAACAAGCTGTAACAACCCAATTTCTATCATAACTTATGTTACTGATGTCAAATTTATCCAAGAGTGAATTCGTTGTGTTCGTCTCATTTTTCTATATTTTTGGTGATTTGTTTTTGAAATTTTCTGGATAGTCACCTAAAATAATATTATTTTAATCACCGGTGGGCTCTATATATATTTTGACTAGTCTCTCTTCTTTTGACTTGTAAAGATAAAGTTTGACTTTATTTGGATTAGTTTAATTTGAAATTATAACCATAAATAACTCCAAAAATCTATTATTACTAGTTATTTGTCATATACATATTTTATCTTTATTCACCCATACATCCCATACCCCATCTCTCCAAATTATGGATCTCAAAATTACTCCCATATTTATATGGTTAATATAATATAAAATATCAATGAAAAATCAATATAACCTTCCTACCCCATACCTTACTTTCACCATGCTTATTCTTTGGCCAAATATGACAAGCCATCTTTTTATCCCCATATCTCCTTTATCTCATACTTGTCCTTTGGCTAAGCATGACAAGCCATTCTCTTACTCCCATATCTCCTTTGTCTTATTATATTTTTTTTCTCCCTTTCTTTTCATTTCTTCTCCTCATTATATATCTCTCTTTCATTTTTCATTCTTCTCAACCTCTTTTTACTCCAACTCTCAAAAAGAATTAAGAAAAGAGAAGAACTTCTTTAGCTTCAAGATAGGCTTACTTTTCCTAACTCATCAAGGCAAGTAAAATCACATCTACTCTCATATTTTTTTCTAACTCTAATTGTTTATGGTTAACTTAGAATCTTGATTTGTTAAAACTTAAAAAGATAATGACTCTATACAAAAATCTCTATGATTATTATAGAAAAATAAAAATATGATTTTTACACTTTACTCTATATTTATGTATCAAATTTATCATTTTATTTATAATCTCTCATTCTTAAACTGCAAGTTGTAAAGTTAAACTATATGCTTAATTTTTAAATTATAAAAATGCTACATTTATGAATGTTCATCATATTGGATATAAATTTGAAGTTTTCTATATAAGTTTTTCGTGTATAATACAATGATTTAAAAATTATTTTCCACTTGCAATTAGAAAATATGTATATATATATATATATATATATATATATATATATATATATATATATATATATATATATATATATATATATATATATATATATATATATATATATATATATATATATATATATATATATATATATATATATATATATATATATATATATATATATATATATTTGTTTATTTATTTATTCATTATCATGTTTTAAAGAGAGAGTTTCATATAAGTTTTACATTAAATTTACTAAAATATTTCTTTTATGCAAGCTATTACATTAGATCAAGATTCCTTTATGCTAATCCATATTCACTTTAAAAATATATAAATTAATAAGTTTTAATAAATTTGCTACTTTCCATACCATGAAATTATACTAGAATTTGGAAAATTCATATGTTGTTAAAGTAATCGTTATAATAATGTTAAGCCTATTTAATTTCCATTTTTACACTTTAATACCCACTTTCTAATATGTCTTTATATGCATAATTGTATATGTGCGGTTTATATACATGATCATTATTTCCATAACACATTCTAGTATTTTATGACTATCATGTTTGCCTTGACATATACATACTAGTCACTTGTACAACATACATGAAATTATGCCGGATTTTTTTTATTAGTACATACACATATCTTGATAATACTATGGATCCTGACTTGCCTATTAACTTGATTTTGATATGGACCACATCTTGTTTGTTACTAGACATGTGTATGTAGAAATCTTGACATGATTGATTTATCATATTCCGGATTGATTTCCATGTAATATAACTTGAAATCTTGGATTATGGGAGAACTAAAGGATGGACAAATATTGTATCGTGAAAGATTTATGATAGGTTGCGCAATCGAAATAGGGGCCCATCCGCGGGGGGCGCCCGGATGGTACTGAGTCATCATCTCTTATTTAGTCCATATTGATGGGACGACCGGATATTCAGTATCGATATCTGTTTGAGTGCTTAGCGGTACGGCTGGTTCAGCGCCAGCATCTTGGCCGAGTCCCGGATATGCACATGTATTTTCACGATACGAGTCTATTTCTTCACCATTCAGTTCAAAATATAAAATAAAATATGATATTAAGTTATAAAATATGATATTAAGTTAGACTTGATATGCATGTATATCGCTACTTGATATTGTTACTTAATCATTACTATTTCCTATACATGTGCATATGCTTTTTACATTAATTCATATTTTACTTGTTAGTGAATATTACACACTCTCTACGATACGAGTCTATTTCTTCACCAATCAGTTCAACATATAAAATAAAATATGATATTAAGTTTACTTGATATGCATTTATATCCCTATTTGATATTGTTACTTAATCATTACTGTTTCTCATACATGTGCATATATTTTTATATCAATTCATATTTTACTTGTTAGTGCATATTGCACACTCCCTACGATACAAGTCTATTTCTTCACCAATTAGTTCAAGATAAAATAAAATATGATATTAAGTTAGACTTGATATGATTGTATATCCCTACTTGATATTGTTACTTAATCATTATTTTTTTCCATACATGTGCATATGCTTTTTACATCAATTCATATTTTACTTGTTAGTGCATATTGCACACTCCCTACGATACGAGTTTATTTCTTCACCACTTAGTTCAAAATATAAACTAAAATAAGATATTAACTTAGACTTGATATGAAGGTATATCCCTGCTTGATATTGTTACTTGATTGTTTAATGTTTTTCACGCATGCGCATATTTTCATATCCACACTCGTATCTTACCTATTTGTTTATGTTACGCACTCTTTACTTTTTATTGTTTTACTTACCGGGTTTGGCCTTGAGCTCCCCCACACGCTCAGGTACTGAAGATGTGAGCGAGAATCCGCCATTACACGACCCGTAATTTCTGGAACAGACCGAGCAGCAATAGATTTCTAGGCCTCCGCTTTCGTATTTTTTGTTTGATATGTATCACCCCTTTGGAACTTTATTTCCAAATTTTGTATCAGTATTGTACTTGTTACTTCTTATCTTAAACATGTATATCTTCTTTTTTATATAGCAATAGACTAACTTCCAAGATCCTGGTAGATAACTAGTATTTAGTTCCATTCATTTCTGTTTTTACATATTTATAGGTCTCGTGTATGTCGACTAACACGTGCTCGCCGGTAACGCACTCCGTTAGCATATCCCTCGGGGAAATGGGGCGTTACACAATCTAACAACTAATCAAGTAATAAAATTACAGCAATTTGCTAATAATCAAAATAATAATCAACAACAATATATAAATTATTAAAAAGAAAATTGTAAATAACGTAATATAACGTAATTTAACGTAATGTTATGTAATATAATGTAAAATAACATAAAAAAACGTACTGTTGCGGTGCATTGAGTTATTTCTAGTTGTTACGTGGCGTTGGGGTTCTGTTAGGTTATGTAACGCAATATAACGTATTTCAAAATGCATTAATTTCAACATTTGTTTAAAACTTCCATTACAGTAGATGTTGAAGAACAATAAATTATCCAAGTATGAAACCCTGTAATTGGGACAAGACGTTAAGCAAACATTTTTCTATAGAATTCATGATATTTCTGATTATTCTTTTTTGTGTTTATTTGAGTGATTATACTTGTAAGAAGTCGGTCAAACTTTACATCTGCTGTGAGTGATACGTATTTTGTTGAATTCCATCCACAGTAACTTCCATCTCCAGATAGCTATCTAGGAGAATAAAATCAATGGTGCACATTAAGTTGGGATAGATTTGTTTTGTTGTACATGAGTGGCAAACAACACTTGTTCTCTGCGACACGATTCCTAATGATATGTTTTTCTCCACATGCAAACAAAAATAACTGTTGTTTCTGGTCCCACTCTTTATAGTCTGGCATGTATCAGCCGACTAGGATGAATACGTGCATATGCTGTTTCAAAGAGCAGCAATATGAAGTTTGCAAGGTGACTATTCAACATCCCGAACTAATGGTTTTAGAGATCAACTATAATTAAATTATGCATTGATTCCCATTCACAAGTAGCTAGTCGAATGTAGATTGCAAAAAGATTCACACATTACAATAAAATGTTGTTTCATATTGCTCTAGTTTGAAAGGTGACTATTCAACATTCCAAACTAATGGTTTTAGAGATCAACTATAATTAAATCATGTATATATACGTATACATATACATATATGCATATGCATATACGTATAATAATGGAAATGAGCCGCCGCCTCATATAAATTACCTGAACTGTACTCCATTTCTACTATCTCTAACATTTTTTAAGAAAATTTTTATTTTGGATTATAATCTTAACCCCTAAAGTTCATTCATACCCAATTTCTTGGGTTTTAGTTTTGATTTGGTTTTCCATCAAGTAGACACAAAATTAACAGTTTTCGATGAATACAACATTTTGTATACACTTGATGAAGGGGCAAATAAACTTTAAAACCCATAAAATTTGATCCTGAAAAAACTAAAGATATAAAGATCGTGATCCTAAAAAAAATTTGAAGAAAAATCATTGGATCACTATATTTTTACCGTTGACTCACGTAATTTTTCCTTAGCTGGTGACTCGTCTACAGTAATCCCGTGTGTGTATGCATGCATTAAACCATAGGTGGAAGCGAGTGTTGTCATCTCTTATTCTACCTTCCAGCATTTTGTTAAGAAAGAAATAATGAATTGTAAACTAATGATGAAGTCAAAATTTTCTTAACATGATGATATATTGACAGGCTGGAGATGTTTGAAGATCAGAATTACTCCAAAGAAAACATTTGGAAAAGCTTTTTGGACGCACAACAAGATCTTAACAGTAACTGCAGAATAGATCGGTCACTTCCAAGGGCACTACCTTTACCCTAGTGATGGTCATGGAATCGTAGTTCTGATTCAAGAGTAACTTCTGGAAACTTCAACAACAATTCGTGCATTCAGGATCATGCAGAGGAATTTCATATAGTGAATCGCTTGGACAGATGGGGTCGAAGGCAATAGCGGCCTAAGGTATTACTGCGTCCTTCATTTGGAGCTTCACCTTTTGGATATCATGTTGAACTCTGTATTTTTAATTGTATTTAATTATTAACTTTAGCATGCAAGTACATAGAACTTACTGTTTCAACTAGGGATTTCGATAACTACAGTAGAATGATGCATTTTAGTTGTCATATGTGAGAAGGCTTTTTATATGAGCACAAGAACATTTGAAAACAATATTTCAGTGTGTACTGAAGACTATCTTGAAGCTCGCACAGACAACAACGCACACACTTCATTCATGTCCTGAAGTAGTAAACTGAATCAGTCATTTGTGTTGTACAGGTTCAGGATCTTTGTTTCTCATCCGAAGTCCGGCGCCCCACCACTCAGCTCCGCTGGTGGCCTGGTACGAATTGCCCCACAACAGAAACTCCAACTAGCAGACAAGTACGTCTCAAAACTTGACTTGTATCTATGAAACTTCTATCCTAGTAAAACTTTATTCTATGATGCAATGATCAGTTGTAAACTTTTATCCTAGATACAGATGGATCATGTGCTTTGCCTCACTTTGTGAAGACTAATGGATAGCTCAGTTTATCTACCATCCTTGTTAGCTGTGAATCACTGAGACTAGGTTGGTTTTCTCTGCTTGCTGGCCATTGTTCAATGCAACAATGACCCCTAGGCTTCGTTGCAACGCAACAGGACATGTGATCTAGCCATTAATTACTCAAATTCAGGCCATTCATTGGGTAGTCACGATCAAAAAAAGGGAAAAAAAAGAAAAGTTGGTTTCCGTAAGTTTTTATCCTAGCAATGCATGGTATAGCCAGGGATGAGAATGGACGTATCCGAGGGCAAATCCTTAGCCCTTTTTTAGAAATATAAAATTTTATTTTTTAATTCAAAATTTTGAATAGGACAGGCCGGTATAGTTAAGTTCTTTTACCAAGTAATGTTGCATGTCATTGGGAAAGAAAGCTGTGTGTTAGATAGCAAGCCTTGTTGCTACAGACAATCCTTAGGAGATATTAGACAGGAACTCTGGAGGAGTTGGTGTTAGATTAACACAAGTGAAAACTAGATGATCAGTCTTTGCTTTGCAACCGATCACATTTTGATCCAAAAAAAAAAAAAACCCTTCGAATGGAGTTTTTAATTATAGAGGTGACAACTTGTTGCGATCCCATCTAATGACATGCTGAAGTGTATTATTCCGACCAATGTTGAAAATAACGCGTTATGAAATCCGTTATATTGCGTTACGTAACTTAACGGAACCCTAGCGCTATGTAACAACTAGAAATAACTCAATGCACCGTAACCTTATATATTTTTTTTATGTTATTTTACGTTATATTACATAACGTTACGTTAAATTACGTTATGTTACGCTATTTATAATTATCTTTTAGTAATTTCTATATTGTTGTTGATTATTATTTTGATTATTAGCGAATTGCTGTAATTTTATTACTTGATTAGTTGTTGGCTTATTTGATTGCATGTACAATTGCAAACTTGTTAATTTGCGATTGTTTCCTTGTTCGCTTGTAATTTCTCTTTGATTACTGAAATATCTTACTTGTTGATTATATTGAATTTTCAACTGAACTGAAATCAACAATTACAAATAAGATAAATTGAACATTATAAAATATAAATTACAACAATGATATAACAACAACTAAGCCTTTTATTCCAAGTATTTGGAGTAGGCTACATGAACCAAAAAATAATCACGTCGGATCGATCACTTTGATATTCCTTCTCCATTCATTTCTATCAAGTAATAACTCCTTATTTAAATCTCTAGACTCCATATCTTTGCGTATCACCTCTATCCATGTTTTTTTGGTCTTCCCTTCGTTCTTTTAATTTGTCCTACATTGATAAACTCCCATCTTCGAACTGGTGTACTTGTAGGTCTACGTTGCACATGACCAAACCATCATAAGCAATTTTCTCGCATCTTCTCATCGATAGGAGCTACAACTATTTTAGTACGAATATCTTTATTTCTCACTTTATCTCTCTTAGTGTTGCCGCACATCCAACGGAGCATGCGCATCTCTACTACACTTATTTTCTGTGAATGACGTTTCTTTTATAGCCCAACATTTCATGCCATATAATAAAACTGACATAATAGCAGTATTATAAAATTTTCTTTTCAATCTTAACGGAATGTTACGGTCGCATAAAATTCTCGTTGCCCTCCTCCATTTCAACCAACCAACTTGTATCTTATGCTTAATATCATTATCGATCTCTCCATCATTCTGAATAATAGAACCCAAATATCTAAACTAACTGTTCATTTGTATCTCTTTCCTATTCAGTTTTACAGCATTATAATTTATGGTCCATCGTTTACTAATTTTACACTCCATATATTCTGTTTTAGACCTACTCAATTTAAAACCTCTAAATTCTAATGTATGCCTCCATAACTCTAACTTGGTATTTACTCCTGCTCTTGTTTCATCAACTAAGACAATATTATCAGCAAATAGCATACACTAATATATCTCATCCTGAATGGTTTTAGGAAGCTCATCCATCACTATAATAAATAAGAATGGGCTCAATGCAGATCCTTGATGCAATCCAATTGTGATAGAAAAATCACTTGTTAAAACACCACATGTTCTGATATTGACTACTACTCCATCATACATGTCCTTTATTATGTTGATATACTTGATGGGAACTCTTTTCTTCATCAGTGTCTACCAAAGTATCTCTCGTGGAACATTATCATAGGCTTTCTCTAAGTTAATAAATACCATATGCAAATCTCTATTTCTCTCTCGAAATCGCTCTATAAGTTGACGAAGTAAATGAATAGTTTCTATCGTCGATCGTCCCGGCATAAATCCAAATTGGTTCTCTGATATTTTAAAAGTTTATCGCAATTTATGTTCAATTACTCTTTCCCAAAGTTTCATAGTGTGACACGAGTTTTATTCCCCGATAATTAGAACAACTCTGAATGTCGCCCTTATTCTTATACAAAACTACTAGAGTACTTTTCCACCATTCATTTGGCATTTTCTTACTTTGCCACATTACACAAATCCCTCCTAAATATCTCCATACCTCTATAGAAATCTCATCTGGACCAACAGCTTTTCTTGATTTTATCATCTTCAAAACCTCTTTTACTTTAAACTCTTTAATTTTGCGCATAAAACTACGACTCATATCCTCACATTGAATAGTAAGATCTTCCAAATTTTGAGTAAAACTACCATTATATAATCTATCAAAATAATTTTTCCATCTTTTTTTAATCTCTTCGTCTCGAACTAGAACCGTTTGATTCTCATTTTTAATATACTTTACAGTGCATAAGTCTTTAGACTTTCTCTCTTTTATTCAAGCAATTCTATATATATCATTTTCTGCCTCTTTATTATCCAACTTCTCGTACACTTATTTATATAATTTAGTTTTTGCATCCCGAACAGCTTTCTTAACCTCTTTCTTTGCTAGTTTATACTTCTCAAAACTTATTCTGTTATTATTATTATTATTATTATTATTATTATTATTATTATTATTCAAATCTTTATAAAGGTCTCGCTTGATCTTAATAGTATTTTTTATCTCTTCATTCCAACATGATGTATCCTTACATGGTGGAGCACGGCCCCTCGACTCACCGAATATTTCTTTAGCTATCCTTTTAATGCAGCTAGCCATTTTGTTCCATGTTACATTAGGATCATCATGGTCCCTCCAATCTACTTCTTGTACTACTCTATTTATAAAAACTTTTTGATTACTTTCTAATCGCTACCACTTAATTTTAGGATCTAACTTACACTTAATCTTCTAAGTTTATGTCTAATCTGAATATCTAAAACTAAGAGTTTATGTTGAGTAACTACACTCTCAGCTGGCACTACCTTACAATTGATACAACTAGCTCTATCTACTCTTCTAGTTAAAAAAAATCTATTTGGCTTGCATTCAATCAACTTTTAAAAGTAACTAAGTGAGAAACTTTCTTTTTAAACCAAGTATTCGCTAAAATTAAATCATAAGACAAAGCAAAATCTACAATTGAGTTACCTGCTTCATTTCTTTCTCCAAAACCAAATTCTCCATGTACACTATCAAATCCATTACTACTAGTTCTTACATGCACATTAATATCACCACCAATAAATAGTTTCTCTCTAGCGGGTATTCAATAAATTACAACAATGATAATAACTAGAATTTAAATGAAAAATTGGAATATTGTTTTCATGTTTAAATGATGACTGGAATTACGATTGCAGACTTAATATAATTTATGAATATAATAGTAAAAATTATTTTAAATTTAAATAAATTTAGTATATTTCAATTTATATAAATTATTTTATATAGTTTACATTTACTTTTATTAAATAAATATGAAATTACGCAACCTACATTATGCGTTACGTTATATGCAACATGACCTAACAGAAACAAAACGTTAGCTATTTTAAACATTGATTCCGACAAAGAAGAAGGAAAGGACGACTAGACTACTTATGCTTTGGTGCCATTTCCATCTCGCATGCACATTTGTTTTCTTAGCATTGCATGCGCATCTTATCAGAAAAGAATAAGGAGGGTTTGAAGAAAACTTTTCGAAGATAATGTGTTTGATGTATTATTCAACACTTGATTGGAATTTTTTTCCTCTAGGAGTTCTGCATGTGTCAAAACTCAAAATTTTATTCAATGACGATGTGTGCTCATGGACATGGATCAGCACTCGTGCCTGTTTATCGAACAACCCCTTTCTTTGATGGGTGAGATGTATGCGTGCACTAATTTGACTCTATCTAATGGAGTAAAGCATTTCTTCGCTATATGGAGCTCATTGTCTTGAGTAGTAAATCTTTTTTTGTTCAGGGTATGTTGCAATATACAGGGAACTTGACATTATACATGCTAGCAGACGATAGATACAAGAAACATGCTCATTGGAATAAATTAGGGACGGTAATGGACACGTCTATGAGATAATTGGGATTTTTACATATCTGTCTCTTAAATCTTTAAAAATTAGAATTTAGTCCCTCAAATCTTTATATTTATAATTTAGTCCTCCAAATCCTTTAAATTATTACAATTTAGTTTCCTAGCCATATTTTTTGTCCGAATTTTATGTTATATCACTTAGTTACTTCACTTTAGTCATTTCTTCTCTCTTCCTCTTCTTATTGGGTTCTCTCTCCATTCTTCTCCTCTTTCTCTCTCTTCCCTCTTCTTATTGGATTCTCATGAGTTACTTCACTTTAGATATTAATTGGAATATTAATTGGAAGGAAAGAGAGAGAGGAGAAGAATGGAGAGAGAAACCTAATAAGAAGAGGAAGAGAGGAGGAAGAGGAAGGGAGGATTAAAGTGAAGTAACTCAGGGTATAACAGGAAATTCGGACCAAAAATATAATTGGGGGACTAAATTGTGATAATTTAAAAGATTTAGGGATTAAATTATAAATATGAAGATTTGGGGGACTAAATTCTAACTTTTAAATATTTATGGGACAAATATGTAAAAATTTCAAGATAATTTTTAGCCTTTCTTGTATAAAATTTTAAATTAGAAACATAGGACATGCCAAAAATTAATTCATGACGTGTCCGTTACCATCCCTACCCTAGGTCGAACGCTGAGCTTGAATTGATCTTTCAATTCACATGGTACTTAGTTTATTCTTCTTGTTCTCTTTTTATTCCCTGTATTTAATTTACGTGATGCTATGTGCAAACTTGCTTGTTTACATTCATTCCGAATTTTATGTTTGCTAGATATGAATTCAGGATAAATGAAAAATATACTTTCTCTTTTTTATGCCCATATTACTCTCTATGCCCATATTTAGTTTTGAATCATTCCATATTTACTCTTCACGCACAGATTTAAAACTTATAAATAATTATAAGTTTGTCTTCTTTTTTTTTGACTAATTTATTATTTTAAATTTTAAATCTCTAAGATTTTTTTTAAAATTTATAATACTGTCATCTTCCTCCACTATTCTTTCTCTAAAACTCAAAAAAAAAAAAATTGTACTATTTAAATATTTTTAAAAAAAATATATTTCCCACAAACTCATCGATTTTCTGACTCTCTAAGTTTTATATTCACAAAAAGTTAAGAAGAATTTTAAATTATTTGAATTCACTGTGATAAGCGAAATTAGGGTTTAGAGTTTGAGTTTTTGAAACAAATAGAAAAATCCAATGTGCAATTGGTGTTGGAGGACAAATCTAATATACGACTTAAAATTATTTTTAATATTTAATTTGTTTTTTATTTGCAATTTATTGATACTAAATTTTCTTTTGTTGGAGGGAGACGATCGTTGTTGGTTAGGTATTAATACTCGACCAAATAAATTTTCGAACGGATATTAATATCCAATCACTATATTTTTTGATCGGATATTAATATCTGACTGAAACAAACGGATGAAATATGACGAAATTAGAAGAGAGAGGGAGGGAGGGTTAAATTTGAGAAAAATTTTGAGCGTAGAGAGTAAATTGCTATTGTTTCAAAATTAGAGGTCGGTGTAAAGAGTAATCGGGACGTGAAGAGTAAATTACCCTGTGTAAACAGAATTTTCCCATATTTACTCAATGTGTTCACTTTTTTTTTTGCCAATTCTAACCCCCTCTCTTTCTCTCTCTCCTTTTCCATTCATTTTCATTCTGTTCGGATAGTACTATCCAACTCAAATAAAACTTGATCGGGTATTAATATCCAACCAGTATTCAATTAGATCACGTACTATCGTCTCCTACTATCTAACCAGTATTCAATTAGATCACGTACTATCGTCTCCTACCTGGCACACTTATCGTCATTTGGTGCATGTGTACATTCCATTTCAATTAATTATCCCTCATTTTGACCAATAAAGCATATAGGATGCGTTCGTATGAAATATGCTGAACTAGCACTAATAGAGAGTAGGAATAGAATCAAACCCTAGTGCTCATAAAGTGCATTTTAATTCAATGGCCCATGCCTCGGCACTGTTAAGACATGTTTTGAGATAGCCAGCCATGGATGACGAAGCCAGATGCTAATTCCTTTCTTCTTTTCTACCACGTGGGTCTTCTTGTGCACTCTCCGTCTACTGTTTCATAAACTTCATGCCGGTAATAACGACTGCAGTGCAAAGAGGTATTTTGGAAGGGGATGTTACTGACTAAACACCTGGACTGCCACCGTTTGGAATATAAAACCGGTGAATAGTTCCAAAATAGCGTTCTGGCATGATAGATGGTGTTTGCAAATTCTCCTCAAGACAAAAGCTAATGATAAAGACGTCAGGGTTAGCGATTGTTGGGAACGATCGAGGTGGAGATGGAACTCGACGGTATTATTTGGGCAGGAAATTGTCAGAGTGAGGTTGTTAAAGCAATTTTTGAATGACAGGACCCTCTCTTTCCTAGAAGAGGACAAACCAGTTTGGAGATGGGAAAAAGATGGTGATTTTACAGTGAAATCTACATACCGTCACTTTATAAACGGTGGAGTCACCTCGGTGAACACTAACTGGATTTGGAGAAAAAAATGTCCCCAAAAGTTAAGATTATTTCTCTGGCTCGTTTGCAAGGAGGCTCTACTTACAAGGCCAAAACTACAAAAAAAAAAAAAAAAAAAAAAGGAAAATCGGGGGGCCCTAATATATGCGTTTTGTGTGAGGACGGAGAATCAACTGATTATATTATTTTTAACTGTTCTTTTTCCAACCGTACCTGGGATTTGTGTGCAAGGATCCTCAGACTAAATATAAATATAGCTATAGCCGCAAACCTTTGGAGAAGACTAGATAGAGGATAGTGCTAATCAAAAGATTATGACCGTTATTGCTGCATTTTGCTAGACTGTTTGGAGAGAGAGAAAAATAATAAAATATTTAATGATCAGCATCATTCCATTGATTACTACATGCGTCTTATCACTCATGATTCTATTATCTGGACAGGTATTCTTTCTGATGAGAAGATGCTCCTTCTATCAGACGTCTTTTTAGAAAACGACCTCGATGGTATCCCATTAATCGAGGAGTAGAGATTTGCATCTGCTGTTCACTGGGTGGTGGATAGGCGACTAGTCTACCTTTTGTCTGCAGGGTCTTTATACTTTTGCTCGGTTTCTTTTTTTTTGCTTTTTTTTTTTTTAGATAGTTTTGTTTTAGAACTGTGGCATGTACCTTTATCAATACCACATTTTTTTTGTGGCCTAATACTATGTACGTTATGTTATTATCTCTATAATGAAATACGGAAGGTACTAACCCGTCGTCTTACCTTTAAAAAAAAAAACGATAATTGCAGTGCATATCGCCATTGCTAATGAAATCGGGGGTTGGGGTTGTAAACCCTACTAACAAAGAACATGCGGGTCACGTTCTGTTCCGTGACTACATATACAGATCGAACCCAAGAAACACTACTGACACTAAAGCTGCCGACTGTGGACAGATGATACATAAGATACACGAAGTTACTGCCGACTGTGGACAGATGATACATAAGATACACGAAGTTACAAGCGTAAACAGGTATCATTGGTTGGTTAAATGATAATTTACATGGCCTTCATTGAGTCGATTTGGGCTTTGCCCCTGGGGCCTTTCTTCCTGATGTACAGCCTGTACTCGTCGAAGGTCATGCTCTGGTAGAGCTGAGGCCTGTCCGGGGTCACAAGCTCGCGAGCCGGGCATACAGGAAGATCACTCCTCGGATTGTAGAAGAAAGCGATAGAGAATCGCTCTTGGTCGGCGTTGGCTATCACCCTGTGCTCGACGCTTTTGTATATCGCATTGCTGAGCACCTGTTTCATCAACCGCCCGAAGCAACAATTTCACACGATTAGCTTGCTTGAACAACACCGTAGGTGCTGATAGAAATACTAGATATTTAGAAGCTTGAATACATAGTGTAGATATTATATACGGATAATTTTGGATAATTTTTTTTTTTTTTTTGGGAGAGAATGGTAAAAGAGCACGTGCTCGATTTCCGATGTCAACGCTATCCATTGTATAATCATTGTAGTCAAACCCCGCTGTCGTATATATTACTCTAGTAGGCTTTGTGGCTCCTAAAAGTTTGGTCTAGAGGGCCATATACAAGAGAGGCGGTTGGGTGCGCGCGCGCACGTACACATGCTAGCTGAGATAGAGAGGGAGATGAAGAGAGAGATATATAGTGTTACCTGGATCTGATCGCCGATATTAACAATGAATGCATTAGGAACAGGCTGAACCGTGACCCAAGCGTCACGCTTGCGAACTTGGAGTCCCTTGACACGATCGTCAGCCAGCAGTACGGTAAGGCCACCGGGATCGGAGTGTGCAGAGAGGCCAAGCGTGAGGTCGGGCTGCGGGCACTTGGGGTAGTAGTTCATCCTCATGCAAGCACCCACCTCATCCCCTCCGAATGCCTTCTGCAAAATTCCCACGTCCAGCCCTAGGCTTAACGACATCACCTTCATTAGCGTGCCGCATAGCTTCGCCATCTCACGCACGTACTCGTCTGTAACCTCCCTGCTCATTCATGCTGTGAGGTTAGCGACAGTTGGAAGTAGAGGTAGAGGTTTCATGGATCAGCATAATACGTTAGTACCTGCAAGAGCTGGGGTGGGCTGGCCATTTGCTGTAGTTCTTGATGGACTCAGGAAGGACGTGAAGAAAATAGTAGTCGCCCCAGTCGAGAATGGTGCCCTTCTGGACCCCGACCCTGCTTCCGTACCCTTCGTAGGTCCTGGGTGAGTTTGCGAGCTTCAGCTTCTCTTCCACCGGGAGGAGGCGGAAGAAGAAGTCTCTCCAGACAGTCTTCATCGTCGCCACCAAATCTAGGCTCACCCCATGGTTGACCACCTGAAAGAATCCCCATTCTCTGCATGCGTCCGATACGGCCTTGATCGTTGCCGCCCTACACTCCGTGATGCCTGATCCGGACAGGCCACCTAGGTCCACCAACGGTATGTTCAGCTCCTGCTCCTGTCCATGTCCAAACCCACCGGTCAGTGATGATGGCCTCTCCGATGGAGGCTTCACGTACCGGTCAGGTATCGCTCTGCCACCGCTCTCAGCTATGGCCTGGACGGGAACGATCGGTTCTGGCCATTCTTTCAGCAAGTCCATATTTTAGACTACTAAACAAGTTTGACGAGTCTATCTAGTGTTAGTCACTTGCTCGGTTCTCTTGCCTAGCGAGCTCATCCTTATATACAAATTTGAGAGCGAACGCAGACACAAAACGTGATAAAAATGCGGGGATAAGCCTAATCTTAATGGGTTTTTATGTGGGGGCTCTGAGGGTGACTCGGGTTCGACAAAGATAGATGTTAGAAACTTACAAAACTTAGAACAGTAAAAGGTCAGGATCTCTCTGTTGCTATTCTTTGTACTATTCTTCGTCCGTGTGGACTTTGGCTTGTTTTGTTAACGGAGACGAGTCTTGATACGCGAAGGGTTGATGGTTTCGTATCCAGTGTTGATAAAGCCTAACATTTTCCTTTCTGCCGACTACGGCTTGCCGACAAGAGCTGCTGGACAGAAAATCGAAAAAACCGAACCGAATCATAAAATCGAACCGACCGAACCGATCGGTTCGGTTTATTCGATTTTCAGTTCGATTCGGTTTAAAAACCAAAATTAATCTCGGATTTCAGATCAGATTTCGGTGGTTTTAACTTCAATCGAAACCGACCGAAAAAACTAAAATTTTACGATTGTAGTTTATTCTTTTTTTTAATTTATTTTCAATATGTTTTTCTCGATGAAAAACATGTTATTGCTATTTTAATAGATATAAAAAGAAAGAAATAGAAAGAAAAATTATTATCTTTTTCCTAGTGTTCATCACATATTTAGTTTTAAACCCAAATAACCGAAAACCGACCGAACCGAACCGAAAATTCGGTTTCGATTTCGGTTTTTTTGAAAGTTCGGTCGGTTTCGGTTTCGGTTCTACTAGTTTGGTTTGATTTTCAGTAGGATTTTTTTTTTTCTAAGAACGAACCGAACTGACCGATATTCATCTCTGCTGCCGACAACAGTTCATTATTTTGTCTTAGTAAGTTTGTCATCAGAGCGTAAATGCATACGGATTCAATATCAAATATGTGAAAGTTTGACGCTATATGCATTTTTTTTTTGTTTTTGTTTTTTTTTTTTTTTTCCAATTGCTTGTCAGAAACGAGTTCTGTACCTAGTCCGGTCGATAAAAAGAAACGAGGATTTGGGATGTTGCGGCGATGATTTCTTGGTTTCACATGTGGGAAAATCTAGGGAAATGTTGAAAGCATGAATTAGAAGTTTCTTTCTTCGCTTCGTTGCAAATGGTTCGTACTTGCTAATTAATTTTGATTGACGAGTGATGATTAGGAAACTGAGCAATGTACTTGTTGATCAAATGATGCCACGAGAGTGAAATAGATAATCAGCACACTTTTGTGATGGCAGCATTTTTGACTAGCTTTGGAGATGAAAACAATGAAGAAACATAGTTTTGTTCTTAGAAAATAACAGGAGAGATAGAGTTAGGTTGGTGTGAATGGGTAAAATTCAAAATTAAAATGTATGCATGTAGATATGATGTATCATTTATAAAATTTAGAGTGGTTTACTAATAGATCATGCGTCTGAAAATTAGTGAATTTTATGATAGTTTTGATATGTTCATTATATTTGTACTTGATTTATGATTAAATCAAAGATAGTTTATATTTTATGAAAGGTAGACAATATCTAGTGGAATAGATTTTCATTTTGGAATCTCATTCTTAAGTTTTGATTGATAGAATTCACATTAAAATACTACCGATAGTGGCCTAACATAACTAGGAAAGAAAAATATTTGAAGACTTCAACTGATACTCAACCTGTTGAGCCAAATCACGTGAGATAGGTTCCAATGTTGTAAGACTTTCAACTGGTGAGCGCCCTTGTTGATTTTATTTTTATCTTTTCACTGTCTGTCTTTAATCGAATCTGGATGGTTATATCTTGTATGCAACAGTAAGTTTGATGAAATAAATTATAATGAACATTTGTTGGTACGTTAAAAGAATTAGAAAGTGCTAAACTTTTAATGGAGGAGATATCTCTTAAAATAACCGAATGGAGCATAGTTCTCACAATAAATCACATATCAATGATAAACTCAAGCACCCAAAGACTAATTCTTGACCTGTCATATTCAAAATTTTAAATTAGAAAAATAAAATTTTTATTTTTAATTCAAAATTTTAAATATGGTGAACTAACAATTGGCCCGTAAATCTGTCCATTCTCATCTCTCCATACAATTCAAATAAAAAAAAAAAAAAAAAAATGGATGGGGGCATTGCCAGTTTGCCCTCGAACCCCTCAAACTAGCTCCACATAGAACACGTCCATTTCGTGGAGTTCATCTTGCTCACTTTGCTCTAAACTGGTAATGGTAATGGACGTTTCTATATATTAATTTTTGATTCGTACTATACAAAGTTTTGATTAGAAAAGTAAGATTTTCATTTTTAAATCAAAATTTTGTATAAATCGGACTAAAAATTGACCAATGGACACGTCCATTACCATCCCTACTCTGGACGAGTCCTTTAGTCTTAAAACAAAATAAGGATAGAAAAATAACAAACACGTTAGGATTGAAGATGTCTCTACGAAAGAGGATTGATGAAGCCGACCACAAAAGTTTGGGATAAAGGCTTTGTTGTTGTAGATGCTGAAGTTGTTGCTGCTGCTGATGTTATTATCGTTATTCATGTTAATACTACTTGTTCAGTTATTTGGCTTTATCTATGTTTTTTAGCGAATAAAATTTACCTTAGTACAACTATCTCTTGATGTTTTCGTGTTTTTGCAGTTTGGTAGCTTGAAGGTGAGCAAATGTGATCATTTTTCTTTTCTTACCAATCAATCAACCTCTTGAAAGTTTTATATAGTGCACTCTCTTATACAAAAATCTGCTAAAGAAGATGAATGCAACAGAAATATGCATGCTTTGTGGGACATTTGGTAACACTGGGAGAGATAAGATAAGAAATAAAAATATTCGTACTGAGATAGGCGTAACTCTCCGTTGAAGTGAAAATGCGAGAAAATTGACTATAATGATTTGGTCATGTAGGATATAGATCTGCAAATGCACCAGTTCGACGAGTGGTGGTTTGATCGTGTATGACGTAATCCTATAAATACACTAGTTTGACGAGTGGAACTTATTAACGTAAGACAATTTAACAGAGTAGAGAGACGACCGAAGAAAATATAGACATAAGTGATACGAAAAAAATATAGATGCTAGAAACTTAAATAAAGAATGTTGCTCGAAAAAAATGAGTGGAGAAGTATTATTCATGTGATCAATCCAACATAATTCTCTTTTGGTTCATATAACATATCCCAAGTACTTGGAATAAAAAGTTTATGTCCTTATTATTATTGTGAAGTTGCTGAAAGTTATGTTGATATCAATGTAGAAAATAACGCGTTACGAAACGCGTTATACGGAGCGTGGACCCGGCGCTCTGTAACAGAAGAAAAAAATGCAGGTTTGCGTAACGGTGCGTTATTTGTAAATAACATACGTTACATAACGTAACGTTATAATGCAAAATAACGAACGTTATTTCCTAGGGGTATTTTGAGTATAAATACTCGTAACCTAACCCTAAAATTCTCCCCCTTTCCTTTCGCGACCGAACCTCCGCTTCCCTCCCCCGCAAAAAATCGCTCGTTCCTCCACTTTCTCCCTTGAAAAATCGCCGATCGCCTGATCATCTCCATCCTCGCCCGATTCTGACTCTCTCCCTCCACGTCGGCCATCTCCATCCTTGCTGATTCTCTCCATCCTCGCCGATCGCTGATTCCGATCCTCTCTATCTCCACCCTCGCCGATCGCCGGATTCTCTCCTCGCCATCGCCGATTCCGATTCTCTCCATCTCCATCGCCAACTCCGTTGTCAACCCTCTCCATCGCCGACCCTCTCCGTCGCTAACTCCGGCGAGTAATTCCGGCGAACTTCGACAGGTAAAAATTTTAACCTAATTTTTTTTCCTGTTTATTGTAATGCTTAATGTAATGCTTACATTAAATTCTAATTTTTTTCCATTGACTAAAAATTTTTAACTGTTCATTTGGGATTTTGGGATTCAATTAAGTTGTTGTTATTTTGGGATTTAATTAAGTTTCTGTTGGGATTTTGGGATTCAATTAAGTTGTTGCTATTTTGGGATTTTGGGATTTAATTAAGTTTATGTTGGGATTTAATTAAGTTTCAGTTCAATTAAGTTACTGTATTAGTGTATTCTAAGTAATGAAATATGATGTGCTAACTGTTACAGTTATAATTCTTCTTCTTGGTGTTAATTTGATGTTGTGCTACTGAAATATAATGTGCTACTGTATTGTTGTCATACTTGCTACAAAATTTAAAATTTTTCTATGTCTTTAAATTGATTTTGCAGTATTTTATATGATTTTTTGGATTTATTCACTTATTTATGATCATTATTAAATATAGTTTTATATTTATTTTAATTAAATAAATTGAAAATTGCGTAAGCTATGTTACGTTATTTGCTACTTAACCTAACAAAAAAAAAAAACGTTACGTTAACGTTATCGTTATTTTAAACATTGGTTGATGTATGCTGAACATAAAATTTTATCAGATCTCCCCTAGAAGCTTATGTTTGTTATGACAACGCAGAGTTACTCTTTTTTCTAATTTAAAAATTTAAATATGACGGGCTAAGAACTGATTCTTGGACTTATCCAATCTCGTCGCTATTAATCATGACACTGATATGTAGAAAATAGTGTTTTATTTCTCTTTATGCTTTATGCAAAAGGCAACATTTTCCTTGTGGCTCACACATTTCACCCATTCCTTGTGCATATTCTATAGCTTGGAAATAACCAGGCAAAAACAATGGTGGCATCAAGAAAAAGATTTCCAGTTGTTTGTGTTGCACAAATCAACTGAGGTGCATCTTTATCGGGTTTCAACTTGCTCTTTCAATATTCTAGTCCATGATCTCTACATCCTACCTAGGGATGGTAAGAGATATCCTCATAAATCAATTTTTGTCCCGTCTTATATAAAATTTTGAATTAAAAATAAAAAATGTGGCCCATGAGAAATGGGACCATGGCTTCCTTTGGCAATCAAGGACTTGGATTATGTGGTACATGCAGAACATATGATGCAAAAGGTGGCCATCTTCGGTTTTGGAGACTAGTATTAGTTTCACTAAAAATAAATCATCATCATGAGAGCCTCGATAGCAATTCACTTTTTTCTGCATTATCTCTAAAAGAATTGTCATTTTATTAAAATATTATATTTTTTTCCCCACATTTTAAAAGTAATTATATCTCCCATATCACCATCCAACTAAAATATTATATTATATTTCGCCGTGTCCTATTAAACTACGATATCACAAAATTGCACTCACTTTCCTTCATATTTTCCGGAGAAGAGACAAAAAGGATAAGATGCCCATTTTTAATGAATAGTAATTGGGAGAAGAATCATCAAATATGCTCATTCATTAAAAGATTATACTACTTTTTTAATGCGTAAGGTCTATTTTTTTTTTGAATGGTGTTGTGTAATATCCCAAATTCAAGCTATCTGTATTCCGATTGATCGAATAAAATTACGAAAGTCAATTTTGGACACCGAAATAAATTTCGGTGGGTGTAACTTAAAATCCGTAATTCCAAATGACATTCGATTTTCGCAATAATTAATTTTCTAATATTTAGAATTTTTAAAAAAATTTCTTACGAGACAAAAAAAAAGGAGAGTTTCAGCAAAATAAATCGATACAAGAATTCGAGACAAGTAATACTATTAGTTTTTGTTGTTTTGTTTATTTCTTTATTTAATTTATATTTTTATACGTATTTTATTTTGCAAAAATGCTTAGTTCACCATTTGAACTATTGATTGATATTGAATACTGAACTAAATTAGTAAGTAAATTTTGATACATAAATATTGTGATATTTGTTTATTTTTTTATTTTAAAAAATATGCATGCAAAATAACATGATTTGCATGCAATTGGGAGGCAGAGAGAGAGAGAGAGAGAAAGAGAGAGAGGAGAGAATTTTGGTGCACTGAGATGAGGAAAAAAAAAAGGGAAAAGAGAGAATCTTGATGGGCTGTGCCTAGCCTTATAAATGAAAGAGAAAAATAAAATAAATAGAGGAAAAGGGGCTTGGGCTGTACTTGGGCCGGAAAAAGAGAAAAAAAAACTGTTTGCATGCAACAGAAAGAAAGAGAGAGAAATAAATGTAGTATCAGCAAGTACTTGTGGTTTATATTTTAGTCCTAAAATACATTGAGGTCTAACCTTCATGTAGTTGCTGTAACATTAGCATTCACCTATTGATAGCACATGCAAACCATATTATTTGGGCTTCTTGAAAGAAAAAAAAAAAAAAAAATCTGGCTTCTTGAATTTGGGCCAAGAAAGAACGAAAATAAAATATTTTGCTAAGAATTTGAGCTAAGATAATAATTGCACAAAGACTTGAGTTTGGACTAAGAAGACATTCGGACAAGTTTGAAAAATAATTAGAGAATGGAAAAATAAATAAATTATTGAGATGAATCTCAATATTATGCTATTTCTAAATATTGTTATTGCATGAAAGAGATAAATAAATTATTATAATATTATAATCGTTTGTTACCAATCTAATTGTTATTAAGCCATTCCTTGGAAATTTATTATAATATTATAATAATAATACCCTACAGGAGGTCATGTACATCTAATTTATTTACATAATTTGCATAAAATATTAATAACATTGAAAATTTACATGGGTTAGGAATTTCTAAAGACTCTGTTTGCAAAATATTCTTCTTAATAGTATATACATTTCTTAATTTCTAAAGGCACAACTGAATATTTATTTATATTATGGGAGTCAAAGACTTGCATATTTGATTGTATATGACGCGTGACGTGTGATAATTGTTAATTATATAATGTTTTATATGATTCTTGCATGAATGGTGCAATTTATGCGATACATGACACGTAATTCGTGGTATATATATACTAGAATCCAATACATAACATGTTTGAGTGAATCATTTGAATACTTGATACACAATTAGCATGACTATTCATGGGAACATGATAACAAGTTTCTTGCATCATGATTACATGACATGAAGAATATTTGTGATACGTGTGTACATAATCTTGAATCTTGATTCATGAATTATTGTTTTTCGTGATAAGGATATGTACACAATTTGACTTGACAAGCTACGTGTTCCCATTAATTCATGTATTTCGTGTATTATTGACATGGAGATTGGAAAAACTATATGATGGATAAGAACTATATTGTATAAGAAACTTGTTGTCAGCTCCTTAATTGAAGCCAGGATTCTTTTACTGTAGCGACTTAGGTGATTGTTGAATCACCAATTGATAATTGATACCCAAAATGGTTTGTCCATTACTGTAATATAATACGAAAATTGATTGTTCTACCTAGTGGCATATCATGGTTCAGCGTCATGGGTTTGAGATCGGATCCCGGGTATGCATGAGTACTTGTACAGTACGAAAAACTATGTGTTATTTTATCCATCATTTAATTTTGAATGCTAACAAGAACGTGAACTAGACTTGTCATTTTTATAAGACATTTACCTGCTACTTGCAAATGACATGTATAGTCTTTCTTTTTCTATTTTTCATTATTCACGTGACACGTTTAACACTATCACAATTTATTTGTATTTATTATTTATTAAAAGGTATCCCCAATGAAAACATTTTATTTATTTGCATACTTGTTTACATTTTTAATTTATGTATTCACAAACATTACTGATATAAGTATGCCCACGCACTCTAATACTCATGAATTATGATAGTACGTATTTTCTCTCCTTAAAGTGTTATTTGCTGGGTTTAATCCCCTGAATTTTGAACCCAGATTTGAAAGGCGAAAAAGAAAAACCAGCCCCAATTGAAGATCCGTATCTAATGGAATAGACCGAGAGACAGTAAGCAATAAAGTACTTTATGGAGATATTTGTACATATTATTTATATTTACTTTAGTCTGGCTGCTGCTTTTCTCTTTTGATTCTTTTGTATTCATATATAGAGCAGTGTGTCATTTTATATAACTAACTTTTTGTATATGTGAAAATCTTTCAGTTTCAGAGCATTATATATCAATCTGATTGTATCAGTAGTTACGGTTATTTCAAGATCCTATAACTGTTGGGTAACGTAGTATAATTTTAGAAGCGTCCTCCGTTTTGGAAAGTAGCTGAAAACGGGAGCGTTATATGTTGCCAATAAAAATGCTCTTACTCGTTGATGTTGGTAGGTACTCCCTTCTCGATATGTATGGTCTACACAATTAGGGTGTAGATTGGATGTCAAAATATCTTTCCATCAAAGGCCAACTCTGCAAGTAATCAAGTTGAAGGATACAAGGATTTAGATCCTAAGGACATTGCAAAATGTTTGATAGACCACTAGTCTGCATTTTGCATGGTCCATGGGATCAAAATTACTATATCCTCCTCCAAAGTCCAAAAGGATGAGGAAACTCTTCACCTCTTCAACTCTCACCTTCCTTTCTTATTTAGTCTCCCTTCTTCCCATCCCATCCCAATCGATAAAAGGAATGTGACAGGTCGATCCCATACTCGGGTTATTCGTAACTGAATAATAATAATTCATTATCGTTGTACCAAATTGGAAGTCTGATTTAAACAACCAGATACAGTATCACATTTGATACCTGAAAAAAGTACAATCCAACTATGAGGTACATCAACAGCCTTGATCCAGCCCTCTTTCTTTGCTAATCCAATTTCTATATAGTTCCAAATTTATAATTGTAAAACATTCATATAGTGGAACTAATTACTCTCGAGAGCGAGGTTTAGTCTTCTCTATATCTATAGTACATCTTAAACTCTGAGTCTATAAACCTTTGAGCAAGCGCAGGGATTCCACTTTTTATGGACAAAAGATAAGTGTACATGAATTGCTCTGATATCATGTTGAGGTCTCCTTCCACTGTACCAAAACTCCAAAGTTGTAGTGAGGGTTGAGAAAAATTAATTTGTATTTTAACAGAAACTACTATAGCTAATGATGACTCTCAAGTCTAACTAATTCTATTGTCAAGTTTATTGCAGTCTAGAAATCTAAGGCTATATCTAGATTAATGTGATTGAAAACGAGAATTGAAACAGAGATAGAAAAAAAAAAAAAGTCGATGAAGAATGGAAACAAGAAATATGTTTTAAGGCAGATAATTGCTTTATTTTATTTTATTTTTAACCCATATGAATCCTAGAAATGATCCTATTGGCCATTCTAAGATACTATTATGAGATTGCTTATGAAATTGTACTATTTTGTTTTGTTTCTTTGTGGTGCAATGAAATTTTACTTTAGGTTTCAAAAAAAGAAATCTGAACTTGCAAGTGCAAGTGCCACAAAATAACTAATAAGTTAGCCAAAAAAAAGAAGAAAAAATAATAAGGTAATATAAGAACCAAAAGTGAAGCAGGACAGAGCAATTTGACGCAGTACGAAAACAAAATTAGGGTTTGTGTGGTGAAATTGGAGTATAAATTAGAGTCAGGGTTTTGGAAGATAAACAGGGTTTTTTTGACCTCACGTCCAATCGAATCGCACGCCCACTTTGTAACACCCCAAAATTATCATGTTTATTAAATTATAAATTATCAAGTTAAAAATTTCTTTCTATACACCTTCAAATTTAATTAAGTTTCCAAGGGCACCCCTTTTGCATTTTGTGGGAATGAGTTGTTAGAAGAGAGTGAGAGGTGGCACTCTAGTTGACATTTGTCATGCATGCAAGAAGCCTTAGAACTAGGCTAGAGGATAAGGTGACCAAAATACCCTTAGGTATATATAAGCTTATTCTCTCAAAGAGAATTCTTATCAAAGAAAAAAATAAAAATCATTCTTTACTCTTAATTCTTCTAGTTCGTTGAGTAAAGGAAATAGAAGGGAGGCTTTGCTACAACAAAGGAGGAGATTAAAGGGAATAGAGGCAAGTATCACCTTGTTCTTGTTCTCTCTTTGAATCGTATTTGAGTACAAGTAGCATGTATGATCTTTCTTGGAAATTATTTGATTTTTATTATGAGTACATGATTCCTTTTTCTTTATGGATAAATTCACATCATATTGGATCTGCATACTTAGAAAAATTTCTAGACTACATACTTAGCCTGATTTACGGATGTTGGCTATTTCTGGCTTAGCCTCGCGTTTGGCAATTTTTAGCCTTGCGTTTGGCTATTTTCTGCTTCCTATTTGGCTATTTCTTTAGCCTCGCGTTTGACAATTTTTAGCTTCGCGTTTGGCAATTTTTAGCCTCGCGTTTGGCTATTTTCTGCTTCCTGTTTGGCTATTTCTTTAGCCTCGCGTTTGATAATTTTTAGCCTCGCGTTTGGCAATTTTAGCCTTGCGTTTGGCTATTTTCTGCTTCCCGTTTGGCTATTCTTTTAGCTTTGCGTCTGGATATTTTAGCCTCGCGTTTGGCAATTTTTAGTCTCGCGTTTGGCTATTTTCTGCTTCCCGTTTGGCTATTCTTTTAGCTTCGCGTTTGGATATTTTAGCCTCGCGTTTGGCTATTTTCTGCTTCCCGTTTGACTATTCTTTTAGCTTCGCGTTTGGATATTTTAACCTCGCGTTTGGCTATTTTCTGCTTCCTGTTTGGCTATTGTTTTAGCTTCGCGTTTGGATGTTTTAGCCTCGCGTTTGGCTATTTTCTGCTTCCCGTTTGGCTATTCTTTTAGCTTCGCGTTTGGATATTTTAGCCTCGCGTTTGGCTATTTTCTACTTCCCGTTTGGCTATTCTTTTAGCTTCGCTTTTGGATATTTTAGCCTCGCGTTTGGTAATTTTTAGCCTCGCATTTGGCTATTTTCTGCTTCCCGTTTGTCTATTTTTTTAGCTTCGCGTTTAGCTATTTTTAGCTTCGTATTTGGCGATTTTTAACCTCGCGTAAAAAAAAAAACTCCGCGTTCAAGAGAAACACGGATTTACACACTTGGCATGAGTCGCGGATTTATGATAACATGACATATGAATATCAACATTATATGTGAAGGCAAGATTGTTCATGATTACAAATTCTAGTATCCTTATCACAAGTTCTAGTATCCTTATTACAGGATAACAAGTTCTAGTATCTTTATTACAAGACATGATTACAAGTTCTAGTATCCTTATTACAGGATAACAAGTTCTAGTATCTTTATTACAAGACATGATTACAAGTTCTAGTATCCTTATTACAGGATAACAAGTTCTAGTATCTTTATTACAAGACATGATTACAAGTTCTAGTATCCTTATTACAGGATAACAAATTCTAGTATCTTTAATAAAATATGATTATAAGTTCTAGTATCCTTATTACAGGATAACAAGTTCTAGTATCTTTATTACAAGACATGATTACAAGTTCTAGTATCCTTATTACACGACATGATAATAAGTTCTAGTATCTTTATTACAGGACATGATTACAAGTTCTAGTATCATTATTACATGACATGAAGCATCCTTATAATACATGTGTACATGATTCCAAATCTTGATTCTTGAACTCTTGATTCTTGTGAAATGATATGTGTACAATTTGACATGAGAGTCCACGTGTTTCCTTTAATTCACGCATATCATATGCATTACTAACATGGGAAAAACTACATGATGGATAGATAAGTACTGTATTGTACAAGGATCTTGTTGGCCAACTTCTTGATTAGGTGTTGAGGGCCTTTTACTAGCAGCACTGGGTGGTACTGAGCCACCATCTGATACATGAGTCACCATATGGGTGATGTCCGTTACTTATTTCATTTAACGGGATCTGACTTGTAGCACCTAGCGATGTGTCATGGTTCAGCGCCATGAATTAGAGGCCGGGTCCCGGGTATACACGGGCACTTGTACAATATGAGAAACTGTGCGCTATCTTATCCATCATTGAGTTTCAATTCCAACACTAACATGATATAGACCTGTTAAATTTTACATGAAACTTGTGAATGACTTTCATAGTTCTGGTTACATGCAACATGATTAATATTTACATCGCTTACACTTGTTACCTTTACATGATTTGTTTTTATTTGAATGAATAGTCTTACTCAATTCATTTTCAGTATTCTTAAGATACGTTTGCACCAACGCAATTTATTTATTCTTTTATTATTTGTACTGTGATAGTACACGTGTTTCTTGTTTTGTGTACTTGCTGGGTTTAATCCCCTGGGTTTTCTTAAGCCCAGATCACGAAAGAAGAGAAGGGGAGATTGCTCCAGACAACGATCCTTACTTCACCAACCAGGTCGAGTAGAGGATACTAGCACAATACTATTTGGGTACTTAGCACTTCTTGTTCTTGTTCCCTTTGTCACTTCTTATTCTTATTTCTTTTTTCTGGGCACTGCTTTAACTTGTAGTATTTAACTCTTTTGTGTAAATATTTAGAGCAGTGTGCCATTCTATGTAATCAACTCTCTGTATAAATGAAGTCCTTTCAGTTTCAGACATGGTTATTTATCTTGACATGGCAGTAGTTACGGTGATTCCAAGATCATGGGACTGTTGGGTTATTTATAGTATTTAAGCGGCGTCCCCTGTTTTGAGGAAGGAAAAAAAATAGAGCCGAATTGGGGGCGTTACAGATTTGGTATCAGAGCCTAGGTTTAGGTGGGAGACCATACGACTACTGCCACATGAAAATATGTCTAAGATACACTCTTGACACTTCTTCCTTATCTTTGATATCCATCAGATCTAGTATCGTGCCTATTTTATTGTTTCTAATTCATTTGGAATATCTATCTTGAAACTCCATCTGATTAATCTTCCTTGGTCCGTCACAGAATGATGACGACCCAATCTTCTACTAGTGCAAGCCCAAATCCAACGAGTGAAGAGTCTGAGCTTAGAAATATGGTACAAAGGATAGCACAAACGCAACAAACCACAATAATAATATTAGAAAGGATATTGCAGTGCCAAAAACAAGAGAATCAAAATGGTGAACCTTCTAAGCGTGGCAAATAAGAGGTCAGTAGCATTTAAAGGGTCATATAGGTAAGGAGCAAACCCATCGGCCAGGAAATTTGATGGCACACCAACAAAGAAGCAGGTGATGCCGAATCGAGGTATAGTAATATGTAATTATTGTCATAAACCAGGACATATCAAGAAAATATGTAGAAGAGCTCAAGAGTTGTGTCTGGTGTACGGATCCACTAGTCATCAGTTGAGAGATTGCCCAAAAACTCAACAGTCGGCAAAAACTAAGGTCCCATTTCAGGCAAAGGACAGACCAACAAGCATATCAACCCAGAAGGTTTCAGGACCAGATCAGAAAGGGCCTTTGGAAAACTAACAACAAACTCATGTCAGCACCCGAGGAGGAACAGAATGGAGGAAATGGTAAGTTAAGCTGATGAATGTGGAGAAAGTTTAAACCACTGTAGGAGTCGTGGCAGGTATAATTTTTAGTTGGCAATATACCGGCCATTATTTTATTTGATTCCGGAGCATCACACAGTTTCATCACTAGCATATTTGTTTCCCGCAATTTTATCGATTTTACTATCTTACCTGCGAGGTGGAATATTAAGACCGGGAATGATAGTATCATAACCAATAAGAGTATAGATTGTATTCCTTGGTGATTAATGAATTTTGTGCCAACTTATTAGTTATTAGTGGAGGATAATATGATGTTATCTTAGGTATTGATTGGTTGAGTACCTTCCATGCAGTAATAGGTTGTAGAAGAAAGAATGATCTCAGTAGTGTCAGAATTCTTAAAAATATTTTCTGAAGAGATACTTGGACTATCACCAGTAAGGATAGTAGAATTTACTATTGATATCATCCCTGGAGCTGAACCAGTTTGTAAGTCACCTTATCGAATGGGGATTGTAGAACTAGAATAAGTTAAGAAGCAAGTGGGCGAGTTAATGAAATTGGATTTTATAAGACCCAGTGTGTCACCTTGGGGAGCTCCAGTATTATTAGTATGAAAGAAGGACGGAGTAAAAGGTTATGCGTAGACTATAGAGGATTGAATGAAGTAACAATTAAGAATAAATATCCATCGCCAAGAATAACTGATCTGTTCGATCAACTTGGAGGAGCGAAGGTATTCTCAAGAATAGATCTTCGTTCAGGATTTTGTCAAGTAAGAGTCCGAACAGAAGATATCCCAAAAACTGCATTTAGAACCAGACATGGTCATTATGAATATTTAGTGATGCCATTTGGGGTAACTAATGTTCCAGCAGTGTTTATGAATTTGATGAACCATGTTTTTGCTCAAGTATTTAGACAAATTTGTGGTAGTGTTTATTGATGATATATTGATCTACTCTACGAATAGAGAAGAGCACGTTAAACATTTGAGGATAGCTTTACAAACTTTAAGGGAACAAAGGCTATACGGAAAATTGAGCAAATGTGAATTTTGGTTGAAAAAAAATTGCTTTCTTGGGTCATATAATATCTGAAGATGGTATATCAGCAGATCCTAAAAAGATAGAGGCTGTGATGGATTGGCCTGTACCGAAATCAGTATTAGAAATTCAAAAATTTCAAGAGATGACTGGGTATTACATAAGGTTTGTACAAAACTTTACAAAAATCATATCTCCTTTGACTAAATTAATTAGGAAAGGAGGAGAATATGTCAAAATAAAGGAATGCGATAAGACATTTGAAGAATTAAGATGGAGACTGACAACAGTGTCAGTGCTAGTAATTCCGGACAATACTGGAGGTATGAAAGTTTGTAATGATTTTTTTTAGTTAGGGATTATGATATATGTTGGTACAGAGTGGAAAAATAATTAAATTTGGATCTTACCCTTAAGTTTCCAAGAAAGGTAAAATAAATATAAAAAAAAAATAATTCCATACTTGTGTTTCTTTTAGAAGATTGGGGAGACTAAATATAAGAAATATGACCTTGAGTATGCAGTTCTAAAGGGAAGAAGAATAATTAAGAATAATTGGTGTTGGTAGACTTGGCGGAGTAAATATAGTTGATGAGATTAAATAGGCAAGCGAACTAGAAGATTTGGAACAATTCACGGAAAGGTAAATGTAAGGATACAAAGAGATTTTAGAAGGCTGAGAATTAGTTGATTGAAAGTAGATGATAAAAAGTTGATGATAAATTATAATTAAAGAAGACAAATTTTATCAAGTCAGAACATGACCATATATCTTGGTACTCAAGTTAAAACTTATCTTCCCAAACGATTGTCTTATTTCATTACTTTTGTTGATCAATCCCATTTGACATTTTAAATCTTCCATCTGCACTTTATTTCAATGTAGTCCATGTTTTCAAAAAAAAAAATTTTTATATCACAAGTCTTATCGAGACAGTGAGACAATTGTAGAGATTTATTCTCTGGCGCCAACAATTGCAGCCACTTGATAGGACAATCTTGTGTAATTGAAATTTTGTAATTAACCATAAAGTCATTTCCAATCTTGTATTTTTACCATTCACTATTCCATTACATCAACATTGTAATAATTGAGGTTCATTTTCTCTTCTAGTGTCTGTCACAACTAGGTAATAGGACCACATAAGATTTTTATCACTTGTATCTTTCCCATTGATTAATCAGGATAGCATGGCACCCTGAATTAGTAGCAGCTATTCCTGATTAAATTTTATCCTGCATTTATAAATAAATTGGAAATCTTGTCTATCCAATATCATTCCTATCAAAGACAGAAAATTTTTCATCATGTATTTTGTGTATCATAAATAAAGAGACGCTTAGATGAAATTCCAAAATAATGACTCTATTAAAAGTAGACGAATTCTAATATGGAATGCACGATGACTAAGGGACTCTACTCGAGAACATGAGGACGACATCAGAATTTCATGATCATGCATGTTACTTGAATATATTTTTACATGACAATAAATACTTGGGAACACTGACATAGTTTTGAATTGGAATTTCGAGGACGAAATTCTTTTATTAGGTGAGTAGAATGTAACACCCCAAAATTATCATGTTTATTAAATTATAAATTATCAAGTTAAAAATTTCTTTCTATACACCTTCAAATTTAATTAAGTTTCCAAGGGCACCCCTTTTGCATTTTGTGGAAATGAGTTGTTAGAAGAGAGTGAGAGGTAGCACTCAAGTTGACATTTGTCATGCATGCAAGAAGCCTTAGGACTAGGCTAGAGGATAATGTGACTAAAATACCCTTAGGTATATATAAGCTTATTCTCTCAAAGAGAATTCTTATCAAAGAAAAAAATAAAAATCATTCTTTACTCTTAGTTCTTCTAGTTCGTTGAGTAAAGGAAATAGAAGGGAGGCTTTGCTACAACAAAGGAGGAGATTAAAGGGAATAGAGGCAAGTATCACCTTGTTCTTGTTCTCTCTTTGAATCGTATTTGAGTACAAGTAGCATGTATGATCTTTCTTGGAAATTATTTGATTTTTATTATGAGTACATGATTCCTTTTTCTTTATGGATAAATTCACATCATATTGGATCTGCATACTTAAAAAAATTTCTAGACTGCATACTTAGCCTGATTTACGGATGTTAGCTATTTCTGGCTTAGCCTCGCGTTTGGCAATTTTTAGCCTCGCGTTTGGCTATTTTCTGCTTCCTGTTTGGCTATTTCTTTAGCCTCGCGTTTGACAATTTTTAGCTTCGCGTTTGGCAATTTTTAGCCTCGCGTTTGGCTATTTTCTGCTTCCTGTTTGGCTATTTCTTTAGTCTCGCGTTTTGACAATTTTTAGTCTCGCGTTTGGCAATTTTAGACTCGCGTTTGGCTATTTTCTGCTTCCTGTTTGGCTATTCTTTTAGCTTCGCGTCTGGATATTTTAGCCTCGCGTTTGGCAATTTTTAGTCTCGCGTTTGGCTATTTTCTGCTTCCCGTTTGGCTATTCTTTTAGCTTCGCGTTTGGATATTTTAGCCTCGCGTTTGGCTATTTTCTGCTTCCCGTTTGGCTATTGTTTTAGCTTCGCGTTTGGATGTTTTAGCCTCGCGTTTGGCTATTTTCTGCTTCCCGTTTGGCTATTCTTTTAGCCTCGCGTTTGGATATTTTAGCCTCGCATTTGGCTATTTTCTGCTTCCCGTTTGGCTATTCTTTTTAGCTTCGCGTTTGGATATTTTAGCCTCGCGTTTGGTAATTTTTAGCCTCGCGTTTGGCTATTTTCTGCTTCCCGTTTGGCTATTTTTTTAGCTTCGCGTTTGGCTATTTTTAGCTTCGTATTTGGCGATTTTTAACCTCGCATAAAAAAAAAACTCCGCGTTCAAGAGAAACACGGATTTACACACTTGGCATGATTCGCGGATTTATGATAACATGACTTATGAATATCAACATGATATGTGAAGGCAAGATTGTTCATGATTACAAGTTCTAGTATCCTTATCACAAGTTCTAGTATCCTTATTACAGGATAACAAGTTCTAGTATCTTTATTACAAGACATGATTACAAGTTCTAGTATCCTTATTACAGGATAACAAGTTCTAATATCTTTATTACAAGACATGATTACAAGTTCTAGTATGTTTATTACAGGATAACAAGTTCTAGTATCTTTATTACAAGACATGATTACAAGTTCTAGTATCCTTATTAAAGGATAATAAGTTCTAGTATCTTTATTACAAGAATGATTACAAGTTCTAGCATCCTTATTACACGACATGATAACAAGTTCTAGTATCTTTATTACAGGACATGATTACAAGTTCTAGTATCATTATTACATGACATGAAGCATCCTTATAATACATGTGTACATGATTCCAAATCTTGATTCTTGAACTCTTGATTCTTGTGAAATGATATGTGTACAATTTGACATGAGAGTCCATGTGTTTCCTTTAATTCACGCATATCATATGCATTACTAACATGGGAAAAACTGCATGATGGATAGATAAGTACTGTATTGTACAAGGATCTTGTTTGCCAACTTCTTGATTATGTGCTGAGTGCCTTTTACTAGCAGCACTGGGTGGTACTGAGCCACCATCTGATACATGAGTCACCATATGGGTGATGCCCGTTACTTGTTTCATTTAACGGGATCTGACTTGTAGCACCTAGCGGTGTGTCATGGTTCAGCGCCATGAATTAGAGGCCGAGTCCCGGGTATGCACGGGCACTTGTACAATATGAGAAACTGCGCGCTATCTTATCCATCATTGAGTTTCAATTCCAATACTAACATGATATAGACCTGTTAAATTTTACATGAAACTTGTGAATGACTTTCATAGTTCTGGTTACATGCAACATTATTGATATTTACATCGCTTACACTTGTTACCTTTACATGATTTGTTTTTATTTGAATGAATAGTCTTACTCAATTCATTTTCAGTATTCTTAAGATACGTTGGTACCAACGCAATTTATTTATTCTTTTATTATTTGTACTGTGATAGTACACGTGTTTCTTGTTTTGTGTACTTGCTGGGTTTAATCCCCTGGGTTTTCTTAAGCCCAGATCACGAAAGAAGAGAAGGGGAGATTGCTCCAGACAACGATCCTTACTTCACCAACCAGGTCGAGTAGAGGATACTAGCACAATACTATTTGGGTACTTTGCACTTCTTGTTCTTGTTTCCTTTTTCTAGGCACTGCTTTAACTTGTAGTATTTAACTCTTTTGTGTAAATATTTAGAGCAGTGTGCCATTCTATGTAATCAACTCTCTGTATAAATGAAGTTCTTTCAGTTTCAGACATGGTTATTCATCTTGACATGGCAGTAGTTACGGTGATTCCAAGATCATGGAACTGTTGGGTTATTTATAGTATTTAAGCGGCGTCCCCTGTTTTGAGGAAGGAAAAAAAAAATAGAGCCGAATTGGGGGCGTTACACACTTTCTTACGAATCACTCGAGAGAAACATTTGATAAAAGTAAATCACATGTTTTTTAATTTCATTCATCATTTTTCACTATTTTTCAAATTAGAGTTTTACAAATCATATATATATATATATAGAGAGAGAGAGAGAGAGAGAGAGAGAGAAATGGAAATGAGCTGACAGCTCACGCAAGTTACTTGAGCTGCAGTTCATTTCCACTATCTCTAATAATCTTTTTTTAAAAAAATCTTTTGGATTATGATCTCGACCCTCTAGGGTTCACTCATACCCAATTTCTTGGGTTTTAATTTTGATTTGGTCCTCCATCTAGTTAACAAAAGATTAATGGTTTTCAATGAATAAAACATTTTGTATGCACTTGATAAAAGGGTAATGAACTCCAAAATTTATGAAATTTAATATGAAAGAAGTTAAGGAAGTAGAGATAGTAATTGTTAAAAAAATGGAAATCATTGATCATTATAGTTTTGTCGCTAGCTCACGTAACTTTTCCTGAGCTGGCAACTCACCTACAGTAATCATATATATATATATATATATATATATATATATATATATATATATATAGAAAGAGAGAGAGAGAGATGGAAATGAGCTGACAGCTCATACAAGTTACCTGAGCTGCAGTTCATTTTCACTATCTCCAATAATTTTTTAAAAAAAAATTCTTTTGGATTATGATCTCGACCTAGGGGATTCACTCATATCCAATTTATTAGATTTTAGTTTTGAGTTGGTCCTCCATCATGTTAACACAAAATTAATGGTTTTCAATGAATAAAATATTTTGTATGCATTTGATGAAAAGATAATTAAACTCTAAAATTTATGAAATTTAATCCAAAATAAGTTAAGGAGGTAGAGATAGTAATTGTTAAAAAATTGAAGAAAAATCATTGGATCATTATAGTTTTACAGCTAGCTCACGTAATTTTTCCTGAGCTAGACAGTAATATATATATATATATATATATATATATATATATATATATATATATATATATATATATATATATATATATATATATACACACACACACACACACACATACGTATGCGCGCGCGCACGCACACACACACACATAGATAGATAGATAGATACACACACACACACACACACACACACACACACACACACACACACACACACACACATATATATATATATATATATATATATATATATATATATATACATGCATATATATACATACATATACATATATACATGCATACATATATATATACATGCATACATACATATATATACATACATGCATATATAAATATATATATATGAGAAAAATGGAAATGAGCTGACAGTTTACGCAAGTTACCTGAGATACAGTTCATTTCTACTATCTCCACTAATCTTTTTAAAAAAAATTCTTTTGGATTATGATTCGACCCCCTAGGGTTCACTCATACCCAATTTCTTGGGTTTTAGTTTTGATTTGGTCCTCCATCAAGTTAACACAAAATTAACGGTTTTCACTAAATAAAATATTTTGTATGCACTTGATAAAAGAGTAAATAAACTCCAAAATTTATGAAATTTAATCCGAAAGAAATTAAGGATGTAGAGATAGTAATTGTAAAAAAAATTGAAGAAAAATAATTGGATCGTTATAGTTTTGCCGCTAGCTCACGTAACTTTTCCTGAGCTGGCGGTTCACCTAAAGTAATCCCATATATATATATATATATATATATATATATATATATATAGAAAATTCTAATGCAACAAGATAATATCAAATCTAACTAAATTTTTAATCCAATCTAATCAAATCCAACTAAATAACTAATCTTATCTCTATCAAAAAGTCAATTAAAATTTCGAAAAAATTTTCGACTATCGATATGAAAAAGGATATGATAGGTTTCTTCGACTCATCAAATGTTTCTTTTTGTTAAGCGGCCTATAGGAATACCACTACAACAACAACAACTAAGCCTTTCATCCCAAATACTTGGGATAGGCTACATGAACCAGAAAAGAATTACGCTCGATCACATTGATAGTCCTTCTCTATTCATTTCTATCAAGTAATATCTCCTCATTTAGACCTCTAGAATCCATATCTCGTATCATTTACATTTATATTTTATTCGGTTTTTCCTTCATTCTTTTAACTTGTCCTACATTGATAAACTCTTATCGTCGAACTGGTGCATTTTTAGGCCTATATTGCATATGACCAAACCATCGTAAGCGATTTTCTCGCATCTTCTCATCGATGGGAGCTACACCTACCTTAGCACAAATATTTGCATTTCTCATTTTATCTCTCTTAGTGTTGTCGCATATCCAGCGGAGCATGCGCATCTCTGTTAGTCCAAAATGCATCGCTGTTGGACAACCCATCGCTGATGGTAGTCCAAACATGTACATGAAATCGAGGGCATCACCTTCAGGAGAGCGGAGAAGTTGTCATAGTTTCATAACTGGAGGAGAGCATTCCAAAGATTATATATGTTGTGATGAGCGTACTCACTTGATGTAGTGAAGAGCTTAAAACTAAGACCTTGTGTGTGTGTGTCTATATATATATATATATTTTTTGTTAAGTCTATTTAATGGAACGTTGGGATATATCCACCGTTTGTTCTAAAAAAACCTATATTTTGTCTAATTTTGGCAAAACCATACCCAATTCAAGTATAGAATTGCCCCAGACACATGACACACACCAAATGATTATGCCACCATATGCATATACAAGAGGATATTATGGCTCTTTGTTTTGACAAACTTTGCATTGTGTTTAGTCCTTGAACATTTTCCAACCGTTTCCATTGTATGAGATTCTGAGTTCGATTTTTCTTACTACAAACACTATCTGGTATCGACCACTGACTCATATAAGAAATATCAACCCTTGCACGATGTTTGTCAGCTTCGTAGCAAGCTCGAATCTCTACTGTGTGATGTCCTACTCGTTATGGTGCAAGAGCTTTCCAACCATGATTCACACTTTCCACTCTGCACTAGATCGACGGGCACGAGCCATCTTTAGCCTCTGCTACAAGTTTCCTTGGATTTTCTCAGCCATGCACCGTGGAAGATTCGAGGTCGAGACGCACGATGATGGGGGCGATGCAGAGATGTAGCCACGTCGAGGCCAGTACAACAGATGATTGGAAATGTTCTTGGGCGAAAGGACAACGTGATCATCGTGCTAATGGTGCACCGTGTTGAGTACTTCTGCACATTGCTAGGGACAATTGATCATGTTGACCAAATCAGTGTGTGTCGAACACGGGAACGTGTTCGATTAGCTCCCAAACCGAGTGGTTATAAGCCCAATTCTGAATCCGGACGAGAGAGATATGTCTAAAATAAGTTTAAACTAGATATTCTCTAATAGTCGAACTCAGAACTTTTGCATTTGAACTTTATTTTGTATGTTCCCATGTGTCGATGGAATCATATTTTTTTTTTTTGAGTTAATAACAGTTAGACCCCCTGTAGTTTTGCATTTGAACTTTAGTTTTGATGTGCTCATCCATCAAGTTGACACAAAATTAACAATTTTTTATGAATATAACATTTTGTATCCATTTGATGAAAAGGTAAATAAATTTAAAAATTCATAAAATTTGATATTAAAAAAGTTTAGGATGTACAGATCCTAATTCTAGAAAAAATTTGAAAAAAAATTATTAAATTACTATACTTTTGCCGCTGATTCACCTAAAATTTCCTAAATTTCCTAAGCTTACAGCTCACCTACAGTAGCATGGGGTCTCTCTTTGTAAAACACTATGGAGGTATCACTGGATACCTTCTCAGTAAATAAAAATAAGTGAGCAGGCTTCAGTACATTTGCTCATACAATGAGGAGTGAGATAGCCATTTTGTGTGCATAGATTCAGACGATCGATAAATTTTACTAGCCAGTACAAGTTTAGAAGAGCAATGACACATAAATTCTACTCCCCAGTACAAGAGATGGATGAATGGGAGTCTAACATAAGTTTGTCGAGGAAACGCCTGAAGAGGAACTTTATATTGACACTAACCCCTATTCTATTTCGAGGAAAACAATCAGTTCAAAGATCAAACATGAAGTTGCATAAGATCAAGCATGAAGTTGCATATAATTTCCCAGTAAGTGAGCTCTATATGACTTTCTTACATGAGGCCTAATATTGTCCAAAACGAATCATATCTAGTTGATAGACAGTATATACACCAATGTTTAAAATATTGGTTTGGTAACGGTTTAGATTATGTCATATATAGCATAATGCATAACGAATGCTATACAATTTCTTATTTATTTATAGAAATAAATATAAAACTATATAAAATAATTTTTAAAAAAAAAGTAAAACTTCTAAAAACTCTTTTTAATACAGAATATATTCTAATTTTACATTAAGTTTTACAATTATCTTCATAAATTACATTAAGTACGTAATTCCAGTCATCGTCTAAATATGACAACAAGATTCTAATTTTTTCCTATTTCAATTTCAGTTATTATTATTATAATTTATATTTTGTAACGTTCAATTTATTTTGTTTGTAATTGCTAATTCCAGTTCAGCTAAAAATTCAAGAGAATCAACAAATAAGAAATTCCAACAACTATAGAAGAATTACAAGCGAATAAAGAAACAATCGCAAGTTAACAAGTAAGTAATTATACAAACAATCAAACAAGCCAATAAGTAATCAAGTAAGAAAACTAAAACAGTCTAATAATGAAAACAGTAGTTAACAACAATATAGAAATTACTTAAAATATAATAATAAATAATGTAACGTAACGTAATTGAATATAACGTTATGTAAAATAACATAAAAAATATACTGTTACGATGCACTTTGTCACATAGTGCTGGCGTTCCGTTAGGTTTCATAACGCAATATAACGGATTTCATAACGATTTATTTTCGATATTGGTATATACCCCCAATGTTTCTCATCCAATATGTTGCATGACCTTAAACCAAGCAGTAAACTCCCCTGCAAGAATACTCCACAGTAACTATAAACTTATCAGCAATGTCTTAACATGACAAACATAATCCATTGGTATATCTATCAGAAAGATATTGTGAAGTTACCATTATCAATCTTGCATATCATACTTTTTAAAGAAACAAGAGCCATAATGGACTTAATTGTCCAAAACGAAACATATCCAGTCAATTACATGATCTTAAACGGAGCAGTGATAAAGAGTACTAACCTCGAGTAAACTCTCCCCGCCGGCCTTGTGCCATCCACCTCGCCTGCAAGAATACTCCACAGTAACTATAAACTTATCAGCGATGTCTTGACATGACAAACATAATCCATTGGTATCTCTATCAAAAAGATATATGAAGCTACCATTATCAATCTTGCATATCATACTTTCTGAAGAAACAAGAGCCGTAAGGGACTTATTGCCTTGAATTTGCACAGGATTGAGAGTTACAGTTATACAACAGAAGAAATTGGCAAAATGCTGAAAGATGATCATTTTCCATATGTTGACTTGCAAAGTGTAAACTGAATCGACTCTAACAAGAATTCAGTCTCAACAGGAATGAAATAAATCCATGATATCCCTTCTCATATGACACAAACAACACAGGAAGTAAGATGATCTAGTGGGATGTTTGTGGGGAATCTAACGCTATAGGATCCTTATTAAAGATGACTGTAGTTCCTATCTTCGGGTGAAAACAATGGCCAAGATAAGCAATAACCCTGCATCTCGTATGTTTTACACAGGCTCAGCTATGGACAAGCTCGCAGCAACATGCTATACATTAAGCATGAGATTGTACAGCTTTGGATGGTTAGATGGGAAATTTTGAAAACAATCGATTTTTATTATAGATACTTTAACTGTCGTTAACCATGATTATTGGTGTTAGTTTCCAATCCGAATGGCCCATCATTTATTTATTGTCTTGAAAGAAGCTTTTCATCGCAGTCATTGCAATCAAATTTCATGAACTAAACTGCAGTAAGAGAACAGTCCATAAAAAACTAACTACTATGCATCCAATAAAATTTCAACGAACCATAAGCCATGTGACAAAGCAGTGGATGTAAAACAAGGCACAACACTAATACTGAAAACTGGCATACCCAATGAAGTATCATGGGAGGCAGACAAGAGGTAAAGGGATGTTTACTTTCGTACCTATCAATCATTTAGAATCCCGCTTTCATTAAGCATCAAAGTCTGTGTGTGTGTGTGTGTTTTTTTTTTTTTTCCAATAAGAGAACAAAAAGAAGAGGGGTGATCGATCCTCTTTCAATCCTTCATCTTCTTATGAGTGGCGGTTGTAAAGAGTCATCAATCTTCATCATCCACAAAAACTGAGCCAGTGGTCAGTCTAATTCTTGCCCTTGTCTAATTTCCTTATCCTTGAGGGGCAATATCGAAGTAGCAGGCAAATTCCGTTTCTTTTATTGCCTCCGGATTGCTGCGAGACTAAAAAAGTTGAAGCTAAATGACATTCCGAACTACATGCTTACAGAATCCTCAAGGAACTGAGGACTTTTGCACATTTCTGTCAAATTGAGTCGTCTGATAGTCTTCTCGGTAAAGTGAATAAAAAAAGTGCAATTTCAATTCCACTAGCTAAAAATAAGTAATTGACTTTTTTTGAGAAGGGGCACTCGACCTGCAGCAGATAGAGGAAGATTTATTCAATGACATAGATTAGGCTCCGAGATATCACACCATTACGGCAATCTAATTGATTATACTGAAGACTCACTAAATTGGGATTTCTCTACTAGGCCAGGTCATTTCAAGGAAAAGGATTATTTATCATAAAAATATGAGTTTCAGGAGAATGATTTGGAGTTATGTGCGTGTGTGTGTATATGTGTGTGTGTGTATGTGTGTATGTATGTATGTATGTATATACACTGTGTGTGTGTATGTATATGTATGTATATATAGGTGTGTGTGTGTGTGTGTACACGTATGTATGTGTATATATGTATGTATATGTACATATATATGGATAAACACACACATATATTGGAACCATGAAGCTTCAGACACGAGATAGATCTTTTAAAGTACAAAGCTTTTGAAAAAGCCAATACATTTCGGATCCTCAACTACTTTTTTCTTTTTTCCCAGTATCGTATAAAGTCTTTATGTTTAAGCCGAGGAAAAGGCTGCTTGTACGTTTCAAGTGGGAACTATTATAACGTGCGCATGCAAGTCCGATCGACTATCTAGGACTATCTAACTCAGACTAGCTCAGCTCATAGCTCTGACTCAAAAAGACTGGCACAACAGCTTTTACTTACTACTGTTGTTTTACCTCCATATTCTCAAAACAAGATATTGTCAAGTCTAAGACATAGCCAACAAAATTAATGCATATCATGGAAAAAGAGACTTGCAATTGACTAGAGGTCATATATTTGCCAGCTATCGAGTTCAAAATACCAAAATGAATGTGAAAGCCATCAGACTTGCCCTTGCCCTCACCAACCTACGATTGTTTAATAAGCAAACACGAGAAACTATTTAATCTTGATCAAAAACTGACTTTCCACGTGAAAGAAGGTTAATCAAACATATTTTCGAAGAGTAGAATTAGATAAAACTGCATCATTTTTCATTTCTTTATCTTTTTCATATTTTCCTTATTGATCCTTCATGCATATCAAGAGATGTACAAAGAAAGAGAAAATCTTAAATAAAAGAAGGGGAAGCCCACCCAATAGGCCAAGGGATACAGTAGTCGTCCCAAGAAAGAAGTCTCTTGATGCGATTTCAAGTACTAGTTCTCTTGCCTCTGCTAAATGAAAACTATGATTCCTGGCTCAAGTTTGATCGCTCCTACTGTGGTGTGATGGTTGTCGTGCTAGACTCTATCAAAAAGATGTATAGGGATTTTCTTTGTGGTGACACAACTTACCATCAAAAAGAGACGGTGTGGTTCCAATTTATCTTCTTTGACTTTGCTAATAGCGGTTCTTTTCTTTAGATAAAACTTATGGTGAAAGTCCATCATCTCCTCCACACCAATTTGGGTTAAGTGATCTTTGCATCAGGGATTCATCACCCGAAAGAACGAATAAAACAAAGGAACAATAGCTCGTCGTTCTAGCTGTGTATAATGTAGACAGATATGAGATAGACACAAAGATGTTCCTTTGCACCAACAGTATACATAGTAAAATACAACCTCATTCAACTATAACAGAATCTTTAAATTCATGGAATGCCAAAATAATCTCAAAGAAAATTGATTATCATCCTAAATTGGTGGTCAAGAATTGATAATGTATTGTGCGTTGTATGGTTCAATATAGAAAGAAACCGATATGTTAACACTTACTCAACTGCTTTAAGTTTCATAGTCACAAGTGTTTATCAAATAGCACTCTAACAAGAAAAAACACATACCTGTTGTGCTGTTAATTAGGATACTCTGTGTATCAGAGATCCCATCTAAGTAGTTGGTTCCATCCGAAATTTGAGCAGTAGGGTTCAAACAGAAACTGTTATATTTAACATCTGCGTTGCTGACACTCATTCTACATGCTGACACTCATATTTACGTTAGACTACCTCCATAAGCAGAAGTTTTATGGAGTTGCAAAACTTTCCTCATGCGATTGATCATTCCGGATAACAGCGATTAGTTTTTTAACGTGATCGTAGAGCTTTCAGAGAAACCACAAAACTATTCCCTGATAGTGGACCTTTTGTACAGTGGAACTTAAGATCGAGTGCATTGTACATCCAAATCTACACCGAAGAAGGATGTCTCAGACTACAAGCTTTCAGACGTAGCATCCCACTCATGTTGCATGAGCCAAAGAGCAATTTGATACACCATCATATTTCAAATACGCAACATGCTAGGATTGAATGCTTCTTTCATTGTAGAATCCATAGTTATGACAGGACCAGGACCTAAAAGCGGCTCATCTAATAGGGGTTTTGCCACGACTGTTGCTTGAGTTCTTCCCTCCAACTCCAGATATCTGCCTTAGGTTGGTCAGGGCATCCTGCACACACCTCTTTGTGTTGCTGTTCCCATGCCTTAGTGCTTCAACCAATGCCCTGACCAACTCCTGATCAGTTGAATACAATAGGACAATGCTCTCCACTCTGAAGAATTTATCCATCATAGAGATCACTTTCTCCTGAAGTTCCCCAGGTCTAACCTCTTTAAATAGACGGATTGCAGCCTCAAATAAGCCAAGTTGTTCTAGTTCTTCTTAAGGCTGTAAGCATCAGACACAACTGTAGAAAGGGCCTCCACTGCTGCTATCTGCACTTGTGTGTTGTCATCGTTCATAAGATCAACCAGTGGCTTAATTGCATTCCCTTTTAGTAAGCAAAATGAGCTATCACCCTCGCATGCAGCACCATGCAGTGGGCATAAGATGGGGGGCATAGGAGCCTTTCCACATATTAAGACCAACGGAATGCAAAACCCACGTGGAGGTTGAGGGTCCAAGTCACTGGTAGAAATTAGTATCCTTGAAGATTCAGATAGATACTTCAATCCAAATGCAGCAAGCTGTTTCGCTCTGTCATGGGAACTATTTCTGACTTGCTCCTGGAAAATGGTCATGAAGTGATTTTGTTGAACAAGAGCCAGAATTTCTCGGTCTGGACTCCTAGCATAGTGCTGATAGAATATTTCTTCGGTCTGGACTCCTAGCCAGAACAAGAACCAGTGATGATAGAATATTTCTTCGGTCTATAAAACACAGGAATTTAACCGGAGAAAGAACTTTTGGATTGGAAGACTTTGGGACGATTACGGGCGAGCTCGTGAGATCAAGAAAAAGAGCAGAGCCATCTTCTCCTGGTCGGACGGTCAACGGAGGCAGCAGCAAGACTCCACCGCCACCCGAACCCACTTAAAAAGGGAATCCATTAATATTCCCGTTCTTGTAATTTCTCGGATTCTTTTGTAATCTTAATTCGTTGTAATTCAAATAATTTTTGCAATGGAATCGAAGATGTAATTTTCGGGCGTACAAGTGCAATAACAGTCCTAGAAGGCCTTCTGACATGCTTCTTGAATTCCTGGACTGCTTTCCTGATGAGCGGGACTTTTGCTCCCTAAGATTATTCACAGCCCATGTCAGAAGATCTGGCCCTAGGATTGTTTTCACCTCAACATCTGAGAATGGGAGCTTCGCAAGGATGCAAGCAATTTCAGATCTCTCTGCAACTGGATACTGAGAATCCAACAACTTTTCCTTCAAGGGTGACAATCTATTGGTTCTTCTGAACTCTTCGACAAGAACCTGGCCCAACTTCTCAGATAACAGGTTTGTAAGCTGTAGAGCATAAGAACGATAATCAGGTTCTTCATGCTCAAGATATGGTATAATAGTTTCAATGCCATTGCTGCTTCTTAGGTGGGTTGCCGCAAGATCTGTATGACAAGAAATTTGAAATGACATAAGCACCAAACTTCTTAGAAATAGCAAATTTTTTAAATGAATATTCCAAACCAAGCTCAAAGAGACTGAAGAGAACATGAGACCATGCAACTAGATTCATCCACAATAAGAAGAACTGTACCCCCCCAAAAAAAAAAAGAATGCTTCAGCCATTTTATAGGTGTATATAGCATGTTACCTGTCAAAAGCCAAACTTTCATAATATGCATTTACTGTTGATCTGAACAGTAAACATGGACTAGTCATGATATGATCAACATTAATATCTCCTCAATTTTCTTTATTTAGTAATTTGAAGCTACTCGTGATTATTATCATATCTAAACTAAATATTCGAATTTATCAACTACTAGACTCTAGCAAATTGCTCCTTAATGGACTGAGAAAAAAAAAATATGAACTACTTTTTTCCAAAAAAAGGCACATAAACTGTTGCTAAATTGCTGGTTCCACTACTCTCTTGTATGAGAAATGGTTCGTTCTGAAGGAAATCCTTTCTGTTGTCAAAAGGGAACTCTGGATCCTTAAAACAATCATGATTGCTAACAATGAACAATAGATATTCCTTGCGAGCAAAGATCATTGTGAGGATCTAGATTTCTAATTAATAACAATAAGGGTTTCCTTAAGGATGAGTTATTTGCAGTAGAAGAACATGGTGCAACCATAGCAATGACTGCAGTGGGTGCCAGAGAGAGCAGCACAATCAGAATTACTGGTGGCAATAATAGCATATGAAGTTTGTGGGCTGAATGATGGTTGCAAAATGAACTGGTGGAATAAGAGAGGTGGAATGGTTACAATATGAACTGGGGAATAGTATGAGTGGGAGGTAGTCATGGTTGCAAACAGGAGCATAATGGCATTAAAAGTGGTGTATATAACAAGGAAACCTCTCTTAGATGAGTTATATGAGGAAGTGAAGCTGTTCTCCATGTTCTTTTGTGAGCTCTCGTCTTTTCATACCCTTGACAAAGTAACATGTAGTCTTTCTCCAAATGGTTCTAGAGAATTGTGATTCACTCCACCAGGCAAAGAGTGGATGATATGGACAACACTAAGGAAGGGTAATCAATATGAAATTTTCCATGTTAAGAGTATGATTATATCAAGCCCGAAATAAACTTAGACACCAGAACTGATGTAACCTTCTCTTTTGGTATTATAATTGTCAAGGATGTTATAATTTTGTGTGGGTGATATTTTTAATGTGTCAACACTACAAATGTTATCGGAGGGAGATTTCCGGTGAGCGTAGGTGGAGATTTCCGGTGAGAGCTCCGACGACCCAGGTAAGTCGACTCCGGCGATAAAAGTACAAAAACAGTGACTCTACTGTTGCAACAGCTACAGTATAGCAACTGGAGGGAGGAGATTTCGGTGAAAATTCTGAAAAAAAAAAAAACATCAAACAATTGGAGAAGAAGTCAGCGACCTCAGAATATTCTATCATCACTGGTCGCCGATCGCCGAGGGCAAAGAAGGAGGCCGTGAATCGACCTACAACCACTCACCAACTCCAAAGAGATATCACCGGGGGCAAGGAAGGAGGCCGTCAATTCGACCTGCAACCACTCACCAATGCCGGCGATGGATTTTGGGTGGAACTGGTTGGGAAGAGGAAAAACTAAAGATGAAAATAGTAGTGATGAAGATAAGAATCCAAAACATAGAAGAAGAAGTTGGTCGGAAGTAGTTAAGGGAACTCCGGAAGAGGAATCCTCTAACCCCAATGCCACGGAGATCGCGGTGAGGTCTGGTGCCACATATACTAGAGAAGAGGTCTTGGCAATGCTAGTTGCGGCCAAGAAGGTGGCGGAAGGGACAGCAAGCAAGCATCCCAAAGAGGAACTGTGGAGGACAGTGAAGTCAAAGGCGACCATTAAGAGGGAGAAGATGATGACTGCGGCCCAGGCAGTGACTGGGGAGAACAGGAAGAGGAAATTCTCTCCGATGAGGAGGCCACTCCCGGAAAGCCCTGAGGCCTGCTGGATTTGCGGGAAAAAGGGGCATTTTAAAGACGAATGTCCATTTATCCATTGCAGATTCTGCAAAGGACTTGGTCACAAGATCGGAGAGTGCCCCATTGCTCCGGAGAGAAGGCAGAACTCAAAGCCCACATTCAAGCCCGGTTTTCAATTGGGACCAGGAACGTTTTCAAACGTTTCTACAACAAACAAGGTAACTGAGGAGGGTAGCAAATTGGAGACGGGACTGCGAATCTCCCGACCCGAGAAAAAACCAGCAGTGTTCATCCCGGTATCAGATCATGCAAGGGAGGAGCAACTGCGATTGTCCAGGACTCTAGGGGTGTTGTATCCAGGGCACGGCAATCCATCGATGGAAGACATGAAGGAAGGACTGAAAACTATGTCAAAAGAATTTGCTAGTTTCAACTGGTTAATTCATGACGGAGGGAACAAATTCTTTGCATATTTCCCTACGGAGGCTGGATTGACACTCGCAACTAGTAGAATTTCAATTCCATGCAGGGAGTACAAAGCAGGGTTTTGGGTGTGTAGATGGAATGGAGAAGAAGATGGCCAGTGTTACTCATTTCCGGTGGTGGCATGGGTGGAGATTAGAGGTTTGCCGTTTCACCATTGGAATAGAGTAGATATTAGCAAGATGATGATCAAATATGCAGACATCATTGACATTGATGAAGATACCCACCTTAAACGGAAATTAGATTGTGCTAGAATCAGGGTGTGTTGTGATAACTTAACGGCGATCCCGTCGCAGATCACTACGGTCTTGGGAGGATGGCTCTGTACACTAAATCTGAGAGTTATCCACAACCTGAACAACTATCTATCGGTGGGTCTTGAGAGCGTCACGGTCTCCGGTAAGATCGGTGGTTCCGATCAGCCGTCGACCGGGACGGTCACCCTCCTAGCCGATAAAAGGAGGAGTTTTACTTGGAAGAGAACAGGGACCACCTCGGAAGCAGAGAAAGGGTCTGCGGCGACAGTGGTACTAGTCAACGCAGCACTAAACGCTAAAAACAAGCCCAAAGAAAAGAATTTGAGGAAGGATTACAGAGAACTTTTGAAGGAGAGGAGGAGGAGCCTATGGACAAAACGAAAAATAGGGCCGAGGACCACTTGCCTCCGACAATAGGCATCCAAGAACTCTCCTCCCAAAATTGCCTATTTAAAGAAAATCAAAACGCTAACTTTCCGACGGTAGGAAGGAGTACACCACAGGAAGGGGAGGTGGTTTGGGTGGCAGATGATCCGCTAGTTATTGATGAGAAGGGATCCAACTTTGGAATCCTAAGGAGAGATAAAGAAGGAAGACTTTTCCTTGATGCTAAAGAGATCAAAACCCATACTTGCATTGGAAAGACGACCACCTTACCTACCGATGGACCAGATCTGAAACAGAAGGGGAAGGTGGAAGATGGTAGGGGATGCCAGAGAGGCGATACTGGGAAAAGAAGGCTAGACATTGAAGAGCCGCGGAGGGAGTCCCGAGGGGACTTTGAGGGTGACAAGGGTGCAAGTGGGAAGAGAGTGGATGGGAGAAGATTCTCTCTCCCACTCTTATCTAGGGGAGGAAGTTCGGGTGGGACCCACCCAAGGAGAAATTTTGGGGAGGGAGTAGGTAGAGAGGGAACTTCAAGTGGGACCCATTGTTACAAAGAGGGAAAAATAGAGGCGGGGGAAAAGGAGAGAGGAGGGGACCGCATGGTGGAGGGGTTTTCATCTATGGACTTCAGTGGTCTACAAAAAGGTGAGGGGGCCCGCAACTTGGGAGCGGTGAATAAAGATCCTTGTACCCACAATAAAACGGGTCTGGATGATCATCAGGGGCCTTTCAAGAGTATGGATAAGGATATGTCCAATAGTAATAAAGCAACTGGATTCCAGACGAACAAGGAAGGGAGCTCTAGAAGAAAATTGGATTTCAGTCAAGAGTCCTTTAACAAAAACATGGAATACACGGGTTTGGTAATTACATTAAACAACTTCGACAAAGAATTTGCCAAGGATACTATTACCAAGTTACTCGAAAATGTTATGTGTAGAGAAAAAATGAAGCAAGATAGACGGGTCAGGAAAAGACAACCTTCCAGACTGCCCAAGCGTGTCAGGGAGATAAGAAAGGCACTTTGTAAGGAAAATCAAGAGACAGTGGCGGTAGAGAAAGATACTACAGAAACAGTACAAGTAGAGAAGGAATTAACACAAGAACAAAGAGGGGCAATAGTGATTCCAGAGCAGGGTGGAGGAAATGTTCAAAAGAAAGAAAAGCTGACGGACCATGAGAGGGTGGATGAACTACCAAATCAGGATGGACATACTACATCTCTGATCATGCCATCTAGAAGAAGCAAGAGACTGGTGGAAAAAAGAGGTGGACAACATTATCAGTTGGGTCAAGTGGCAGCAGCGGCTTCTAAGCGCAAGGCAGAACAAACGGAACACCCTACAGGTACATCTAAATTAGAATTTAGTATTCTAAATTGTATGCCTGATGAGATATTAATTGTTTTAGCCCATACATGCGATATTGATTTGGGGGAGGGAAAGAACGACCATTTACATAATATTACACGATTAAAAAACCTAGAAGTCAGGTCATTGGAAGACCAAAACGGGGCCATTACGCCTTAGAAAATATAGTTGGGGTGGCGGTGGAGAAGGCGCCGATACATTTTGATGGATTGTATTTTTTGGAATGTAAGAGGAGTGGAAAATCCGGCCAAACGACGAATGGTCGCGAAAATTATACGTAGTAATAAGATTGACATCATTTGTATGGAGGAGACGAAGCTGACTGACCCAGATCCCAGAGTCTTGGGTTCAATTGCTTCAAGGAAATTCTATGATTTCTGTATCATGAATGCAAAGGGCGCTTAAGGTGGGATTATAATTGGGGTCAACAAGAACTTTCAAATTTTGAAGTCTTATGGATAAATTTTGAAGTCTTATGGATACAAATTATTAGCAAGGTTTTAAATATTGGCCGTTATGAATACATACTGCATGTATCATATCAAATTTTGAGGTAATCCGATATTTAGTCAATATTGCTGATATTGCCAATATTGTCTAATATTGACAATTTTGATCTCATCAATGACTACTGATAACGATACCAATCTCGATAGTTTAAAACAATGTTTAAAATAGTGATAACGGTAACGTAACGTTTTGCCTCTGCTAGGTTATGTTGCATATAACATAACGCATAACGTAGGTTATGCAATTTCCTATTTATTTAATAAAACTAAATATAAATTATATAAAATAATTTTTATAAATTGAAATGTAAATTTAAAATATCTAAAAAAAGAATATAAAACCATTTTATAATCATAATCTATTCTAGTTTTATATTAAATTTTACAATAATTTTCATATTTATCTTTATAAATTATATTAAATCTGCAACCGTAGTTCCAGTCATCATTTAAACAAGAAAATAATATTTCAATTTTTTATTTTAATTCCAGTTATTATCATTGTTGTAAATTATATTTTGTAACGTTCAATTTATCATATTTGTAATTCATAATTTTAGTTCAGTTAAAAATTTAGTATAATCAACAAGTAAGATATTTCAACAATCGAAGAGGAATTACAAGCGAACAAGGAAACAATCGCAAATTAACAAGTTAGTAATTACATAAGCAATCAAACAAGCTGTAACAACCCAATTTCTATCATAACTTATGTTACTGATGTCAAATTTATCCAAGAGTGAATTCGTTGTGTTCGTCTCATTTTTCTATATTTTTGGTGATTTGTTTTTGAAATTTTCTGGATAGTCACCTAAAATAATATTATTTTAATCACCGGTGGGCTCTATATATATTTTGACTAGTCTCTCTTCTTTTGACTTGTAAAGATAAAGTTTGACTTTATTTGGATTAGTTTAATTTGAAATTATAACCATAAATAACTCCAAAAATCTATTATTACTAGTTATTTGTCATATACATATTTTATCTTTATTCACCCATACATCCCATACCCCATCTCTCCAAATTATGGATCTCAAAATTACTCCCATATTTATATGGTTAATATAATATAAAATATCAATGAAAAATCAATATAACCTTCCTACCCCATACCTTACTTTCACCATGCTTATTCTTTGGCCAAATATGACAAGCCATCTTTTTATCCCCATATCTCCTTTATCTCATACTTGTCCTTTGGCTAAGCATGACAAGCCATTCTCTTACTCCCATATCTCCTTTGTCTTATTATATTTTTTTCTCCCTTTCTTTTCATTTCTTCTCCTCATTATATATCTCTCTTTCATTTTTCATTCTTCTCAACCTCTTTTTACTCCAACTCTCAAAAAGAATTAAGAAAAGAGAAGAACTTCTTTAGCTTCAAGATAGGCTTACTTTTCCTAACTCATCAAGGCAAGTAAAATCACATCTACTCTCATATTTTTTTCTAACTCTAATTGTTTATGGTTAACTTAGAATCTTGATTTGTTAAAACTTAAAAAGATAATGACTCTATACAAAAATCTCTATGATTATTATAGAAAAATAAAAATATGATTTTTACACTTTACTCTATATTTATGTATCAAATTTATCATTTTATTTATAATCTCTCATTCTTAAACTGCAAGTTGTAAAGTTAAACTATATGCTTAATTTTTAAATTATAAAAATGCTACATTTATGAATGTTCATCATATTGGATATAAATTTGAAGTTTTCTATATAAGTTTTTCGTGTATAATACAATGATTTAAAAATTATTTTCCACTTGCAATTAGAAAATATGTATATATATATATATATATATATATATATATATATATATATATATATATATATATATATATATATATTTGTTTATTTATTTATTCATTATCATGTTTTAAAGAGAGAGTTTCATATAAGTTTTACATTAAATTTACTAAAATATTTCTTTTATGCAAGCTATTACATTAGATCAAGATTCCTTTATGCTAATCCATATTCACTTTAAAAATATATAAATTAATAAGTTTTAATAAATTTGCTACTTTCCATACCATGAAATTATACTAGAATTTGGAAAATTCATATGTTGTTAAAGTAATCGTTATAATAATGTTAAGCCTATTTAATTTCCATTTTTACACTTTAATACCCACTTTCTAATATGTCTTTATATGCATAATTGTATATGTGCGGTTTATATACATGATCATTATTTCCATAACACATTCTAGTATTTTATGACTATCATGTTTGCCTTGACATATACATACTAGTCACTTGTACAACATACATGAAATTATGCCGGATTTTTTTTATTAGTACATACACATATCTTGATAATACTATGGATCCTGACTTGCCTATTAACTTGATTTTGATATGGACCACATCTTGTTTGTTACTAGACATGTGTATGTAGAAATCTTGACATGATTGATTTATCATATTCCGGATTGATTTTCATGTAATATAACTTGAAATCTTGGGTTATGGGAGAACTAAAGGATGGACAAATATTGTATCGTGAAAGATTTATGATAGGTTGCGCAATCGAAATAGGGGCCCATCCGCGGGGGGCGCCCGGATGGTACTGAGTCATCATCTCTTATTTAGTCCATATTGATGGGACGACCGGATATTCAGTATCGATATCTGTTTGAGTGCTTAGCGGTACGGCTGGTTCAGCGCCAGCATCTTGGCCGAGTCCCGGATATGCACATGTATTTTCACGATACGAGTCTATTTCTTCACCATTCAGTTCAAAATATAAAATAAAATATGATATTAAGTTATAAAATATGATATTAAGTTAGACTTGATATGCATGTATATCGCTACTTGATATTGTTACTTAATCATTACTATTTCCTATACATGTGCATATGCTTTTTACATTAATTCATATTTTACTTGTTAGTGAATATTACACACTCTCTACGATACGAGTCTATTTCTTCACCAATCAGTTCAACATATAAAATAAAATATGATATTAAGTTTACTTGATATGCATTTATATCCCTATTTGATATTGTTACTTAATCATTACTGTTTCTCATACATGTGCATATATTTTTATATCAATTCATATTTTACTTGTTAGTGCATATTGCACACTCCCTACGATACAAGTCTATTTCTTCACCAATTAGTTCAAGATAAAATAAAATATGATATTAAGTTAGACTTGATATGATTGTATATCCCTACTTGATATTGTTACTTAATCATTATTTTTTTCCATACATGTGCATATGCTTTTTACATCAATTCATATTTTACTTGTTAGTGCATATTGCACACTCCCTACGATACGAGTTTATTTCTTCACCACTTAGTTCAAAATATAAACTAAAATAAGATATTAACTTAGACTTGATATGAAGGTATATCCCTGCTTGATATTGTTACTTGATTGTTTAATGTTTTTCACGCATGCGCATATTTTCATATCCACACTCGTATCTTACCTATTTGTTTATGTTACGCACTCTTTACTTTTTATTGTTTTACTTACCGGGTTTGGCCTTGAGCTCCCCCACACGCTCAGGTACTGAAGATGTGAGCGAGAATCCGCCATTACACGACCCGTAATTTCTGGAACAGACCGAGCAGCAATAGATTTCTAGGCCTCCGCTTTCGTATTTTTTGTTTGATATGTATCACCCCTTTGGAACTTTATTTCCAAATTTTGTATCAGTATTGTACTTGTTACTTCTTATCTTAAACATGTATATCTTCTTTTTTATATAGCAATAGACTAACTTCCAAGATCCTGGTAGATAACTAGTATTTAGTTCCATTCATTTCTGTTTTTACATATTTATAGGTCTCGTGTATGTCGACTAACACGTGCTCGCCGGTAACGCACTCCGTTAGCATATCCCTCGGGGAAATGGGGCGTTACACAATCTAACAACTAATCAAGTAATAAAATTACAGCAATTTGCTAATAATCAAAATAATAATCAACAACAATATATAAATTATTAAAAAGAAAATTGTAAATAACGTAATATAACGTAATTTAACGTAATGTTATGTAATATAATGTAAAATAACATAAAAAAACGTACTGTTGCGGTGCATTGAGTTATTTCTAGTTGTTACGTGGCGTTGGGGTTCTGTTAGGTTATGTAACGCAATATAACGTATTTCAAAATGCATTAATTTCAACATTTGTTTAAAACTTCCATTACAGTAGATGTTGAAGAACAATAAATTATCCAAGTATGAAACCCTGTAATTGGGACAAGACGTTAAGCAAACATTTTTCTATAGAATTCATGATATTTCTGATTATTCTTTTTTGTGTTTATTTGAGTGATTATACTTGTAAGAAGTCGGTCAAACTTTACATCTGCTGTGAGTGATACGTATTTTGTTGAATTCCATCCACAGTAACTTCCATCTCCAGATAGCTATCTAGGAGAATAAAATCAATGGTGCACATTAAGTTGGGATAGATTTGTTTTGTTGTACATGAGTGGCAAACAACACTTGTTCTCTGCGACACGATTCCTAATGATATGTTTTTCTCCACATGCAAACAAAAATAACTGTTGTTTCTGGTCCCACTCTTTATAGTCTGGCATGTATCAGCCGACTAGGATGAATACGTGCATATGCTGTTTCAAAGAGCAGCAATATGAAGTTTGCAAGGTGACTATTCAACATCCCGAACTAATGGTTTTAGAGATCAACTATAATTAAATTATGCATTGATTCCCATTCACAAGTAGCTAGTCGAATGTAGATTGCAAAAAGATTCACACATTACAATAAAATGTTGTTTCATATTGCTCTAGTTTGAAAGGTGACTATTCAACATTCCAAACTAATGGTTTTAGAGATCAACTATAATTAAATCATGTATATATACGTATACATATACATATATGCATATGCATATACGTATAATAATGGAAATGAGCCGCCGCCTCATATAAATTACCTGAACTGTACTCCATTTCTACTATCTCTAACATTTTTTAAGAAAATTTTTATTTTGGATTATAATCTTAACCCCTAAAGTTCATTCATACCCAATTTCTTGGGTTTTAGTTTTGATTTGGTTTTCCATCAAGTAGACACAAAATTAACAGTTTTCGATGAATACAACATTTTGTATACACTTGATGAAGGGGCAAATAAACTTTAAAACCCATAAAATTTGATCCTGAAAAAACTAAAGATATAAAGATCGTGATCCTAAAAAAAATTTGAAGAAAAATCATTGGATCACTATATTTTTACCGTTGACTCACGTAATTTTTCCTTAGCTGGTGACTCGTCTACAGTAATCCCGTGTGTGTATGCATGCATTAAACCATAGGTGGAAGCGAGTGTTGTCATCTCTTATTCTACCTTCCAGCATTTTGTTAAGAAAGAAATAATGAATTGTAAACTAATGATGAAGTCAAAATTTTCTTAACATGATGATATATTGACAGGCTGGAGATGTTTGAAGATCAGAATTACTCCAAAGAAAACATTTGGAAAAGCTTTTTGGACGCACAACAAGATCTTAACAGTAACTGCAGAATAGATCGGTCACTTCCAAGGGCACTACCTTTACCCTAGTGATGGTCATGGAATCGTAGTTCTGATTCAAGAGTAACTTCTGGAAACTTCAACAACAATTCGTGCATTCAGGATCATGCAGAGGAATTTCATATAGTGAATCGCTTGGACAGATGGGGTCGAAGGCAATAGCGGCCTAAGGTATTACTGCGTCCTTCATTTGGAGCTTCACCTTTTGGATATCATGTTGAACTCTGTATTTTTAATTGTATTTAATTATTAACTTTAGCATGCAAGTACATAGAACTTACTGTTTCAACTAGGGATTTCGATAACTACAGTAGAATGATGCATTTTAGTTGTCATATGTGAGAAGGCTTTTTATATGAGCACAAGAACATTTGAAAACAATATTTCAGTGTGTACTGAAGACTATCTTGAAGCTCGCACAGACAACAACGCACACACTTCATTCATGTCCTGAAGTAGTAAACTGAATCAGTCATTTGTGTTGTACAGGTTCAGGATCTTTGTTTCTCATCCGAAGTCCGGCGCCCCACCACTCAGCTCCGCTGGTGGCCTGGTACGAATTGCCCCACAACAGAAACTCCAACTAGCAGACAAGTACGTCTCAAAACTTGACTTGTATCTATGAAACTTCTATCCTAGTAAAACTTTATTCTATGATGCAATGATCAGTTGTAAACTTTTATCCTAGATACAGATGGATCATGTGCTTTGCCTCACTTTGTGAAGACTAATGGATAGCTCAGTTTATCTACCATCCTTGTTAGCTGTGAATCACTGAGACTAGGTTGGTTTTCTCTGCTTGCTGGCCATTGTTCAATGCAACAATGACCCCTAGGCTTCGTTGCAACGCAACAGGACATGTGATCTAGCCATTAATTACTCAAATTCAGGCCATTCATTGGGTAGTCACGATCAAAAAAAGGGAAAAAAAAGAAAAGTTGGTTTCCGTAAGTTTTTATCCTAGCAATGCATGGTATAGCCAGGGATGAGAATGGACGTATCCGAGGGCAAATCCTTAGCCCTTTTTTAGAAATATAAAATTTTATTTTTTAATTCAAAATTTTGAATAGGACAGGCCGGTATAGTTAAGTTCTTTTACCAAGTAATGTTGCATGTCATTGGGAAAGAAAGCTGTGTGTTAGATAGCAAGCTTTGTTGCTACAGACAATCCTTAGGAGATATTAGACAGGAACTCTGGAGGAGTTGGTGTTAGATTAACACAAGTGAAAACTAGATGATCAGTCTTTGCTTTGCAACCGATCACATTTTGATCCAAAAAAAAAAAAAACCCTTCGAATGGAGTTTTTAATTATAGAGGTGACAACTTGTTGCGATCCCATCTAATGACATGCTGAAGTGTATTATTCCGACCAATGTTGAAAATAACGCGTTATGAAATCCGTTATATTGCGTTACGTAACTTAACGGAACCCTAGCGCTATGTAACAACTAGAAATAACTCAATGCACCGTAACCTTATATATTTTTTTTATGTTATTTTACGTTATATTACATAACGTTACGTTAAATTACGTTATGTTACGCTATTTATAATTATCTTTTAGTAATTTCTATATTGTTGTTGATTATTATTTTGATTATTAGCGAATTGCTGTAATTTTATTACTTGATTAGTTGTTGGCTTATTTGATTGCATGTACAATTGCAAACTTGTTAATTTGCGATTGTTTCCTTGTTCGCTTGTAATTTCTCTTTGATTACTGAAATATCTTACTTGTTGATTATATTGAATTTTCAACTGAACTGAAATCAACAATTACAAATAAGATAAATTGAACATTATAAAATATAAATTACAACAATGATATAACAACAACTAAGCCTTTTATTCCAAGTATTTGGAGTAGGCTACATGAACCAAAAACTAATCACGTCGGATCGATCACTTTGATATTCCTTCTCCATTCATTTCTATCAAGTAATAACTCCTTATTTAAATCTCTAGACTCCATATCTTTGCGTATCACCTCTATCCATGTTTTTTTGGTCTTCCCTTCGTTCTTTTAATTTGTCCTACATTGATAAACTCCCATCTTCGAACTGGTGTACTTGTAGGTCTACGTTGCACATGACCAAACCATCATAAGCAATTTTCTCGCATCTTCTCATCGATAGGAGCTACAACTATTTTAGTACGAATATCTTTATTTCTCACTTTATCTCTCTTAGTGTTGCCGCACATCCAACGGAGCATGCGCATCTCTACTACACTTATTTTCTGTGAATGACGTTTCTTTTATAGCCCAACATTTCATGCCATATAATAAAACTGACATAATAGCAGTATTATAAAATTTTCTTTTCAATCTTAACGGAATGTTACGGTCGTATAAAATTCTCGTTGCCCTCCTCCATTTCAACCAACCAACTTGTATCTTATGCTTAATATCATTATCGATCTCTCCATCATTCTGAATAATAGAACCCAAATATCTAAACTAACTGTTCATTTGTATCTCTTTCCTATTCAGTTTTACAGCATTATAATTTATGGTCCATCGTTTACTAATTTTACACTCCATATATTCTGTTTTAGACCTACTCAATTTAAAACCTCTAAATTCTAATGTATGCCTCCATAACTCTAACTTGGTATTTACTCCTGCTCTTGTTTCATCAACTAAGACAATATTATCAGCAAATAGCATACACTAATATATCTCATCCTGAATGGTTTTAGGAAGCTCATCCATCACTATAATAAATAAGAATGGGCTCAATGCAGATCCTTGATGCAATCCAATTGTGATAGAAAAATCACTTGTTAAAACACCACATGTTCTGATATTGACTACTACTCCATCATACATGTCCTTTATTATGTTGATATACTTGATGGGAACTCTTTTATTCATCAGTGTCTACCAAAGTATCTCTCGTGGAACATTATCATAGGCTTTCTCTAAGTTAATAAATACCATATGCAAATCTCTATTTCTCTCTCGAAATCGCTCTATAAGTTGACGAAGTAAATGAATAGTTTCTATCGTCGATCGTCCCGGCATAAATCCAAATTGGTTCTCTGATATTTTAAAAGTTTATCGCAATTTATGTTCAATTACTCTTTCCCAAAGTTTCATAGTGTGACACGAGTTTTATTCCCCGATAATTAGAACAACTCTGAATGTCGCCCTTATTCTTATACAAAACTACTAGAGTACTTTTCCACCATTCATTTGGCATTTTCTTACTTTGCCACATTACACAAATCCCTCCTAAATATCTCCATACCTCTATAGAAATCTCATCTGGACCAACAGCTTTTCTTGATTTTATCATCTTCAAAACCTCTTTTACTTTAAACTCTTTAATTTTGCGCATAAAACTACGACTCATATCCTCACATTGAATAGTAAGATCTTCCAAATTTTGAGTAAAACTACCATTATATAATCTATCAAAATAATTTTTCCATCTTTTTTTAATCTCTTCGTCTCGAACTAGAACCGTTTGATTCTCATTTTTAATATACTTTACAGTGCATAAGTCTTTAGACTTTCTCTCTTTTATTCAAGCAATTCTATATATATCATTTTCTGCCTCTTTATTATCCAACTTCTCGTACACTTATTTATATAATTTAGTTTTTGCATCCCGAACAGCTTTCTTAACCTCTTTCTTTGCTAGTTTATACTTCTCAAAACTTATTCTGTTATTATTATTATTATTATTATTATTATTATTATTATTATTCAAATCTTTATAAAGGTCTCGCTTGATCTTAATAGTATTTTTTATCTCTTCATTCCAACATGATGTATCCTTACATGGTGGAGCACGGCCCCTCGACTCACCGAATATTTCTTTAGCTATCCTTTTAATGCAGCTAGCCATTTTGTTCCATGTTACATTAGGATCATCATGGTCCCTCCAATCTACTTCTTGTACTACTCTATTTATAAAAACTTTTTGATTACTTTCTAATCGCTACCACTTAATTTTAGGATCTAACTTACACTTAATCTTCTAAGTTTATGTCTAATCTGAATATCTAAAACTAAGAGTTTATGTTGAGTAACTACACTCTCAGCTGGCACTACCTTACAATTGATACAACTAGCTCTATCTACTCTTCTAGTTAAAAAAAATCTATTTGGCTTGCATTCAATCCACTTTTAAAAGTAACTAAGTGAGAAACTTTCTTTTTAAACCAAGTATTCGCTAAAATTAAATCATAAGACAAAGCAAAATCTACAATTGAGTTACCTGCTTCATTTCTTTCTCCAAAACCAAATTCTCCATGTACACTATCAAATCCATTACTACTAGTTCTTACATGCACATTAATATCACCACCAATAAATAGTTTCTCTCTAGCGGGTATTCAATAAATTACAACAATGATAATAACTAGAATTTAAATGAAAAATTGGAATATTGTTTTCATGTTTAAATGATGACTGGAATTACGATTGCAGACTTAATATAATTTATGAATATAATAGTAAAAATTATTTTAAATTTAAATAAATTTAGTATATTTCAATTTATATAAATTATTTTATATAGTTTACATTTACTTTTATTAAATAAATATGAAATTACGCAACCTACATTATGCGTTACGTTATATGCAACATGACCTAACAGAAACAAAACGTTAGCTATTTTAAACATTGATTCCGACAAAGAAGAAGGAAAGGACGACTAGACTACTTATGCTTTGGTGCCATTTCCATCTCGCATGCACATTTGTTTTCTTAGCATTGCATGCGCATCTTATCAGAAAAGAATAAGGAGGGTTTGAAGAAAACTTTTCGAAGATAATGTGTTTGATGTATTATTCAACACTTGATTGGAATTTTTTTCCTCTAGGAGTTCTGCATGTGTCAAAACTCAAAATTTTATTCAATGACGATGTGTGCTCATGGACATGGATCAGCACTCGTGCCTGTTTATCGAACAACCCCTTTCTTTGATGGGTGAGATGTATGCGTGCACTAATTTGACTCTATCTAATGGAGTAAAGCATTTCTTCGCTATATGGAGCTCATTGTCTTGAGTAGTAAATCTTTTTTTGTTCAGGGTATGTTGCAATATACAGGGAACTTGACATTATACATGCTAGCAGACGATAGATACAAGAAACATGCTCATTGGAATAAATTAGGGACGGTAATGGACACGTCTATGAGATAATTGGGATTTTTACATATCTGTCTCTTAAATCTTTAAAAATTAGAATTTAGTCCCTCAAATCTTTATATTTATAATTTAGTCCTCCAAATCCTTTAAATTATTACAATTTAGTTTCCTAGCCATATTTTTTGTCCGAATTTTATGTTATATCACTTAGTTACTTCACTTTAGTCATTTCTTCTCTCTTCCTCTTCTTATTGGGTTCTCTCTCCATTCTTCTCCTCTTTCTCTCTCTTCCCTCTTCTTATTGGATTCTCATGAGTTACTTCACTTTAGATATTAATTGGAATATTAATTGGAAGGAAAGAGAGAGAGGAGAAGAATGGAGAGAGAAACCTAATAAGAAGAGGAAGAGAGGAGGAAGAGGAAGGGAGGATTAAAGTGAAGTAACTCAGGGTATAACAGGAAATTCGGACCAAAAATATAATTGGGGGACTAAATTGTGATAATTTAAAAGATTTAGGGATTAAATTATAAATATGAAGATTTGGGGGACTAAATTCTAACTTTTAAATATTTATGGGACAAATATGTAAAAATTTCAAGATAATTTTTAGCCTTTCTTGTATAAAATTTTAAATTAGAAACATAGGACATGCCAAAAATTAATTCATGACGTGTCCGTTACCATCCCTACCCTAGGTCGAACGCTGAGCTTGAATTGATCTTTCAATTCACATGGTACTTAGTTTATTCTTCTTGTTCTCTTTTTATTCCCTGTATTTAATTTACGTGATGCTATGTGCAAACTTGCTTGTTTACATTCATTCCGAATTTTATGTTTGCTAGATATGAATTCAGGATAAATGAAAAATATACTTTCTCTTTTTTATGCCCATATTACTCTCTATGCCCATATTTAGTTTTGAATCATTCCATATTTACTCTTCACGCACAGATTTAAAACTTATAAATAATTATAAGTTTGTCTTCTTTTTTTTTGACTAATTTATTATTTTAAATTTTAAATCTCTAAGATTTTTTTTAAAATTTATAATACTGTCATCTTCCTCCACTATTCTTTCTCTAAAACTCAAAAAAAAAAAAATTGTACTATTTAAATATTTTTAAAAAAAATATATTTCCCACAAACTCATCGATTTTCTGACTCTCTAAGTTTTATATTCACAAAAAGTTAAGAAGAATTTTAAATTATTTGAATTCACTGTGATAAGCGAAATTAGGGTTTAGAGTTTGAGTTTTTGAAACAAATAGAAAAATCCAATGTGCAATTGGTGTTGGAGGACAAATCTAATATACGACTTAAAATTATTTTTAATATTTAATTTGTTTTTTATTTGCAATTTATTGATACTAAATTTTCTTTTGTTGGAGGGAGACGATCGTTGTTGGTTAGGTATTAATACTCGACCAAATAAATTTTCGAACGGATATTAATATCCAATCACTATATTTTTTGATCGGATATTAATATCTGACTGAAACAAACGGATGAAATATGACGAAATTAGAAGAGAGAGGGAGGGAGGGTTAAATTTGAGAAAAATTTTGAGCGTAGAGAGTAAATTGCTATTGTTTCAAAATTAGAGGTCGGTGTAAAGAGTAATCGGGACGTGAAGAGTAAATTACCCTGTGTAAACAGAATTTTCCCATATTTACTCAATGTGTTCACTTTTTTTTTTGCCAATTCTAACCCCCTCTCTTTCTCTCTCTCCTTTTCCATTCATTTTCATTCTGTTCGGATAGTACTATCCAACTCAAATAAAACTTGATCGGGTATTAATATCCAACCAGTATTCAATTAGATCACGTACTATCGTCTCCTACTATCTAACCAGTATTCAATTAGATCACGTACTATCGTCTCCTACCTGGCACACTTATCGTCATTTGGTGCATGTGTACATTCCATTTCAATTAATTATCCCTCATTTTGACCAATAAAGCATATAGGATGCGTTCGTATGAAATATGCTGAACTAGCACTAATAGAGAGTAGGAATAGAATCAAACCCTAGTGCTCATAAAGTGCATTTTAATTCAATGGCCCATGCCTCGGCACTGTTAAGACATGTTTTGAGATAGCCAGCCATGGATGACGAAGCCAGATGCTAATTCCTTTCTTCTTTTCTACCACGTGGGTCTTCTTGTGCACTCTCCGTCTACTGTTTCATAAACTTCATGCCGGTAATAACGACTGCAGTGCAAAGAGGTATTTTGGAAGGGGATGTTACTGACTAAACACCTGGACTGCCACCGTTTGGAATATAAAACCGGTGAATAGTTCCAAAATAGCGTTCTGGCATGATAGATGGTGTTTGCAAATTCTCCTCAAGACAAAAGCTAATGATAAAGACGTCAGGGTTAGCGATTGTTGGGAACGATCGAGGTGGAGATGGAACTCGACGGTATTATTTGAGCAGGAAATTGTCAGAGTGAGGTTGTTAAAGCAATTTTTGAATGACAGGACCCTCTCTTTCCTAGAAGAGGACAAACCAGTTTGGAGATGGGAAAAAGATGGTGATTTTACAGTGAAATCTACATACCGTCACTTTATAAACGGTGGAGTCACCTCGGTGAACACTAACTGGATTTGGAGAAAAAAATGTCCCCAAAAGTTAAGATTATTTCTCTGGCTCGTTTGCAAGGAGGCTCTACTTACAAGGCCAAAACTACAAAAAAAAAAAAAAAAAAAAAAAGGAAAATCGGGGGGCCCTAATATATGCGTTTTGTGTGAGGAGGACGGAGAATCAACTGATTATATTATTTTTAACTGTTCTTTTTCCAACCGTACCTGGGATTTGTGTGCAAGGATCCTCAGACTAAATATAAATATAGCTATAGCCGCAAACCTTTGGAGAAGACTAGATAGAGGATAGTGCTAATCAAAAGATTATGACCGTTATTGCTGCATTTTGCTAGACTGTTTGGAGAGAGAGAAAAATAATAAAATATTTAATGATCAGCATCATTCCATTGATTACTACATGCGTCTTATCACTCATGATTCTATTATCTGGACAGGTATTCTTTCTGATGAGAAGATGCTCCTTCTATCAGACGTCTTTTTAGAAAACGACCTCGATGGTATCCCATTAATCGAGGAGTAGAGATTTGCATCTGCTGTTCACTGGGTGGTGGATAGGCGACTAGTCTACCTTTTGTCTGCAGGGTCTTTATACTTTTGCTCGGTTTCTTTTTTTTTGCTTTTTTTTTTTTTAGATAGTTTTGTTTTAGAACTGTGGCATGTACCTTTATCAATACCACATTTTTTTTGTGGCCTAATACTATGTACGTTATGTTATTATCTCTATAATGAAATACGGAAGGTACTAACCCGTCGTCTTACCTTTAAAAAAAAAAACGATAATTGCAGTGCATATCGCCATTGCTAATGAAATCGGGGGTTGGGGTTGTAAACCCTACTAACAAAGAACATGCGGGTCACGTTCTGTTCCGTGACTACATATACAGATCGAACCCAAGAAACACTACTGACACTAAAGCTGCCGACTGTGGACAGATGATACATAAGATACACGAAGTTACTGCCGACTGTGGACAGATGATACATAAGATACACGAAGTTACAAGCGTAAACAGGTATCATTGGTTGGTTAAATGATAATTTACATGGCCTTCATTGAGTCGATTTGGGCTTTGCCCCTGGGGCCTTTCTTCCTGATGTACAGCCTGTACTCGTCGAAGGTCATGCTCTGGTAGAGCTGAGGCCTGTCCGGGGTCACAAGCTCGCGAGCCGGGCATACAGGAAGATCACTCCTCGGATTGTAGAAGAAAGCGATAGAGAATCGCTCTTGGTCGGCGTTGGCTATCACCCTGTGCTCGACGCTTTTGTATATCGCATTGCTGAGCACCTGTTTCATCAACCGCCCGAAGCAACAATTTCACACGATTAGCTTGCTTGAACAACACCGTAGGTGCTGATAGAAATACTAGATATTTAGAAGCTTGAATACATAGTGTAGATATTATATACGGATAATTTTGGATAATTTTTTTTTTTTTTTTGGGAGAGAATGGTAAAAGAGCACGTGCTCGATTTCCGATGTCAACGCTATCCATTGTATAATCATTGTAGTCAAACCCCGCTGTCGTATATATTACTCTAGTAGGCTTTGTGGCTCCTAAAAGTTTGGTCTAGAGGGCCATATACAAGAGAGGCGGTTGGGTGCGCGCGCGCACGTACACACATGCTAGCTGAGATAGAGAGGGAGATGAAGAGAGAGATATATAGTGTTACCTGGATCTGATCGCCGATATTAACAATGAATGCATTAGGAACAGGCTGAACCGTGACCCAAGCGTCACGCTTGCGAACTTGGAGTCCCTTGACACGATCGTCAGCCAGCAGTACGGTAAGGCCACCGGGATCGGAGTGTGCAGAGAGGCCAAGCGTGAGGTCGGGCTGCGGGCACTTGGGGTAGTAGTTCATCCTCATGCAAGCACCCACCTCATCCCCTCCGAATGCCTTCTGCAAAATTCCCACGTCCAGCCCTAGGCTTAACGACATCACCTTCATTAGCGTGCCGCATAGCTTCGCCATCTCACGCACGTACTCGTCTGTAACCTCCCTGCTCATTCATGCTGTGAGGTTAGCGACAGTTGGAAGTAGAGGTAGAGGTTTCATGGATCAGCATAATACGTTAGTACCTGCAAGAGCTGGGGTGGGCTGGCCATTTGCTGTAGTTCTTGATGGACTCAGGAAGGACGTGAAGAAAATAGTAGTCGCCCCAGTCGAGAATGGTGCCCTTCTGGACCCCGACCCTGCTTCCGTACCCTTCGTAGGTCCTGGGTGAGTTTGCGAGCTTCAGCTTCTCTTCCACCGGGAGGAGGCGGAAGAAGAAGTCTCTCCAGACAGTCTTCATCGTCGCCACCAAATCTAGGCTCACCCCATGGTTGACCACCTGAAAGAATCCCCATTCTCTGCATGCGTCCGATACGGCCTTGATCGTTGCCGCCCTACACTCCGTGATGCCTGATCCGGACAGGCCACCTAGGTCCACCAACGGTATGTTCAGCTCCTGCTCCTGTCCATGTCCAAACCCACCGGTCAGTGATGATGGCCTCTCCGATGGAGGCTTCACGTACCGGTCAGGTATCGCTCTGCCACCGCTCTCAGCTATGGCCTGGACGGGAACGATCGGTTCTGGCCATTCTTTCAGCAAGTCCATATTTTAGACTACTAAACAAGTTTGACGAGTCTATCTAGTGTTAGTCACTTGCTCGGTTCTCTTGCCTAGCGAGCTCATCCTTATATACAAATTTGAGAGCGAACGCAGACACAAAACGTGATAAAAATGCGGGGATAAGCCTAATCTTAATGGGTTTTTATGTGGGGGCTCTGAGGGTGACTCGGGTTCGACAAAGATAGATGTTAGAAACTTACAAAACTTAGAACAGTAAAAGGTCAGGATCTCTCTGTTGCTATTCTTTGTACTATTCTTCGTCCGTGTGGACTTTGGCTTGTTTTGTTAACGGAGACGAGTCTTGATACGCGAAGGGTTGATGGTTTCGTATCCAGTGTTGATAAAGCCTAACATTTTCCTTTCTGCCGACTACGGCTTGCCGACGAGAGCTGCTGGACAGAAAATCGAAAAAACCGAACCGAATCATAAAATCGAACCGACCGAACCGATCGGTTCGGTTTATTCGATTTTCAGTTCGATTCGGTTTAAAAACCAAAATTAATCTCGGATTTCAGATCAGATTTCGGTGGTTTTAACTTCAATCGAAACCGACCGAAAAAACTAAAATTTTACGATTGTAGTTTATTCTTTTTTTTAATTTATTTTCAATATGTTTTTCTCGATGAAAAACATGTTATTGCTATTTTAATAGATAGAAAAAGAAAGAAATAGAAAGAAAAATTATTATCTTTTTCCTAGTGTTCATCACATATTTAGTTTTAAACCCAAATAACCGAAAACCGACCGAACCGAACCGAAAATTCGGTTTCGATTTCGGTTTTTTTGAAAGTTCGGTCGGTTTCGGTTTCGGTTCTACTAGCTTGGTTTGATTTTCAGTAGGATTTTTTTTTTTCTAAGAACGAACCGAACTGACCGATATTCATCTCTGCTGCCGACAACAGTTCATTATTTTGTCTTAGTAAGTTTGTCATCAGAGCGTAAATGCATACGGATTCAATATCAAATATGTGAAAGTTTGACGCTATATGCATTTTTTTTTTGTTTTTGTTTTTTTTTTTTTTTCCAATTGCTTGTCAGAAACGAGTTCTGTACCTAGTCCGGTCGATAAAAAGAAACGAGGATTTGGGATGTTGCGGCGATGATTTCTTGGTTTCACATGTGGGAAAATCTAGGGAAATGTTGAAAGCATGAATTAGAAGTTTCTTTCTTCGCTTCGTTGCAAATGGTTCGTACTTGCTAATTAATTTTGATTGACGAGTGATGATTAGGAAACTGAGCAATGTACTTGTTGATCAAATGATGCCACGAGAGTGAAATAGATAATCAGCACACTTTTGTGATGGCAGCATTTTTGACTAGCTTTGGAGATGAAAACAATGAAGAAACATAGTTTTGTTCTTAGAAAATAACAGGAGAGATAGAGTTAGGTTGGTGTGAATGGGTAAAATTCAAAATTAAAATGTATGCATGTAGATATGATGTATCATTTATAAAATTTAGAGTGGTTTACTAATAGATCATGCGTCTGAAAATTAGTGAATTTTATGATAGTTTTGATATGTTCATTATATTTGTACTTGATTTATGATTAAATCAAAGATAGTTTATATTTTATGAAAGGTAGACAATATCTAGTGGAATAGATTTTCATTTTGGAATCTCATTCTTAAGTTTTGATTGATAGAATTCACATTAAAATACTACCGATAGTGGCCTAACATAACTAGGAAAGAAAAATATTTGAAGACTTCAACTGATACTCAACCTGTTGAGCCAAATCACGTGAGATAGGTTCCAATGTTGTAAGACTTTCAACTGGTGAGCGCCCTTGTTGATTTTATTTTTATCTTTTCACTGTCTGTCTTTAATCGAATCTGGATGGTTATATCTTGTATGCAACAGTAAGTTTGATGAAATAAATTATAATGAACATTTGTTGGTACGTTAAAAGAATTAGAAAGTGCTAAACTTTTAATGGAGGAGATATCTCTTAAAATAACCGAATGGAGCATAGTTCTCACAATAAATCACATATCAATGATAAACTCAAGCACCCAAAGACTAATTCTTGACCTGTCATATTCAAAATTTTAAATTAGAAAAATAAAATTTTTATTTTTAATTCAAAATTTTAAATATGGTGAACTAACAATTGGCCCGTAAATCTGTCCATTCTCATCTCTCCATACAATTCAAATAAAAAAAAAAAAAAAAAAATGGATGGGGGCATTGCCAGTTTGCCCTCGAACCCCTCAAACTAGCTCCACATAGAACACGTCCATTTCGTGGAGTTCATCTTGCTCACTTTGCTCTAAACTGGTAATGGTAATGGACGTTTCTATATATTAATTTTTGATTCGTACTATACAAAGTTTTGATTAGAAAAGTAAGATTTTCATTTTTAAATCAAAATTTTGTATAAATCGGACTAAAAATTGACCAATGGACACGTCCATTACCATCACTACTCTGGACGAGTCCTTTAGTCTTAAAACAAAATAAGGATAGAAAAATAACAAACACGTTAGGATTGAAGATGTCTCTACGAAAGAGGATTGACGAAGCCGACCACAAAAGTTTGGGATAAAGGCTTTGTTGTTGTAGATGCTGAAGTTGTTGCTGCTGCTGATGTTATTATCGTTATTCATGTTAATACTACTTGTTCAGTTATTTGGCTTTATCTATGTTTTTTAGCGAATAAAATTTACCTTAGTACAACTATCTCTTGATGTTTTCGTGTTTTTGCAGTTTGGTAGCTTGAAGGTGAGCAAATGTGATCATTTTTCTTTTCTTACCAATCAATCAACCTCTTGAAAGTTTTATATAGTGCACTCTCTTATACAAAAATCTGCTAAAGAAGATGAATGCAACAGAAATATGCATGCTTTGTGGGACATTTGGTAACACTGGGAGAGATAAGATAAGAAATAAAAATATTCGTACTGAGATAGGCGTAACTCTCCGTTGAAGTGAAAATGCGAGAAAATTGACTATAATGATTTGGTCATGTAGGATATAGATCTGCAAATGCACCAGTTCGACGAGTGGTGGTTTGATCGTGTATGACGTAATCCTATAAATACACTAGTTTGACGAGTGGAACTTATTAACGTAAGACAATTTAACAGAGTAGAGAGACGACCGAAGAAAATATAGACATAAGTGATACGAAAAAAATATAGATGCTAGAAACTTAAATAAAGAATGTTGCTCGAAAAAAATGAGTGGAGAAGTATTATTCATGTGATCAATCCAACATAATTCTCTTTTGGTTCATATAACATATCCCAAGTACTTGGAATAAAAAGTTTATGTCCTTATTATTATTGTGAAGTTGCTGAAAGTTATGTTGATATCAATGTAGAAAATAACGCGTTACGAAACGCGTTATACGGAGCGTGGACCCGGCGCTCTGTAACAGAAGAAAAAAATGCAGGTTTGCGTAACGGTGCGTTATTTGTAAATAACGTACGTTACATAACGTAACGTTATAATGCAAAATAACGAACGTTATTTCCTAGGGGTATTTTGAGTATAAATACTCGTAACCTAACCCTAAAATTCTCCCCCTTTCCTTTCGCGACCGAACCTCCGCTTCCCTCCCCCGCAAAAAATCGCTCGTTCCTCCACTTTCTCCCTTGAAAAATCGCCGATCGCCTGATCATCTCCATCCTCGCCCGATTCTGACTCTCTCCCTCCACGTCGGCCATCTCCATCCTTGCTGATTCTCTCCATCCTCGCCGATCGCTGATTCCGATCCTCTCTATCTCCACCCTCGCCGATCGCCGGATTCTCTCCTCGCCATCGCCGATTCCGATTCTCTCCATCTCCATCGCCAACTCCGTTGTCAACCCTCTCCATCGCCGACCCTCTCCGTCGCTAACTCCGGCGAGTAATTCCGGCGAACTTCGACAGGTAAAAATTTTAACCTAATTTTTTTTCCTGTTTATTGTAATGCTTAATGTAATGCTTATATTAAATTCTAATTTTTTTCCATTGACTAAAAATTTTTAACTGTTCATTTGGGATTTTGGGATTCAATTAAGTTGTTGTTATTTTGGGATTTAATTAAGTTTCTGTTGGGATTTTGGGATTCAATTAAGTTGTTGCTATTTTGGGATTTTGGGATTTAATTAAGTTTATGTTGGGATTTAATTAAGTTTCAGTTCAATTAAGTTACTGTATTAGTGTATTCTAAGTAATGAAATATGATGTGCTAACTGTTACAGTTATAATTCTTCTTCTTGGTGTTAATTTGATGTTGTGCTACTGAAATATAATGTGCTACTGTATTGTTGTCATACTTGCTACAAAATTTAAAATTTTTCTATGTCTTTAAATTGATTTTGCAGTATTTTATATGATTTTTTGGATTTATTCACTTATTTATGATCATTATTAAATATAGTTTTATATTTATTTTAATTAAATAAATTGAAAATTGCGTAAGCTATGTTACGTTATTTGCTACTTAACCTAACAAAAAAAAAAAAACGTTACGTTAACGTTATCGTTATTTTAAACATTGGTTGATGTATGCTGAACATAAAATTTTATCAGATCTCCCCTAGAAGCTTATGTTTGTTATGACAACGCAGAGTTACTCTTTTTTCTAATTTAAAAATTTAAATATGACGGGCTAAGAACTGATTCTTGGACTTATCCAATCTCGTCGCTATTAATCATGACACTGATATGTAGAAAATAGTGTTTTATTTCTCTTTATGCTTTATGCAAAAGGCAACATTTTCCTTGTGGCTCACACATTTCACCCATTCCTTGTGCATATTCTATAGCTTGGAAATAACCAGGCAAAAACAATGGTGGCATCAAGAAAAAGATTTCCAGTTGTTTGTGTTGCACAAATCAACTGAGGTGCATCTTTATCGGGTTTCAACTTGCTCTTTCAATATTCTAGTCCATGATCTCTACATCCTACCTAGGGATGGTAAGAGATATCCTCATAAATCAATTTTTGTCCCGTCTTATATAAAATTTTGAATTAAAAATAAAAAATGTGGCCCATGAGAAATGGGACCATGGCTTCCTTTGGCAATCAAGGACTTGGATTATGTGGTACATGCAGAACATATGATGCAAAAGGTGGCCATCTTCGGTTTTGGAGACTAGTATTAGTTTCACTAAAAATAAATCATCATCATGAGAGCCTCGATAGCAATTCACTTTTTTCTGCATTATCTCTAAAAGAATTGTCATTTTATTAAAATATTATATTTTTTTCCCCACATTTTAAAAGTAATTATATCTCCCATATCACCATCCAACTAAAATATTATATTATATTTCGCCGTGTCCTATTAAACTACGATATCACAAAATTGCACTCACTTTCCTTCATATTTTCCGGAGAAGAGACAAAAAGGATAAGATGCCCATTTTTAATGAATAGTAATTGGGAGAAGAATCATCAAATATGCTCATTCATTAAAAGATTATACTACTTTTTTAATGCGTAAGGTCTATTTTTTTTTTGAATGGTGTTGTGTAATATCCCAAATTCAAGCTATCTGTATTCCGATTGATCGAATAAAATTACGAAAGTCAATTTTGGACACCGAAATAAATTTCGGTGGGTGTAACTTAAAATCCGTAATTCCAAATGACATTCGATTTTCGCAATAATTAATTTTCTAATATTTAGAATTTTTAAAAAAATTTCTTACGAGACAAAAAAAAAGGAGAGTTTCAGCAAAATAAATCGATACAAGAATTCGAGACAAGTAATACTATTAGTTTTTGTTGTTTTGTTTATTTCTTTATTTAATTTATATTTTTATACGTATTTTATTTTGCAAAAATGCTTAGTTCACCATTTGAACTATTGATTGATATTGAATACTGAACTAAATTAGTAAGTAAATTTTGATACATAAATATTGTGATATTTGTTTATTTTTTTATTTTAAAAAATATGCATGCAAAATAACATGATTTGCATGCAATTGGGAGGCAGAGAGAGAGAGAGAGAGAAAGAGAGAGAGGAGAGAATTTTGGTGCACTGAGATGAGGAAAAAAAAAAGGGAAAAGAGAGAATCTTGATGGGCTGTGCCTAGCCTTATAAATGAAAGAGAAAAATAAAATAAATAGAGGAAAAGGGGCTTGGGCTGTACTTGGGCCGGAAAAAGAGAAAAAAAAACTGTTTGCATGCAACAGAAAGAAAGAGAGAGAAATAAATGTAGTATCAGCAAGTACTTGTGGTTTATATTTTAGTCCTAAAATACATTGAGGTCTAACCTTCATGTAGTTGCTGTAACATTAGCATTCACCTATTGATAGCACATGCAAACCATATTATTTGGGCTTCTTGAAAGAAAAAAAAAAAAAAAAATCTGGCTTCTTGAATTTGGGCCAAGAAAGAACGAAAATAAAATATTTTGCTAAGAATTTGAGCTAAGATAATAATTGCACAAAGACTTGAGTTTGGACTAAGAAGACATTCGGACAAGTTTGAAAAATAATTAGAGAATGGAAAAATAAATAAATTATTGAGATGAATCTCAATATTATGCTATTTCTAAATATTGTTATTGCATGAAAGAGATAAATAAATTATTATAATATTATAATCGTTTGTTACCAATCTAATTGTTATTAAGCCATTCCTTGGAAATTTATTATAATATTATAATAATAATACCCTACAGGAGGTCATGTACATCTAATTTATTTACATAATTTGCATAAAATATTAATAACATTGAAAATTTACATGGGTTAGGAATTTCTAAAGACTCTGTTTGCAAAATATTCTTCTTAATAGTATATACATTTCTTAATTTCTAAAGGCACAACTGAATATTTATTTATATTATGGGAGTCAAAGACTTGCATATTTGATTGTATATGACGCGTGACGTGTGATAATTGTTAATTATATAATGTTTTATATGATTCTTGCATGAATGGTGCAATTTATGCGATACATGACACGTAATTCGTGGTATATATATACTAGAATCCAATACATAACATGTTTGAGTGAATCATTTGAATACTTGATACACAATTAGCATGACTATTCATGGGAACATGATAACAAGTTTCTTGCATCATGATTACATGACATGAAGAATATTTGTGATACGTGTGTACATAATCTTGAATCTTGATTCATGAATTATTGTTTTTCGTGATAAGGATATGTACACAATTTGACTTGACAAGCTACGTGTTCCCATTAATTCATGTATTTCGTGTATTATTGACATGGAGATTGGAAAAACTATATGATGGATAAGAACTATATTGTATAAGAAACTTGTTGTCAGCTCCTTAATTGAAGCCAGGATTCTTTTACTGTAGCGACTTAGGTGATTGTTGAATCACCAATTGATAATTGATACCCAAAATGGTTTGTCCATTACTGTAATATAATACGAAAATTGATTGTTCTACCTAGTGGCATATCATGGTTCAGCGTCATGGGTTTGAGATCGGATCCCGGGTATGCATGAGTACTTGTACAGTACGAAAAACTATGTGTTATTTTATCCATCATTTAATTTTGAATGCTAACAAGAACGTGAACTAGACTTGTCATTTTTATAAGACATTTACCTGCTACTTGCAAATGACATGTATAGTCTTTCTTTTTCTATTTTTCATTATTCACGTGACACGTTTAACACTATCACAATTTATTTGTATTTATTATTTATTAAAAGGTATCCCCAATGAAAACATTTTATTTATTTGCATACTTGTTTACATTTTTAATTTATGTATTCACAAACATTACTGATATAAGTATGCCCACGCACTCTAATACTCATGAATTATGATAGTACGTATTTTCTCTCCTTAAAGTGTTATTTGCTGGGTTTAATCCCCTGAATTTTGAACCCATATTTGAAAGGCGAAAAAGAAAAACCAGCCCCAATTGAAGATCCGTATCTAATGGAATAGACCGAGAGACAGTAAGCAATAAAGTACTTTATGGAGATATTTGTACATATTATTTATATTTACTTTAGTCTGGCTGCTGCTTTTCTCTTTTGATTCTTTTGTATTCATATATAGAGCAGTGTGTCATTTTATATAACTAACTTTTTGTATATGTGAAAATCTTTCAGTTTCAGAGCATTATATATCAATCTGATTGTATCAGTAGTTACGGTTATTTCAAGATCCTATAACTGTTGGGTAACGTAGTATAATTTTAGAAGCGTCCTCCGTTTTGGAAAGTAGCTGAAAACGGGAGCGTTATATGTTGCCAATAAAAATGCTCTTACTCGTTGATGTTGGTAGGTACTCCCTTCTCGATATGTATGGTCTACACAATTAGGGTGTAGATTGGATGTCAAAATATCTTTCCATCAAAGGCCAACTCTGCAAGTAATCAAGTTGAAGGATACAAGGATTTAGATCCTAAGGACATTGCAAAATGTTTGATAGACCACTAGTCTGCATTTTGCATGGTCCATGGGATCAAAATTACTATATCCTCCTCCAAAGTCCAAAAGGATGAGGAAACTCTTCACCTCTTCAACTCTTACCTTCCTTTCTTATTTAGTCTCCCTTCTTCCCATCCCATCCCAATCGATAAAAGGAATGTGACAGGTCGATCCCATACTCGGGTTATTCGTAACTGAATAATAATAATTCATTATCGTTGTACCAAATTGGAAGTCTGATTTAAACAACCAGATACAGTATCACATTTGATACCTGAAAAAAGTACAATCCAACTATGAGGTACATCAACAGCCTTGATCCAGCCCTCTTTCTTTGCTAATCCAATTTCTATATAGTTCCAAATTTATAATTGTAAAACATTCATATAGTGGAACTAATTACTCTCGAGAGCGAGGTTTAGTCTTCTCTATATCTATAGTACATCTTAAACTCTGAGTCTATAAACCTTTGAGCAAGCGCAGGGATTCCACTTTTTATGGACAAAAGATAAGTGTACATGAATTGCTCTGATATCATGTTGAGGTCTCCTTCCACTGTACCAAAACTCCAAAGTTGTAGTGAGGGTTGAGAAAAATTAATTTGTATTTTAACAGAAACTACTATAGCTAATGATGACTCTCAAGTCTAACTAATTCTATTGTCAAGTTTATTGCAGTCTAGAAATCTAAGGCTATATCTAGATTAATGTGATTGAAAACGAGAATTGAAACAGAGATAGAAAAAAAAAAAAAGTCGATGAAGAATGGAAACAAGAAATATGTTTTAAGGCAGATAATTGCTTTATTTTATTTTATTTTTAACCCATATGAATCCTAGAAATGATCCTATTGGCCATTCTAAGATACTATTATGAGATTGCTTATGAAATTGTACTATTTTGTTTTGTTTCTTTGTGGTGCAATGAAATTTTACTTTAGGTTTCAAAAAAAGAAATCTGAACTTGCAAGTGCAAGTGCCACAAAATAACTAATAAGTTAGCCAAAAAAAAGAAGAAAAAATAATAAGGTAATATAAGAACCAAAAGTGAAGCAGGACAGAGCAATTTGACGCAGTACGAAAACAAAATTAGGGTTTGTGTGGTGAAATTGGAGTATAAATTAGAGTCAGGGTTTTGGAAGATAAACAGGGTTTTTTTGACCTCACGTCCAATCGAATCGCACGCCCACTTTGTAACACCCCAAAATTATCATGTTTATTAAATTATAAATTATCAAGTTAAAAATTTCTTTCTATACACCTTCAAATTTAATTAAGTTTCCAAGGGCACCCCTTTTGTATTTTGTGGGAATGAGTTGTTAGAAGAGAGTGAGAGGTGGCACTCTAGTTGACATTTGTCATGCATGCAAGAAGCCTTAGAACTAGGCTAGAGGATAAGGTGACCAAAATACCCTTAGGTATATATAAGCTTATTCTCTCAAAGAGAATTCTTATCAAAGAAAAAAATAAAAATCATTCTTTACTCTTAATTCTTCTAGTTCGTTGAGTAAAGGAAATAGAAGGGAGGCTTTGCTACAACAAAGGAGGAGATTAAAGGGAATAGAGGCAAGTATCACCTTGTTCTTGTTCTCTCTTTGAATCGTATTTGAGTACAAGTAGCATGTATGATCTTTCTTGGAAATTATTTGATTTTTATTATGAGTACATGATTCCTTTTTCTTTATGGATAAATTCACATCATATTGGATCTGCATACTTAGAAAAATTTCTAGACTGCATACTTAGCCTGATTTACGGATGTTGGCTATTTCTGGCTTAGCCTCGCGTTTGGCAATTTTTAGCCTTGCGTTTGGCTATTTTCTGCTTCCTATTTGGCTATTTCTTTAGCCTCGCGTTTGACAATTTTTAGCTTCGCGTTTGGCAATTTTTAGCCTCGCGTTTGGCTATTTTCTGCTTCCTGTTTGGCTATTTCTTTAGCCTCGCGTTTGATAATTTTTAGCCTCGCGTTTGGCAATTTTAGCCTTGCGTTTGGCTATTTTCTGCTTCCCGTTTGGCTATTCTTTTAGCTTTGCGTCTGGATATTTTAGCCTCGCGTTTGGCAATTTTTAGTCTCGCGTTTGGCTATTTTCTGCTTCCCGTTTGGCTATTCTTTTAGCTTCGCGTTTGGATATTTTAGCCTCGCGTTTGGCTATTTTCTGCTTCCCGTTTGACTATTCTTTTAGCTTCGCGTTTGGATATTTTAACCTCGCGTTTGGCTATTTTCTGCTTCCTGTTTGGCTATTGTTTTAGCTTCGCGTTTGGATGTTTTAGCCTCGCGTTTGGCTATTTTCTGCTTCCCGTTTGGCTATTCTTTTAGCTTCGCGTTTGGATATTTTAGCCTCGCGTTTGGCTATTTTCTACTTCCCGTTTGGCTATTCTTTTAGCTTCGCTTTTGGATATTTTAGCCTCGCGTTTGGTAATTTTTAGCCTCGCATTTGGCTATTTTCTGCTTCCCGTTTGTCTATTTTTTTAGCTTCGCGTTTAGCTATTTTTAGCTTCGTATTTGGCGATTTTTAACCTCGCGTAAAAAAAAAAACTCCGCGTTCAAGAGAAACACGGATTTACACACTTGGCATGAGTCGCGGATTTATGATAACATGACATATGAATATCAACATTATATGTGAAGGCAAGATTGTTCATGATTACAAATTCTAGTATCCTTATCACAAGTTCTAGTATCCTTATTACAGGATAACAAGTTCTAGTATCTTTATTACAAGACATGATTACAAGTTCTAGTATCCTTATTACAGGATAACAAGTTCTAGTATCTTTATTACAAGACATGATTACAAGTTCTAGTATCCTTATTACAGGATAACAAGTTCTAGTATCTTTATTACAAGACATGATTACAAGTTCTAGTATCCTTATTACAGGATAACAAATTCTAGTATCTTTAATAAAACATGATTATAAGTTCTAGTATCCTTATTACAGGATAACAAGTTCTAGTATCTTTATTACAAGACATGATTACAAGTTCTAGTATCCTTATTACACGACATGATAACAAGTTCTAGTATCTTTATTACAGGACATGATTACAAGTTCTAGTATCATTATTACATGACATGAAGCATCCTTATAATACATGTGTACATGATTCCAAATCTTGATTCTTGAACTCTTGATTCTTGTGAAATGATATGTGTACAATTTGACATGAGAGTCCACGTGTTTCCTTTAATTCACGCATATCATATGCATTACTAACATGGGAAAAACTACATGATGGATAGATAAGTACTGTATTGTACAAGGATCTTGTTGGCCAACTTCTTGATTAGGTGTTGAGGGCCTTTTACTAGCAGCACTGGGTGGTACTGAGCCACCATCTGATACATGAGTCACCATATGGGTGATGTCCGTTACTTATTTCATTTAACGGGATCTGACTTGTAGCACCTAGCGATGTGTCATGGTTCAGCGCCATGAATTAGAGGCCGGGTCCCGGGTATACACGGGCACTTGTACAATATGAGAAACTGTGCGCTATCTTATCCATCATTGAGTTTCAATTCCAACACTAACATGATATAGACCTGTTAAATTTTACATGAAACTTGTGAATGACTTTCATAGTTCTGGTTACATGCAACATGATTAATATTTACATCGCTTACACTTGTTACCTTTACATGATTTGTTTTTATTTGAATGAATAGTCTTACTCAATTCATTTTCAGTATTCTTAAGATACGTTTGCACCAACGCAATTTATTTATTCTTTTATTATTTGTACTGTGATAGTACACGTGTTTCTTGTTTTGTGTACTTGCTGGGTTTAATCCCCTGGGTTTTCTTAAGCCCAGATCACGAAAGAAGAGAAGGGGAGATTGCTCCAGACAACGATCCTTACTTCACCAACCAGGTCGAGTAGAGGATACTAGCACAATACTATTTGGGTACTTAGCACTTCTTGTTCTTGTTCCCTTTGTCACTTCTTATTCTTATTTCTTTTTTCTGGGCACTGCTTTAACTTGTAGTATTTAACTCTTTTGTGTAAATATTTAGAGCAGTGTGCCATTCTATGTAATCAACTCTCTGTATAAATGAAGTCCTTTCAGTTTCAGACATGGTTATTTATCTTGACATGGCAGTAGTTACGGTGATTCCAAGATCATGGGACTGTTGGGTTATTTATAGTATTTAAGCGGCGTCCCCTGTTTTGAGGAAGGAAAAAAAATAGAGCCGAATTGGGGGCGTTACAGATTTGGTATCAGAGCCTAGGTTTAGGTGGGAGACCATACGACTACTGCCACATGAAAATATGTCTAAGATACACTCTTGACACTTCTTCCTTATCTTTGATATCCATCAGATCTAGTATCGTGCCTATTTTATTGTTTCTAATTCATTTGGAATATCTATCTTGAAACTCCATCTGATTAATCTTCCTTGGTCCGTCACAGAATGATGACGACCCAATCTTCTACTAGTGCAAGCCCAAATCCAACGAGTGAAGAGTCTGAGCTTAGAAATATGGTACAAAGGATAGCACAAACGCAACAAACCACAATAATAATATTAGAAAGGATATTGCAGTGCCAAAAACAAGAGAATCAAAATGGTGAACCTTCTAAGCGTGGCAAATAAGAGGTCAGTAGCATTTAAAGGGTCATATAGGTAAGGAGCAAACCCATCGGCCAGGAAATTTGATGGCACACCAACAAAGAAGCAGGTGATGCCGAATCGAGGTATAGTAATATGTAATTATTGTCATAAACCAGGACATATCAAGAAAATATGTAGAAGAGCTCAAGAGTTGTGTCTGGTGTACGGATCCACTAGTCATCAGTTGAGAGATTGCCCAAAAACTCAACAGTCGGCAAAAACTAAGGTCCCATTTCAGGCAAAGGACAGACCAACAAGCATATCAACCCAGAAGGTTTCAGGACCAGATCAGAAAGGGCCTTTGGAAAACTAACAACAAACTCATGTCAGCACCCGAGGAGGAACAGAATGGAGGAAATGGTAAGTTAAGCTGATGAATGTGGAGAAAGTTTAAACCACTATAGGAGTCGTGGCAGGTATAATTTTTAGTTGGCAATATACCGGCCATTATTTTATTTGATTCCGGAGCATCACACAGTTTCATCACTAGCATATTTGTTTCCCGCAATTTTATCGATTTTACTATCTTACCTGCGAGGTGGAATATTAAGACCGGGAATGATAGTATCATAACCAATAAGAGTATAGATTGTATTCCTTGGTGATTAATGAATTTTGTGCCAACTTATTAGTTATTAGTGGAGGATAATATGATGTTATCTTAGGTATTGATTGGTTGAGTACCTTCCATGCAGTAATAGGTTGTAGAAGAAAGAATGATCTCAGTAGTGTCAGAATTCTTAAAAATATTTTCTGAAGAGATACTTGGACTATCACCAGTAAGGATAGTAGAATTTACTATTGATATCATCCCTGGAGCTGAACCAGTTTGTAAGTCACCTTATCGAATGGGGATTGTAGAACTAGAATAAGTTAAGAAGCAAGTGGGCGAGTTAATGAAATTGGGTTTTATAAGACCCAGTGTGTCACCTTGGGGAGCTCCAGTATTATTAGTATGAAAGAAGGACGGAGTAAAAGGTTATGCGTAGACTATAGAGGATTGAATGAAGTAACAATTAAGAATAAATATCCATCGCCAAGAATAACTGATCTGTTCGATCAACTTGGAGGAGCGAAGGTATTCTCAAGAATAGATCTTCGTTCAGGATTTTGTCAAGTAAGAGTCCGAACAGAAGATATCCCAAAAACTGCATTTAGAACCAGACATGGTCATTATGAATATTTAGTGATGCCATTTGGGGTAACTAATGTTCCAGCAGTGTTTATGAATTTGATGAACCATGTTTTTGCTCAAGTATTTAGACAAATTTGTGGTAGTGTTTATTGATGATATATTGATCTACTCTACGAATAGAGAAGAGCACGTTAAACATTTGAGGATAGCTTTACAAACTTTAAGGAAACAAAGGCTATACGGAAAATTGAGCAAATGTGAATTTTGGTTGAAAAAAAATTGCTTTCTTGGGTCATATAATATCTGAAGATGGTATATCAGCAGATCCTAAAAAGATAGAGGCTGTGATGGATTGGCCTGTACCGAAATCAGTATTAGAAATTCAAAAATTTCAAGAGATGACTGGGTATTACATAAGGTTTGTACAAAACTTTACAAAAATCATATCTCCTTTGACTAAATTAATTAGGAAAGGAGGAGAATATGTCAAAATAGAGGAATGCGATAAGACATTTGAAGAATTAAGATGGAGACTGACAACAGTGTCAGTGCTAGTAATTCCGGACAATACTGGAGGTATGAAAGTTTGTAATGATTTTTTTTAGTTAGGGATTATGATATATGTTGGTACAGAGTGGAAAAATAATTAAATTTGGATCTTACCCTTAAGTTTCCAAGAAAGGTAAAATAAATATAAAAAAAAAATAATTCCATACTTGTGTTTCTTTTAGAAGATTGGGGAGACTAAATATAAGAAATATGACCTTGAGTATGCAGTTCTAAAGGGAAGAAGAATAATTAAGAATAATTGGTGTTGGTAGACTTGGCGGAGTAAATATAGTTGATGAGATTAAATAGGCAAGCGAACTAGAAGATTTGGAACAATTCACGGAAAGGTAAATGTAAGGATACAAAGAGATTTTAGAAGGCTGAGAATTAGTTGATTGAAAGTAGATGATAAAAAGTTGATGATAAATTATAATTAAAGAAGACAAATTTTATCAAGTCAGAACATGACCATATATCTTGGTACTCAAGTTAAAACTTATCTTCCCAAACGATTGTCTTATTTCATTACTTTTGTTGATCAATCCCATTTGACATTTTAAATCTTCCATCTGCACTTTATTTCAATGTAGTCCATGTTTTCAAAAAAAAAAAATTTTATATCACAAGTCTTAACGAGACAGTGAGACAATTGTAGAGATTTATTCTCTGGCGCCAACAATTGCAGCCACTTGATAGGACAATCTTGTGTAATTGAAATTTTGTAATTAACCATAAAGTCATTTCCAATCTTGTATTTTTACCATTCACTATTCCATTACATCAACATTGTAATAATTGAGGTTCATTTTCTCTTCTAGTGTCTGTCACAACTAGGTAATAGGACCACATAAGATTTTTATCACTTGTATCTTTCCCATTGATTAATCAGGATAGCATGGCACCCTGAATTAGTAGCAGCTATTCCTGATTAAATTTTATCCTGCATTTATAAATAAATTGGAAATCTTGTCTATCCAATATCATTCCTATCAAAGACAGAAAATTTTTCATCATGTATTTTGTGTATCATAAATAAAGAGACGCTTAGATGAAATTCCAAAATAATGACTCTATTAAAAGTAGACGAATTCTAATATGGAATGCACGATGACTAAGGGACTCTACTCGAGAACATGAGGACGACATCAGAATTTCATGATCATGCATGTTACTTGAATATATTTTTACATGACAATAAATACTTGGGTACACTGACATAGTTTTGAATTGGAATTTCGAGGACGAAATTCTTTTATTAGGTGAGTAGAATGTAACACCCCAAAATTATCATGTTTATTAAATTATAAATTATCAAGTTAAAAATTTCTTTCTATACACCTTCAAATTTAATTAAGTTTCCAAGGGCACCCCTTTTGCATTTTGTGGAAATGAGTTGTTAGAAGAGAGTGAGAGGTAGCACTCAAGTTGACATTTGTCATGCATGCAAGAAGCCTTAGGACTAGGCTAGAGGATAATGTGACTAAAATACCCTTAGGTATATATAAGCTTATTCTCTCAAAGAGAATTCTTATCAAAGAAAAAAATAAAAATCATTCTTTACTCTTAGTTCTTCTAGTTCGTTGAGTAAAGGAAATAGAAGGGAGGCTTTGCTACAACAAAGGAGGAGATTAAAGGGAATAGAGGCAAGTATCACCTTGTTCTTGTTCTCTCTTTGAATCGTATTTGAGTACAAGTAGCATGTATGATCTTTCTTGGAAATTATTTGATTTTTATTATGAGTACATGATTCCTTTTTCTTTATGGATAAATTCACATCATATTGGATCTGCATACTTAAAAAAATTTCTAGACTGCATACTTAGCCTGATTTACGGATGTTAGCTATTTCTGGCTTAGCCTCGCGTTTGGCAATTTTTAGCCTCGCGTTTGGCTATTTTCTGCTTCCTGTTTGGCTATTTCTTTAGCCTCGCGTTTGACAATTTTTAGCTTCGCGTTTGGCAATTTTTAGCCTCGCGTTTGGCTATTTTCTGCTTCCTGTTTGGCTATTTCTTTAGTCTCGCGTTTTGACAATTTTTAGTCTCGCGTTTGGCAATTTTAGACTCGCGTTTGGCTATTTTCTGCTTCCTGTTTGGCTATTCTTTTAGCTTCGCGTCTGGATATTTTAGCCTCGCGTTTGGCAATTTTTAGTCTCGCGTTTGGCTATTTTCTGCTTCCCGTTTGGCTATTCTTTTAGCTTCGCGTTTGGATATTTTAGCCTCGCGTTTGGCTATTTTCTGCTTCCCGTTTGGCTATTGTTTTAGCTTCGCGTTTGGATGTTTTAGCCTCGCGTTTGGCTATTTTCTGCTTCCCGTTTGGCTATTCTTTTAGCCTCGCGTTTGGATATTTTAGCCTCGCATTTGGCTATTTTCTGCTTCCCGTTTGGCTATTCTTTTTAGCTTCGCGTTTGGATATTTTAGCCTCGCGTTTGGTAATTTTTAGCCTCGCGTTTGGCTATTTTCTGCTTCCCGTTTGGCTATTTTTTTAGCTTCGCGTTTGGCTATTTTTAGCTTCGTATTTGGCGATTTTTAACCTCGCATAAAAAAAAAACTCCGCGTTCAAGAGAAACACGGATTTACACACTTGGCATGATTCGCGGATTTATGATAACATGACTTATGAATATCAACATGATATGTGAAGGCAAGATTGTTCATGATTACAAGTTCTAGTATCCTTATCACAAGTTCTAGTATCCTTATTACAGGATAACAAGTTCTAGTATCTTTATTATAAGACATGATTACAAGTTCTAGTATCCTTATTACAGGATAACAAGTTCTAATATCTTTATTACAAGACATGATTACAAGTTCTAGTATGTTTATTACAGGATAACAAGTTCTAGTATCTTTATTACAAGACATGATTACAAGTTCTAGTATCCTTATTAAAGGATAATAAGTTCTAGTATCTTTATTACAAGAATGATTACAAGTTCTAGCATCCTTATTACACGACATGATAACAAGTTCTAGTATCTTTATTACAGGACATGATTACAAGTTCTAGTATCATTATTACATGACATGAAGCATCCTTATAATACATGTGTACATGATTCCAAATCTTGATTCTTGAACTCTTGATTCTTGTGAAATGATATGTGTACAATTTGACATGAGAGTCCATGTGTTTCCTTTAATTCACGCATATCATATGCATTACTAACATGGGAAAAACTGCATGATGGATAGATAAGTACTGTATTGTACAAGGATCTTGTTTGCCAACTTCTTGATTATGTGCTGAGTGCCTTTTACTAGCAGCACTGGGTGGTACTGAGCCACCATCTGATACATGAGTCACCATATGGGTGATGCCCGTTACTTGTTTCATTTAACGGGATCTGACTTGTAGCACCTAGCGGTGTGTCATGGTTCAGCGCCATGAATTAGAGGCCGAGTCCCGGGTATGCACGGGTACTTGTACAATATGAGAAACTGCGCGCTATCTTATCCATCATTGAGTTTCAATTCCAATACTAACATGATATAGACCTGTTAAATTTTACATGAAACTTGTGAATGACTTTCATAGTTCTGGTTACATGCAACATTATTGATATTTACATCGCTTACACTTGTTACCTTTACATGATTTGTTTTTATTTGAATGAATAGTCTTACTCAATTCATTTTCAGTATTCTTAAGATACGTTGGTACCAACGCAATTTATTTATTCTTTTATTATTTGTACTGTGATAGTACACGTGTTTCTTGTTTTGTGTACTTGCTGGATTTAATCCCCTGGGTTTTCTTAAGCCCAGATCACGAAAGAAGAGAAGGGGAGATTGCTCCAGACAACGATCCTTACTTCACCAACCAGGTCGAGTAGAGGATACTAGCACAATACTATTTGGGTACTTTGCACTTCTTGTTCTTGTTTCCTTTTTCTAGGCACTGCTTTAACTTGTAGTATTTAACTCTTTTGTGTAAATATTTAGAGCAGTGTGCCATTCTATGTAATCAACTCTCTGTATAAATGAAGTTCTTTCAGTTTCAGACATGGTTATTCATCTTGACATGGCAGTAGTTACGGTGATTCCAAGATCATGGAACTGTTGGGTTATTTATAGTATTTAAGCGGCGTCCCCTGTTTTGAGGAAGGAAAAAAAAAATAGAGCCGAATTGGGGGCGTTACACACTTTCTTACGAATCACTCGAGAGAAACATTTGATAAAAGTAAATCACATGTTTTTTAATTTCATTCATCATTTTTCACTATTTTTCAAATTAGAGTTTTACAAATCATATATATATATATATATATATAGAGAGAGAGAGAGAGAGAGAAATGGAAATGAGCTGACAGCTCACGCAAGTTACTTGAGCTGCAGTTCATTTCCACTATCTCTAATAATCTTTTTTTAAAAAAATCTTTTGGATTATGATCTCGACCCTCTAGGGTTCACTCATACCCAATTTCTTGGGTTTTAATTTTGATTTGGTCCTCCATCTAGTTAACAAAAGATTAATGGTTTTCAATGAATAAAACATTTTGTATGCACTTGATAAAAGGGTAATGAACTCCAAAATTTATGAAATTTAATATGAAAGAAGTTAAGGAAGTAGAGATAGTAATTGTTAAAAAAATGGAAATCATTGATCATTATAGTTTTGTCGCTAGCTCACGTAACTTTTCCTGAGCTGGCAACTCACCTACAGTAATCATATATATATATATATATATATATATATATATATATATATATATATATATATATATATATATAGAGAGAGAAAGAGAGAGAGAGAGATGGAAATGAGCTGACAGCTCATACAAGTTACCTGAGCTGCAGTTCATTTTCACTATCTCCAATAATTTTTTAAAAAAAAATTCTTTTGGATTATGATCTCGACCTAGGGGATTCACTCATATCCAATTTATTAGATTTTAGTTTTGAGTTGGTCCTCCATCATGTTAACACAAAATTAATGGTTTTCAATGAATAAAATATTTTGTATGCATTTGATGAAAAGATAATTAAACTCTAAAATTTATGAAATTTAATCCAAAATAAGTTAAGGAGGTAGAGATAGTAATTGTTAAAAAATTGAAGAAAAATCATTGGATCATTATAGTTTTACAGCTAGCTCACGTAATTTTTCCTGAGCTAGACAGTAATATATATATATATATATATATATATATATATATATATATATATATATATATATATATATATATATATATATATACACACACACACACACACACATACGTATGCGCGCGCGCACGCACACACACACACATAGATAGATAGATAGATACACACACACACACACACACACACACACACACACACATATATATATATATATATATATATATATATATATATATATATATATATATATATATATATATATATATATATATATATATATACATGCATATATATACATACATATACATATATACATGCATACATATATATATACATGCATACATACATATATATACATACATGCATATATAAATATATATATATGAGAAAAATGGAAATGAGCTGACAGTTTACGCAAGTTACCTGAGATACAGTTCATTTCTACTATCTCCACTAATCTTTTTAAAAAAAATTCTTTTGGATTATGATTCGACCCCCTAGGGTTCACTCATACCCAATTTCTTGGGTTTTAGTTTTGATTTGGTCCTCCATCAAGTTAACACAAAATTAACGGTTTTCACTAAATAAAATATTTTGTATGCACTTGATAAAAGAGTAAATAAACTCCAAAATTTATGAAATTTAATCCGAAAGAAATTAAGGATGTAGAGATAGTAATTGTAAAAAAAATTGAAGAAAAATAATTGGATCGTTATAGTTTTGCCGCTAGCTCACGTAACTTTTCCTGAGCTGGCGGTTCACCTAAAGTAATCCCATATATATATATATATATATATATATATATATATATATATATAGAAAATTCTAATGCAACAAGATAATATCAAATCTAACTAAATTTTTAATCCAATCTAATCAAATCCAACTAAATAACTAATCTTATCTCTATCAAAAAGTCAATTAAAATTTCGAAAAAATTTTCGACTATCGATATGAAAAAGGATATGATAGGTTTCTTCGACTCATCAAATGTTTCTTTTTGTTAAGCGGCCTATAGGAATACCACTACAACAACAACAACTAAGCCTTTCATCCCAAATACTTGGGATAGGCTACATGAACCAGAAAAGAATTACGCTCGATCACATTGATAGTCCTTCTCTATTCATTTCTATCAAGTAATATCTCCTCATTTAGACCTCTAGAATCCATATCTCGTATCATTTACATTTATATTTTATTCGGTTTTTCCTTCATTCTTTTAACTTGTCCTACATTGATAAACTCTTATCGTCGAACTGGTGCATTTTTAGGCCTATATTGCATATGACCAAACCATCGTAAGCGATTTTCTCGCATCTTCTCATCGATGGGAGCTACACCTACCTTAGCACAAATATTTGCATTTCTCATTTTATCTCTCTTAGTGTTGTCGCATATCCAGCGGAGCATGCGCATCTCTGTTAGTCCAAAATGCATCGCTGTTGGACAACCCATCGCTGATGGTAGTCCAAACATGTACATGAAATCGAGGGCATCACCTTCAGGAGAGCGGAGAAGTTGTCATAGTTTCATAACTGGAGGAGAGCATTCCAAAGATTATATATGTTGTGATGAGCGTACTCACTTGATGTAGTGAAGAGCTTAAAACTAAGACCTTGTGTGTGTGTGTCTATATATATATATATATTTTTTGTTAAGTCTATTTAATGGAACGTTGGGATATATCCACCGTTTGTTCTAAAAAAACCTATATTTTGTCTAATTTTGGCAAAACCATACCCAATTCAAGTATAGAATTGCCCCAGACACATGACACACACCAAATGATTATGCCACCATATGCATATACAAGAGGATATTATGGCTCTTTGTTTTGACAAACTTTGCATTGTGTTTAGTCCTTGAACATTTTCCAACCGTTTCCATTGTATGAGATTCTGAGTTCGATTTTTCTTACTACAAACACTATCTGGTATCGACCACTGACTCATATAAGAAATATCAACCCTTGCACGATGTTTGTCAGCTTCGTAGCAAGCTCGAATCTCTACTGTGTGATGTCCTACTCGTTATGGTGCAAGAGCTTTCCAACCATGATTCACACTTTCCACTCTGCACTAGATCGACGGGCACGAGCCATCTTTAGCCTCTGCTACAAGTTTCCTTGGATTTTCTCAGCCATGCACCGTGGAAGATTCGAGGTCGAGACGCACGATGATGGGGGCGATGCAGAGATGTAGCCACGTCGAGGCCAGTACAACAGATGATTGGAAATGTTCTTGGGCGAAAGGACAACGTGATCATCGTGCTAATGGTGCACCGTGTTGAGTACTTCTGCACATTGCTAGGGACAATTGATCATGTTGACCAAATCAGTGTGTGTCGAACACGGGAACGTGTTCGATTAGCTCCCAAACCGAGTGGTTATAAGCCCAATTCTGAATCCGGACGAGAGAGATATGTCTAAAATAAGTTTAAACTAGATATTCTCTAATAGTCGAACTCAGAACTTTTGCATTTGAACTTTATTTTGTATGTTCCCATGTGTCGATGGAATCATATTTTTTTTTTTTGAGTTAATAACAGTTAGACCCCCTGTAGTTTTGCATTTGAACTTTAGTTTTGATGTGCTCATCCATCAAGTTGACACAAAATTAACAATTTTTTATGAATATAACATTTTGTATCCATTTGATGAAAAGGTAAATAAATTTAAAAATTCATAAAATTTGATATTAAAAAAGTTTAGGATGTACAGATCCTAATTCTAGAAAAAATTTGAAAAAAAATTATTAAATTACTATACTTTTGCCGCTGATTCACCTAAAATTTCCTAAATTTCCTAAGCTTACAGCTCACCTACAGTAGCATGGGGTCTCTCTTTGTAAAACACTATGGAGGTATCACTGGATACCTTCTCAGTAAATAAAAATAAGTGAGCAGGCTTCAGTACATTTGCTCATACAATGAGGAGTGAGATGGCCATTTTGTGTGCATAGATTCAGACGATCGATAAATTTTACTAGCCAGTACAAGTTTAGAAGAGCAATGACACATAAATTCTACTCCCCAGTACAAGAGATGGATGAATGGGAGTCTAACATAAGTTTGTCGAGGAAACGCCTGAAGAGGAACTTTATATTGACACTAACCCCTATTCTATTTCGAGGAAAACAATCAGTTCAAAGATCAAACATGAAGTTGCATAAGATCAAGCATGAAGTTGCATATAATTTCCCAGTAAGTGAGCTCTATATGACTTTCTTACATGAGGCCTAATATTGTCCAAAACGAATCATATCTAGTTGATAGACAGTATATACACCAATGTTTAAAATATTGGTTTGGTAACGGTTTAGATTATGTCATATATAGCATAATGCATAACGAATGCTATACAATTTCTTATTTATTTATAGAAATAAATATAAAACTATATAAAATAATTTTTAAAAAAAAAGTAAAACTTCTAAAAACTCTTTTTAATACAGAATATATTCTAATTTTACATTAAGTTTTACAATTATCTTCATAAATTACATTAAGTACGTAATTCCAGTCATCGTCTAAATATGACAACAAGATTCTAATTTTTTCCTATTTCAATTTCAGTTATTATTATTATAATTTATATTTTGTAACGTTCAATTTATTTTGTTTGTAATTGCTAATTCCAGTTCAGCTAAAAATTCAAGAGAATCAACAAATAAGAAATTCCAACAACTATAGAAGAATTACAAGCGAATAAAGAAACAATCGCAAGTTAACAAGTAAGTAATTATACAAACAATCAAACAAGCCAATAAGTAATCAAGTAAGAAAACTAAAACAGTCTAATAATGAAAACAGTAGTTAACAACAATATAGAAATTACTTAAAATATAATAATAAATAATGTAACGTAACGTAATTGAATATAACGTTATGTAAAATAACATAAAAAATATACTGTTACGATGCACTTTGTCACATAGTGCTGGCGTTCCGTTAGGTTTCATAACGCAATATAACGGATTTCATAACGATTTATTTTCGATATTGGTATATACCCCCAATGTTTCTCATCCAATATGTTGCATGACCTTAAACCAAGCAGTAAACTCCCCTGCAAGAATACTCCACAGTAACTATAAACTTATCAGCAATGTCTTAACATGACAAACATAATCCATTGGTATATCTATCAGAAAGATATTGTGAAGTTACCATTATCAATCTTGCATATCATACTTTTTAAAGAAACAAGAGCCATAATGGACTTAATTGTCCAAAACGAAACATATCCAGTCAATTACATGATCTTAAACGGAGCAGTGATAAAGAGTACTAACCTCGAGTAAACTCTCCCCGCCGGCCTTGTGCCATCCACCTCGCCTGCAAGAATACTCCACAGTAACTATAAACTTATCAGCGATGTCTTGACATGACAAACATAATCCATTGGTATCTCTATCAAAAAGATATATGAAGCTACCATTATCAATCTTGCATATCATACTTTCTGAAGAAACAAGAGCCGTAAGGGACTTATTGCCTTGAATTTGCACAGGATTGAGAGTTACAGTTATACAACAGAAGAAATTGGCAAAATGCTGAAAGATGATCATTTTCCATATGTTGACTTGCAAAGTGTAAACTGAATCGACTCTAACAAGAATTCAGTCTCAACAGGAATGAAATAAATCCATGATATCCCTTCTCATATGACACAAACAACACAGGAAGTAAGATGATCTAGTGGGATGTTTGTGGGGAATCTAACGCTATAGGATCCTTATTAAAGATGACTGTAGTTCCTATCTTCGGGTGAAAACAATGGCCAAGATAAGCAATAACCCTGCATCTCGTATGTTTTACACAGGCTCAGCTATGGACAAGCTCGCAGCAACATGCTATACATTAAGCATGAGATTGTACAGCTTTGGATGGTTAGATGGGAAATTTTGAAAACAATCGATTTTTATTATAGATACTTTAACTGTCGTTAACCATGATTATTGGTGTTAGTTTCCAATCCGAATGGCCCATCATTTATTTATTGTCTTGAAAGAAGCTTTTCATCGCAGTCATTGCAATCAAATTTCATGAACTAAACTGCAGTAAGAGAACAGTCCATAAAAAACTAACTACTATGCATCCAATAAAATTTCAACGAACCATAAGCCATGTGACAAAGCAGTGGATGTAAAACAAGGCACAACACTAATACTGAAAACTGGCATACCCAATGAAGTATCATGGGAGGCAGACAAGAGGTAAAGGGATGTTTACTTTCGTACCTATCAATCATTTAGAATCCCGCTTTCATTAAGCATCAAAGTCTGTGTGTGTGTGTGTGTGTTTTTTTTTTTTTTCCAATAAGAGAACAAAAAGAAGAGGGGTGATCGATCCTCTTTCAATCCTTCATCTTCTTATGAGTGGCGGTTGTAAAGAGTCATCAATCTTCATCATCCACAAAAACTGAGCCAGTGGTCAGTCTAATTCTTGCCCTTGTCTAATTTCCTTATCCTTGAGGGGCAATATCGAAGTAGCAGGCAAATTCCGTTTCTTTTATTGCCTCCGGATTGCTGCGAGACTAAAAAAGTTGAAGCTAAATGACATTCCGAACTACATGCTTACAGAATCCTCAAGGAACTGAGGACTTTTGCACATTTCTGTCAAATTGAGTCGTCTGATAGTCTTCTCGGTAAAGTGAATAAAAAAAGTGCAATTTCAATTCCACTAGCTAAAAATAAGTAATTGACTTTTTTTGAGAAGGGGCACTCGACCTGCAGCAGATAGAGGAAGATTTATTCAATGACATAGATTAGGCTCCGAGATATCACACCATTACGGCAATCTAATTGATTATACTGAAGACTCACTAAATTGGGATTTCTCTACTAGGCCAGGTCATTTCAAGGAAAAGGATTATTTATCATAAAAATATGAGTTTCAGGAGAATGATTTGGAGTTATGTGCGTGTGTGTGTATATGTGTGTGTGTGTATGTGTGTATGTATGTATGTATGTATATACACTGTGTGTGTGTATGTATATGTATGTATATATAGGTGTGTGTGTGTGTGTGTACACGTATGTATGTGTATATATGTATGTATATGTACATATATATGGATAAACACACACATATATTGGAACCATGAAGCTTCAGACACGAGATAGATCTTTTAAAGTACAAAGCTTTTGAAAAAGCCAATACATTTCGGATCCTCAACTACTTTTTTCTTTTTTCCCAGTATCGTATAAAGTCTTTATGTTTAAGCCGAGGAAAAGGCTGCTTGTACGTTTCAAGTGGGAACTATTATAACGTGCGCATGCAAGTCCGATCGACTATCTAGGACTATCTAACTCAGACTAGCTCAGCTCATAGCTCTGACTCAAAAAGACTGGCACAACAGCTTTTACTTACTACTGTTGTTTTACCTCCATATTCTCAAAACAAGATATTGTCAAGTCTAAGACATAGCCAACAAAATTAATGCATATCATGGAAAAAGAGACTTGCAATTGACTAGAGGTCATATATTTGCCAGCTATCGAGTTCAAAATACCAAAATGAATGTGAAAGCCATCAGACTTGCCCTTGCCCTCACCAACCTACGATTGTTTAATAAGCAAACACGAGAAACTATTTAATCTTGATCAAAAACTGACTTTCCACGTGAAAGAAGGTTAATCAAACATATTTTCGAAGAGTAGAATTAGATAAAACTGCATCATTTTTCATTTCTTTATCTTTTTCATATTTTCCTTATTGATCCTTCATGCATATCAAGAGATGTACAAAGAAAGAGAAAATCTTAAATAAAAGAAGGGGAAGCCCACCCAATAGGCCAAGGGATACAGTAGTCGTCCCAAGAAAGAAGTCTCTTGATGCGATTTCAAGTACTAGTTCTCTTGCCTCTGCTAAATGAAAACTATGATTCCTGGCTCAAGTTTGATCGCTCCTACTGTGGTGTGATGGTTGTCGTGCTAGACTCTATCAAAAAGATGTATAGGGATTTTCTTTGTGGTGACACAACTTACCATCAAAAAGAGACGGTGTGGTTCCAATTTATCTTCTTTGACTTTGCTAATAGCGGTTCTTTTCTTTAGATAAAACTTATGGTGAAAGTCCATCATCTCCTCCACACCAATTTGGGTTAAGTGATCTTTGCATCAGGGATTCATCACCCGAAAGAACGAATAAAACAAAGGAACAATAGCTCGTCGTTCTAGCTGTGTATAATGTAGACAGATATGAGATAGACACAAAGATGTTCCTTTGCACCAACAGTATACATAGTAAAATACAACCTCATTCAACTATAACAGAATCTTTAAATTCATGGAATGCCAAAATAATCTCAAAGAAAATTGATTATCATCCTAAATTGGTGGTCAAGAATTGATAATGTATTGTGCGTTGTATGGTTCAATATAGAAAGAAACCGATATGTTAACACTTACTCAACTGCTTTAAGTTTCATAGTCACAAGTGTTTATCAAATAGCACTCTAACAAGAAAAAACACATACCTGTTGTGCTGTTAATTAGGATACTCTGTGTATCAGAGATCCCATCTAAGTAGTTGGTTCCATCCGAAATTTGAGCAGTAGGGTTCAAACAGAAACTGTTATATTTAACATCTGCGTTGCTGACACTCATTCTACATGCTGACACTCATATTTACGTTAGACTACCTCCATAAGCAGAAGTTTTATGGAGTTGCAAAACTTTCCTCATGCGATTGATCATTCCGGATAACAGCGATTAGTTTTTTAACGTGATCGTAGAGCTTTCAGAGAAACCACAAAACTATTCCCTGATAGTGGACCTTTTGTACAGTGGAACTTAAGATCGAGTGCATTGTACATCCAAATCTACACCGAAGAAGGATGTCTCAGACTACAAGCTTTCAGACGTAGCATCCCACTCATGTTGCATGAGCCAAAGAGCAATTTGATACACCATCATATTTCAAATACGCAACATGCTAGGATTGAATGCTTCTTTCATTGTAGAATCCATAGTTATGACAGGACCAGGACCTAAAAGCGGCTCATCTAATAGGGGTTTTGCCACGACTGTTGCTTGAGTTCTTCCCTCCAACTCCAGATATCTGCCTTAGGTTGGTCAGGGCATCCTGCACACACCTCTTTGTGTTGCTGTTCCCATGCCTTAGTGCTTCAACCAATGCCCTGACCAACTCCTGATCAGTTGAATACAATAGGACAATGCTCTCCACTCTGAAGAATTTATCCATCATAGAGATCACTTTCTCCTGAAGTTCCCCAGGTCTAACCTCTTTAAATAGACGGATTGCAGCCTCAAATAAGCCAAGTTGTTCTAGTTCTTCTTAAGGCTGTAAGCATCAGACACAACTGTAGAAAGGGCCTCCACTGCTGCTATCTGCACTTGTGTGTTGTCATCGTTCATAAGATCAACCAGTGGCTTAATTGCATTCCCTTTTAGTAAGCAAAATGAGCTATCACCCTCGCATGCAGCACCATGCAGTGGGCATAAGATGGGGGGCATAGGAGCCTTTCCACATATTAAGACCAACGGAATGCAAAACCCACGTGGAGGTTGAGGGTCCAAGTCACTGGTAGAAATTAGTATCCTTGAAGATTCAGATAGATACTTCAATCCAAATGCAGCAAGCTGTTTCGCTCTGTCATGGAAACTATTTCTGATTTGCTCCTGGAAAATGGTCATGAAGTGATTTTGTTGAACAAGAGCCAGAATTTCTCGGTCTGGACTCCTAGCATAGTGCTGATAGAATATTTCTTCGGTCTGGACTCCTAGCCAGAACAAGAGCCAGTGATGATAGAATATTTCTTCGGTCTATAAAACACAGGAATTTAACCGGAGAGAGGACTTTTGGATTGGAAGACTTTGGGACGATTACGGGCGAGCTCGTGAGATCAAGAAAAAGAGCAGAGCCATCTTCTCCTGGTCGGACGGTCAACGGAGGCAGCAGCAAGACTCCACCGCCACCCGAACCCACTTAAAAAGGGAATCCATTAATATTCCCGTTCTTGTAATTTCTCGGATTCTTTTGTAATCTTAATTCGTTGTAATTCAAATAATTTTTGCAATGGAATCGAAGATGTAATTTTCGGGCGTACAAGTGCAATAACAGTCCTAGAAGGCCTTCTGACATGCTTCTTGAATTCCTGGACTGCTTTCCTGATGAGCGGGACTTTTGCTCCCTAAGATTATTCACAGCCCATGTCAGAAGATCTGGCCCTAGGATTGTTTTCACCTCAACATCTGAGAATGGGAGCTTCGCAAGGATGCAAGCAATTTCAGATCTCTCTGCAACTGGATACTGAGAATCCAACAACTTTTCCTTCAAGGGTGACAATCTATTGGTTCTTCTGAACTCTTCGACAAGAACCTGGCCCAACTTCTCAGATAACAGGTTTGTAAGCTGTAGAGCATAAGAACGATAATCAGGTTCTTCATGCTCAAGATATGGTATAATAGTTTCAATGCCATTGCTGCTTCTTAGGTGGGTTGCCGCAAGATCTGTATGACAAGAAATTTGAAATGACATAAGCACCAAACTTCTTAGAAATAGCAAATTTTTTAAATGAATATTCCAAACCAAGCTCAAAGAGACTGAAGAGAACATGAGACCATGCAACTAGATTCATCCACAATAAGAAGAACTGTACCCCCCCAAAAAAAAAAAGAATGCTTCAGCCATTTTATAGGTGTATATAGCATGTTACCTGTCAAAAGCCAAACTTTCATAATATGCATTTACTGTTGATCTGAACAGTAAACATGGACTAGTCATGATATGATCAACATTAATATCTCCTCAATTTTCTTTATTTAGTAATTTGAAGCTACTCGTGATTATTATCATATCTAAACTAAATATTCGAATTTATCAACTACTAGACTCTAGCAAATTGCTCCTTAATGGACTGAGAAAAAAAAAATATGAACTACTTTTTTCCAAAAAAAGGCACATAAACTGTTGCTAAATTGCTGGTTCCACTACTCTCTTGTATGAGAAATGGTTCGTTCTGAAGGAAATCCTTTCTGTTGTCAAAAGGGAACTCTGGATCCTTAAAACAATCATGATTGCTAACAATGAACAATAGATATTCCTTGCGAGCAAAGATCATTGTGAGGATCTAGATTTCTAATTAATAACAATAAGGGTTTCCAACATATGTCTCTTATTCCAACATTGTGAGGATCTGGATTGGCCCCAACATATGTCTCTTATGCAAGAGGGATGAAGAATCAAGCGAACACATTGTATGTAACTGCTCGTTCGCTAAAAATTCATGGGAGGCGTGCGCCAGGGCATTAGACTTGAACATCGGAACTGCTATAGATGAAACTATCTGGAGGAACCTTGATGGAGGGGAAAATGATAGTCATAGGCTTCGAAGTGCTATTGCGGCATTTTGCTGGAATATGTGGAGAGAACGAAACAATAGATTATTTAATGACAAGTATCATTCTATTGAGTACTGTGTGAGACTCATTATTCATGATTTCATTATTTGGACAGGTGTTCCTTCAGATGAGGAGAGACTTCACTTATCAAGTGGCTCTTCGGGAAATGACACTCAGCCAGATGAGGAGTAGGGATCTCTATCAGAAGCGCAAGGACGGATGGACTGACTATGAAATGCCACTTTTGCAGGATCATTGTATTTGTATTTTTACTTTGTTATGCTACTTTCCTTTTTAGTACTTTTTTGGACTTTTGCTTTGTAAGCTTATTATCGGGCCACTACTTCTGTGGATCCGGAATACTTTTTGTTCTATTATTCTCTCTTTAATGGAACGCGGAGGGGCACACCCCGCCGTTTATCGTCAAAAAAAAAAAAAAAAAAAAAAAAACAATAAGGGTTTCCTTAAGGATGAGTTATTTGCAGTAGAAGAACATGGTGCAACCATAGCAATGACTGCAGTGGGTGCCAGAGAGAGCAGCACAATCAGAATTACTGGTGGCAATAATAGCATATGAAGTTTGTGGGCTGAATGATGGTTGCAAAATGAACTGGTGGAATAAGAGAGGTGGAATGGTTACAATATGAACTGGGAATAGTGAGAGTGGGAGGTAGTCATGGGTGCAAACAGGAGCATAATGGCATTAAAAGTGGTGTATATAACATGGAAACCTCTCTTAGATGAGTTATATGAGGAAGTGAAGTTGTTCTCCATGTTCTTTTGTGAGCTCTCGTCTTTTCATACCCTTGACAAAGTAACATGTAGTCTTTCTCCAAATGGTTCTAGAGAATTGTGATTCACTCCACCAGGCAAAGAGTGGATGATATGGACAACACTAAGGAAGGGTAATCAATATGAAATTTTCCATGTTAAGAGTATGATTATATCAAGCCCGAAATAAACTTAGACACCAGAACTGATGTAACCTTCTCTTTTGGTATTATAATTGTCAAGGATGTTATAATTTTGTGTGGGTGATATTTTTAATGTGTCAACACTACAAATGTTATCGGAGGGAGATTTCCGGTGAGCGTAGGTGGAGATTTCCGGTGAGAGCTCCGACGACCCAGGTAAGTCGACTCCGGCGATAAAAGTACAAAAACAGTGACTCTACTGTTGCAACAGCTACAGTATAGCAACTGGAGGGAGGAGATTTCGGTGAAAATTCTGAAAAAAAAAAAAACATCAAACAATTGGAGAAGAAGTCAGCGACCTCAGAATATTCTATCATCACTGGTCGCCGATTGCCGAGGGCAAAGAAGGAGGCCGTGAATCGACCTACAACCACTCACCAACTCCAAAGAGATATCACCGGGGGCAAGGAAGGAGGCCGTCAATTCGACCTGCAACCACTCACCAACGCCGGCGATGGATTTTGGGTGGAACTGGTTGGGAAGAGGAAAAACTAAAGATGAAAATAGTAGTGATGAAGATAAGAATCCAAAACATAGAAGAAGAAGTTGGTCGGAAGTAGTTAAGGGAACTCCGGAAGAGGAATCCTCTAACCCCAATGCCACGGAGATCGCGGTGAGGTCTGGTGCCACATATACTAGAGAAGAGGTCTTGGCAATGCTAGTTGCGGCCAAGAAGGTGGCGGAAGGGACAGCAAGCAAGCATCCCAAAGAGGAACTGTGGAGGACAGTGAAGTCAAAGGCGACCATTAAGAGGGAGAAGATGATGACTGCGGCCCAGGCAGTGACTGGGGAGAACAGGAAGAGGAAATTCTCTCCGATGAGGAGGCCACTCCCGGAAAGCCCTGAGGCCTGCTGGATTTGCGGGAAAAAGGGGCATTTTAAAGACGAATGTCCATTTATCCATTGTAGATTCTGCAAAGGACTTGGTCACAAGATCGGAGAGTGCCCCATTGCTCCGGAGAGAAGGCAGAACTCAAAGCCCACATTCAAGCCCGGTTTTCAATTGGGACCAGGAACGTTTTCAAACGTTTCTACAACAAACAAAGTAACTGAGGAGGGTAGCAAATTGGAGACGGGACTGCGAATCTCCCGACCCGAGAAAAAACCAGCAGTGTTCATCCCGGTATCAGATCATGCAAGGGAGGAGCAACAGCGATTGTCCAGGACTCTAGGGGTGTTGTATCTAGGGCACGGCAATCCATCGATGGAAGACATGACGGAAGGACTGAAAGCTATGTCAAAAGAATTTGCTAGTTTCAACTGGTTAATTCATGACGGAGGGAACAAATTCTTTGCATATTTCCCCACGGAGGCTGGATTGACACTCGCAACTAGTAGAATTTCAATTCCATGCAGGGAGTACAAAGCAGGGTTTTGGGTGTGTAGATGGAATGGAGAAGAAGATGGCCAGTGTTACTCATTTCCGGTGGTGGCATGGGTGGAGATTAGAGGTTTGCCGTTTCACTATTGGAATAGAGTAGATATTAGCAAGATGATGATCAAATATGCAGACATCATTGACATTGATGAAGATACCCACCTTAAACGGAAATTAGATTGTGCTAGAATCAGGGTGTGTTGTGATAACTTAACGGCGATCCCGTCGCAGATCACTACGGTCTTGGGAGGACGGCTCTGTACACTAAATCTGAGAGTTATCCACAACCTGAACAGCTATCTATCGGTGGGTCTTGAGAGCGTCACGGTCTCCGGTAAGATCGGTGGTTCCGATCAGCCGTCGACCGGGACGGTCACCCTCCTAGCCGATAAAAGGAGGAGTTTTGCTTGGAAGAGAACAGGGACCACCTCGGAAGTAGAGAAAGGGTCTGCGGCGACAGTGGTACTAGTCAACGCAGCACTAAACGATAAAAAATAAGCCCAAAGAAAAGAATTTGAGGAAGGATTACAGAGAACTTTTGGAGGAGAGGAGGAGGAGCCTATGGACAAAACGAAAAATAGGGCCGATGACCACTTGCCTCCGACAATAGGCATCCAAGAACTCTCCTCCCAAAATTGCCTATTTAAAGAAAATCAAAACGCTAACTTTCCGACGGTAGGAAGGAGTACACCACAGGAAGGGGAGGAGGTTTGGGTGGCAGATGATCCGCTAGTTATTGATGAGATGGGATCCAACTTTGGAATCCTAAGGAGAGATAAAGAAGGAAGACTTTTCCTTGATGCTAAAGAGATCAAAACCCATACTTGCATTGGAAAGACGATCACCTTACCTACCGATGGACCAGATCTGAAACAGAAGGGGAAGGTGGAAGATGGTAGGGGATGCCAGAGAGGCAATACTGGGAAAAGAAGGCTAGACATTGAAGAGCCGCGGAGGGAGTCCCGAGGGGACTTTGAGGGTGACAAGGCTGCAAGTGGGAAGAGAGTGGATGGGAGAAGATTCTCTCTCCCACTCTTATCTAGGGGAGGAAGTTCGGGTGGGACCCACCCAAGGAGAAATTTTGGGGAGGGAGTAGGTAGAGAGGGAACTTCAAGTGGGACCCATTGTTACAAAGAGGGAAAAATAGAGGCGGGGGAAAAGGAGAGAGGAGGGGACCGCATGGTGGAGGGGTTTTCATCTATGGACTTCAGTGGTCTACAAAAAGGTGAGGGGGCCCGCAACTTGGGAGCGGTGAATAAAGATCCTTGTACCCACAATAAAACGGGTCTGGATGATCATCAGGGGCCTTTCAAGAGTATGGATAAGGATATGTCCAATAGTAATAAAGCAACTGGATTCCAGACGAACAAGGAAGGGAGCTCTAGAAGAAAATTGGACTTCAGTCAAGAGTCCTTTAACAAAAACATGGAATACACGGGTTTGGTAATTACATTAAACAACTTCGACAAAGAATTTGCCAAGGATACTATTACCAAGTTACTCGAAAATGTTATGTGTAGAGAAAAAATGAAGCAAGATAGACGGGTCAGGAAAAGACAACCTTCCAGACTGCCCAAGCGTGTCAGGGAGATAAGAAATGCACTTTGTAAGGAAAATCAAGAGACAGTGGCGGTAGAGAAAGATACTACAGAAACAGTACAAGTAGAGAAGGAATTAACACAAGAACAAAGAGGGGCAATAGTGATTCCAGAGCAGGGTGGAGGAAATGTTCAAAAGAAAGAAAAGCTGACGGACCATGAGAGGGTGGATGAACTACCAAATCAGGATGGACATACTACATCTCTGATCATGCCATCTAGAAGAAGCAAGAGACTGGTGGAAAAAAGAGGTGGACAACATTATCAGTTGGGTCAGGTGGCAGCAGCGGCTTCTAAGCGCAAGGCAGAACAAACGGAACACCCTACAGGTAGGTACATCTAAATTAGAATTTAGTATTCTAAATTGTATGCCTGATGAGATATTAATTGTTTTAGCCCATACATGCGATATTGATTTGGGGGAGGGAAAGAACGACAATTTACATAATATTACACGATTAAAAAACCTAGAAGTCAGGTCATTGGAAGACCAAAACGGGGCCATTACGCCTTAGAAAATATAGTTGGGGTGGCGGTGGAGAAGGCGCCGATACATTTTGATGGATTGTATTTTTTGGAATGTGAGAGGAGTGGAAAATCCGGCCAAACGACGAATGGTCGCGAAAATTATACGTAGTAATAAGATTGACATCATTTGTATGGAGGAGACGAAGCTGACTGACCCAGATCCAGAGTCTTGGGTTCAATTGCTTCAAGGAAATTCTATGATTTCTGTATCATGAATGCAAAGGGCGCTTAAGGTGGGATTATAATTGGGGTCAACAAGAACTTTCAAATTTTGAAGTCTTATGGATAAATTTTGAAGTCTTATGGATACAAATTATTAGCAAGGTTTTAAATATTGGCCGTTATGAATACATACTGCATGTATCATATCAAATTTTGAGGTAATCCGATATTTAGTCAATATTGCTGATATTGCCAATATTGTCTAATATTGACAATTTTGATCTCATCAATGACTACTGATAACGATACCAATCTCGATAGTTTAAAACAATGTTTAAAATAGTGATAACGGTAACGTAACGTTTTGCCTCTGCTAGGTTATGTTGCATATAATATAACGCATAACGTAGGTTATGCAATTTCCTATTTATTTAATAAAACTAAATATAAACTATATAAAATAATTTTTATAAATTGAAATGTAAATTTAAAATATCTAAAAAAAGAATATAAAACCATTTTATAATCATAATCTATTCTAGTTTTATATTAAATTTTACAATAATTTTCATATTTATCTTTATAAATTATATTAAATCTGCAACCGTAGTTCCAGTCATCATTTAAACAAGAAAATAATATTTCAATTTTTTATTTTAATTCCAGTTATTATCATTGTTGTAAATTATATTTTGTAACGTTCAATTTATCATATTTGTAATTCATAATTTTAGTTCAGTTAAAAATTTAGTATAATCAACAAGTAAGATATTTCAACAATCGAAGAGGAATTACAAGCGAACAAGGAAACAATCGCAAATTAACAAGTTAGTAATTACACAAGCAATCAAACAAGCTGTAACAACCCAATTTCTATCATAACTTATGTTACTGATGTCAAATTTATCCAAGAGTGAATTCGTTGTGTTCGTCTCATTTTTCTATATTTTTGGTGATTTGTTTTTGAAATTTTCTGGATAGTCACCTAAAATAATATTATTTTAATCACCGGTGGGCTCTATATATATTTTGACTAGTCTCTCTTCTTTTGACTTGTAAAGATAAAGTTTGACTTTATTTGGATTAGTTTAATTTGAAATTATAACCATAAATAACTCCAAAAATCTATTATTACTAGTTATTTGTCATATACATATTTTATCTTTATTCACCCATACATCCCATACCCCATCTCTCCAAATTATGGATCTCAAAATTACTCCCATATTTATATGGTTAATATAATATAAAATATCAATGAAAAATCAATATAACCTTCCTACCACATACCTTACTTTCACCATGCTTATTCTTTGGCCAAATATGACAAGCCATCTTTTTATCCCCATATCTCCTTTATCTCATACTTGTCCTTTGGCTAAGCATGACAAGCCATTCTCTTACTCCCATATCTCTTTTGTCTTATTATATTTTTTTTCTCCCTTTCTTTTCATTTCTTCTCCTCATTATATATCTCTCCTTTATTTTTCATTCTTCTCAACCTCTTTTTACTCCAACTCTCAAAAAGAATTAAGAAAAGAGAAGAACTTCTTTAGCTTCAAGATAGGCTTACTTTTCCTAACTCATCAAGGCAAGTAAAATCACATCTACTCTCATATTTTTTTCTAACTCTAATTGTTTATAGTTAACTTAGAATCTTGATTTGTTAAAACTTAAAAAGATAATGACTCTATACAAAAATCTCTATGATTATTATAGAAAAATAAAAATATGATTTTTACACTTTACTCTATATTTATGTATCAAATTTATCATTTTATTTATAATCTCTCATTCTTAAACTGCAAGTTGAAAAGTTAAACTATATGCTTAATTTTTAAATTATAAAAATGCTACATTTATGAATGTTCATCATATTGGATATAAATTTGAAGTTTTCTATATAAGTTTTTCGTGTATAATACAATGATTTAAAAATTATTTTCCACTTGCCATTAGAAAATATGTATATATATATATATATATATATATATATATATATATATATATATATATATATATATATATATATATATATATATATATATATATATATATATATATATATATATATATATATATATATATATAATATATATATATATATATATTTGTTTATTTATTTATTCATTATCATGTTTTAAAGAGAGAGTTTCATATAAGTTTTACATTAAATTTACTAAAATATTTCTTTTATGCAAGCTATTTCATTAGATCAAGATTCCTTTATTCTAATCCATATTCACTTTAAAAATATATAAATTAATAAGTTTTAATAAATTTGCTACTTTCCATACCATGAAATTATACTAGAATTTGGAAAATTCATATGTTGTTAAAGTAATCGTTATAATAATGTTAAGCCTATTTAATTTCCATTTTTACACTTTAGTACCCACTTTCTAATATGTCTTTATATGCATAATTGTATATGTGCGGTTTATATACATGATCATTATTTCCATAACACATTCTAGTATTTTATGACTATCATGTTTGCCTTGACATATACATACTAGTCACTTGTACAACATACATGAAATTATGCCGGATTTTTTTTATTAGTACATACACGTCTTGATAATACTATGGATCCTGACTTGCCTATTAATTTGATTTTGATATGGACCACATCTTGTTTGTTACTAGACATGTGTATGTAGAAATCTTGACATGATTGATTTATCATATTCCGGATTGATTTCCATGTAATATAACTTGAAATCTTGGGTTATGGGAGAACTAAAGGATGGACAAATATTGTATCGTGAAAGATTTATGATAGGTTGCGCAATCGAAATAGGGGCCCATCCGCGGGGGGCGCCCGGATGGTACTGAGTCATCATCTCTTATTTAGTCCATATTGATGGGACGACCGGATATTCAGTATCGATATCTGTTTGAGTGCTTAGCGGTACGGCTGGTTCAGCGCCAGCATCTTGGCTGAGTCCCGGATATGCACATGTATTTTCACGATACGAGTCTATTTCTTCACCATTCAGTTCAAAATATAAAATAAAATATGATATTAAGTTATAAAATATGATATTAAGTTAGACTTGATATGCATGTATATCGCTACTTGATATTGTTACTTAATCATTACTATTTCCTATACACGTGCATATGCTTTTTACATTAATTCATATTTTACTTGTTAGTGAATATTACACACTCTCTACGGTACGAGTCTATTTCTTCACCAATCAGTTCAACATATAAAATAAAATATGATATTAAGTTAGACTTGATATGCATTTATATCCCTATTTGATATTGTTACTTAATCATTACTGTTTCTCATACATGTGCATATATTTTTATATCAATTCATATTTTACTTATTAGTGCATATTGCACACTCCCTACGATACAAGTCTATTTCTTCACCAATTAGTTCAAGATAAAATAAAATATGATATTAAGTTAGACTTGATATGATTGTATATCCCTACTTGATATTGTTACTTAATCATTATTTTTTTCCATACATGTGCATATGCTTTTTACATCAATTCATATTTTACTTGTTAGTGCATATTGCACACTCCCTACGATACGAGTTTATTTCTTCACCACTTAGTTCAAAATATAAACTAAAATAAGATATTAACTTAGACTTGATATGAAGGTATATCCCTGCTTGATATTGTTACTTGACTGTTTAATGTTTTTCACGCATGCGCATATTTTCATATCCACACTCGTATCTTACCTATTTGTTTATATTACGCACTCTTTACTTTTTATTGTTTTACTTACCGGGTTTGGCCTTGAGCTTCCCCACACACTCAGGTACTGAAGATGTGAGCGAGAATCCGCCATTACACGACCCGTAATATCTGGAACAGACCGAGCAGCAATAGATTTCTAGGCCTCCGCTTTCGTATTTTTTGTTTGATATGTATCACCCCTTTGGAACTTTATTTCCAAATTTTGTATCAGTATTGTACTTGTTACTTCTTATCTTAAACATGTATATCTTCTTTTTTATATAGCAATAGACTAACTTCCAAGATTCTGGTAGATAACTAGTATTTAGTTCCATTCATTTCTGTTTTTACATATTTATAGGTCTCGTGTATGTCGACTAACACGTGCTCGCCGGTAACGCACTCCGTTAGCATATCCCTCGGGGAAATGGGGCGTTACACAATCTAACAACTAATCAAGTAATAAAATTACAGCAATTTGCTAATAATCAAAATAATAATCAACAACAATATATAGATTATTAAAAAGAAAATTGTAAATAACGTAATATAACGTAATTTAACGTAATGTTATGTAATATAATGTAAAATAACATAAAAAAACGTACTGTTGCGGTGCATTGAGTTATTTCTAGTTGTTACGTGGCGTTGGGGTTCTGTTAGGTTATGTAACGCAATATAACGTATTTCAAAATGCATTAATTTCAACATTTGTTTAAAACTTCCATTACAGTAGATGTTGAAGAACAATAAATTATCCAAGTATGAAACCCTGTAATTGGGACAAGACGTTAAGCAAACATTTTTCTATAGAATTCATGATATTTCTGATTATTCTTTTTTGTGTTTATTTGAGTGATTATACTTGTAAGAAGTCGGTCAAACTTTACATCTGCTGTGAGTGATACGTATTTTGTTGAATTCCATCCACAGTAACTTCCATCTCCAGATAGCTATCTAGGAGAATAAAATCAATGGTGCACATTAAGTTGGGATAGATTTGTTTTGTTGTACATGAGTGGCAAACAACACTTGTTCTCTGCGACACGATTCCTAATGATATGTTTTTCTCCACATGCAAACAAAAATAACTGTTGTTTGTGATCTCTGGTCCCACTCTTTATAGTCTGGCATGTATCAGCCGACTAGGATGAATACGTGCATATGCTGTTTCAAAGAGCAGCAATATGAAGTTTGCAAGGTGACTATTCAACATCCCGAACTAATGGTTTTAGAGATCAACTATAATTAAATCATGCATTGATTCCCATTCACAAGTAGCTAGTCGAATGTAGATTGCAAAAAGATTCACACATTACAATAAAATGTTGTTTCATATTGCTCTAGTTTGAAAGGTGACTATTCAACATTCCAAACTAATGGTTTTAGAGATCAACTATAATTAAATCATGTATATATACGTATACATATACATATACATATGCATATGCATATGCATATACGTATAATAATGGAAATGAGCCGCCGCCTCATATAAATTACCTGAACTGTACTCCATTTCTACTATCTCTAACATTTTTTAAGAAAATTTTTATTTTGGATTATAATCTTAACCCCTAAAGTTCATTCATACCCAATTTCTTGGGTTTTAGTTTTGATTTGGTTTTCCATCAAGTAGACACAAAATTAACAGTTTTCGATGAATACAACATTTTGTATACACTTGATGAAGGGGCAAATAAACTTTAAAACCCATAAAATTTGATCCTGAAAAAACTAAAGATATAAAGATCATGATCCTAAAAAAAATTTGAAGAAAAATCATTGGATCACTATATTTTTACCGTTGACTCACGTAATTTTTCCTTAGCTGGTGACTCGTCTACAGTAATCCCGTGTGTGTATGCATGCATTAAACTATAGGTGGAAGCGAGTGTTGTCATCTCTTAATTCTACCTTCCAGCATTTTGTTAAGAAAGAAATAATGAATTGTAAACTAATGATGAAGTCAAAATTTTCTTAACATGATGATATATTGACAGGCTGGAGATGTTTGAAGATCAGAATTACTCCAAAGAAAATATTTGGAAAAGCTTTTTGGACGCACAACAAGATCTTAGCAGTAACTGCAGAATAGATCGGTCACTTCCAAGGGCACTACCTTTACCCTAGTGATGGTCATGGAATCGTAGTTCTGATTCAAGAATAACTTCTGGAAACTTCAACAACAATTCGTGCATTCAGGATCATGCAGAGGAATTTCATATAGTGAATCGCTTGGACAGATGGGGTCGAAGGCAATAGCGGCCTAAGGTATTACTGCGTCCTTCATTTGGAGCTTCACCTTTTGGATATCATGTTGAACTCTGTATTTTTAATTGTATTTAATTATTAACTTTAGCATGCAAGTACATAGAACTTACTGTTTCAACTAGGGATTTCGATAACTACAGTAGAATGATGCATTTTAGTTGTCATATGTGAGAAGGCTTTTTATATCAGCACAAGAACATTTGAAAACAATATTTCAGTGTGTACTGAAGACTATCTTGAAGCTCGCACAGACAACAACGCACACACTTCATTCATGTCCTAAAGTAGTAAACTGAATCAGTCATTTGTGTTGTACAGGTTCAGGATCTTTGTTTCTCATCCGAAGTCAGGCGCCCCACCACTCAGCTCCGCTGGTGGCCTGATTCGAGTTGCCCCACAACAGAAACTCCAACTAGCAGACAAGTACGTCTCAAAACTTGACTTGTATCTATGAAACTTCTATCCTAGTAAAACTTTATTCTATGATGCAATGATCAGTTGTAAACTTTTATCCTAGATACAGATGGATCATGTGCTTTGCCTCACTTTGTGAAGACTAATGGATAGCTCAGTTTATCTACCATCCTTGTTAGCTGTGAATCACTGAGACTAGGTTGGTTTTCTCTGCTTGCTGGCCATTGTTCAATGCAACAATGACCCCTAGGCTTCGTTGCAACGCAACAGGACATGTGATCTAGCCATTAATTACTCAAATTCAGGCCATTCATTGGGTAGTCACGATCAAAAAAAGGGAAAAAAAAGAAAAGTTGGTTTCCGTAAGTTTTTATCCTAGCAATGCATGGTATAGCCAGGGATGAGAATGGACGTATCCGAGGGCAAATCCTTAGCCCTTTTTTAGAAATATAAAATTTTATTTTTTAATTCAAAATTTTGAATAGGACAGGCCAGTATAGTTAAGTTCTTTTACCAAGTAATGTTGCATGTCATTGGGAAAGAAAGCTGTGTGTTAGATAGCAAGCCTTGTTGCTACAGACAATCCTTAGGAGATATTAGACAGGAACTCTGGAGGAGTTGGTGTTAGATTAACACAAGTGAAAACTAGATGATCAGTCTTTGCTTTGCAACCGATCACATTTTGACCCAAAAAAAAAAAAAAACCTTCGAATGGAGTTTTTAATTATAGAGGTGACAACTTGTTGCGATCCCATCTAATGACATGCTGAAGTGTATTATTCCGACCAATGTTGAAAATAACGCGTTATGAAATCCGTTATATTGCGTTACGTAACTTAACGGAACCCTAGCGCTATGTAACAACTAGAAATAACTCAATGCACCGTAACCTTATATATTTTTTTTATGTTATTTTACGTTATATTACATAACGTTACGTTAAATTACGTTATGTTACGCTATTTATAATTATCTTTTAGTAATATCTATATTGTTGTTGATTATTATTTTGATTATTAGCGAATTGCTGTAATTTTATTACTTGATTAGTTGTTGACTTATTTGATTGCATGTACAATTGCAAACTTGTTAATTTGCGATTGTTTCCTTGTTCGCTTGTAATTTCTCTTTGATTACTGAAATATCTTACTTGTTGATTATATTGAATTTTCAACTGAACTGAAATCAACAATTACAAATAAGATAAATTGAACATTATAAAATATAAATTACAACAATGATATAACAACAACTAAGCCTTTTATCCCAAGTATTTGGAGTAGGCTACATGAACCAAAAAAATAATCACGTCGGATCGATCACTTTGATATTCCTTCTCCATTCATTTCTATCAAGTAATATCTCCTTATTTAAATCTCTAGACTCCATATCTTTGCGTATCACCTCTATCCATGTTTTTTTGGTCTTCCCTTCGTTCTTTTAATTTGTCCTACATTGATAAACTCCCATCTTCGAACTGGTGTACTTGTAGGTCTACGTTGCACATGACCAAACCATCATAAGCAATTTTCTCGCATCTTCTCATCGATAGGAGCTACAACTATTTTAGTACGAATATCTTTATTTCTCACTTTATCTCTCTTAGTGTTGCCGCACATCCAACGGAGCATGCGCATCTCTACTACACTTATTTTCTGTGAATGACGTTTCTTTTATAGCCCAACATTTCATGCCATATAATAAAACTGACATAATAGCAGTCTTATAAAATTTTCTTTTCAATCTTAACGGAATGTTACGGTCGCATAAAATTCTCGTTGCCCTCCTCCATTTCAACCAACTAACTTGTATCTTATGCTTAATATCATTATCGATCTCTCCATCATTCTGAATAATAGAACCCAAATATCTAAACTAACTGTTCATTTGTATCTCTTTCCTATTCAGTTTTACAGCATTATAATTTATGGTCCATCGTTTACTAATTTTACACTCCATATATTCTGTTTTAGACCTACTCAATTTAAAACCTCTAAATTCTAATGTATGCCTCCATAACTCTAACTTGGTATTTACTCCTGCTCTTGTTTCATCAACTAAGACAATATTATCAGCAAATAGCATACACTAATATATCTCATCCTGAATGGTTTTAGGAAGCTCATCCATCACTATAATAAATAAGAATGGGCTCAATGCAGATCCTTGATGCAATCCAATTGTGATAGAAAAATCACTTGTTAAAACACCACATGTTCTGATATTGACTACTACTCCATCATACATGTCCTTTATTATGTTGATATACTTGATGGGAACTCTTTTCTTCATCAGTGTCTACCAAAGTATCTCTCGTGGAACATTATCATAGGCTTTCTCTAAGTTAATAAATACCATATGCAAATCTCTATTTCTCTCTCGAAATCGCTCTATAAGTTGACGAAGTAAATGAATAGTTTCTATCGTCGATCGTCCCGGCATAAATCCAAATTGGTTCTCTGATATTTTAAAAGTTTATCGCAATTTATGTTCAATTACTCTTTCCCAAAGTTTCATAGTGTGACACGAGTTTTATTCCCCGATAATTAGAACAACTCTGAATGTCGCCCTTATTCTTATACAAAACTACTAGAGTACTTTTCCACCATTCATTTGGCATTTTCTTACTTTGCCACATTACACAAATCCCTCCTAAATATCTCCATACCTCTATAGAAATCTCATCTGGACCAACAGCTTTTCTTGATTTCATCATCTTCAAAACCTCTTTTACTTTAAACTCTTTAATTTTGCGCATAAAACTACGACTCATATCTTCACATTGAATAGTAAGATCTTCCAAATTTTGAGTAAAACTACCATTATATAATCTATCAAAATAATTTTTCCATCTTTTTTAATCTCTTCGTCTCGAACTAGAACCGTTTGATTCTCATTTTTAATATACTTTACAGTGCATAAGTCTTTAGACTTTCTCTCTTTTATTCGAGCAATTCTATATATATCATTTTCTGCCTCTTTATTATCCAACTTCTCGTACACTTATTTATATAATTTAGTTTTTGCATCCCGAACAGCTTTCTTAATCTCTTTCTTTGCTAGTTTATACTTCTCAAAACTTATTCTGTTATTATTATTATTATTATTATTATTATTATTATTATTATTCAAATCTTTATAAAGGTCTCGCTTGATCTTAATAGTATTTTTTATCTCTTCATTCCAACATGATGTATCCTTACATGGTGGAGCACGGCCCCTCGACTCACCGAATATTTCTTTAGCTATCCTTTTAATGCAGCTAGCCATTTTGTTCCATGTTACATTAGGATCATCATGGTCCCTCCAATCTACTTCTTGTACTACTCTATTTATAAAAACTTTTTGATTACTTTCTAATCGCTACCACTTAATTTTAGGATCTAACTTACACTTAATCTTTCTAAGTTTATGTCTAATCTGAATATCTAAAACTAAGAGTTTATGTTGAGTAACTACACTCTCAGCTGGCACTACCTTACAATTGATACAACTAGCTCTATCTACTCTTCTAGTTAAAAAAAATCTATTTGGCTTGCATTCAATCCACTTTTAAAAGTAACTAAGTGATAAACTTTCTTTTTAAACCAAGTATTCGCTAAAATTAAATCATAAGACAAAGCAAAATCTACAATTGAGTTACCTGCTTCATTTCTTTCTCCAAAACCAAATTCTCCATGTACACTATCAAATCCATTACTACTAGTTCTTACATGCACATTAATATCACCACCAATAAATAGTTTCTCTCTAGCGGGTATTCAATAAATTACAACAATGATAATAACTAGAATTTAAATGAAAAATTGGAATATTGTTTTCATGTTTAAATGATGACTGGAATTACGATTGCAGACTTAATATAATTTATGAATATAATAGTGAAAATTATTTTAAATTTAAATAAATTTAGTATATTTCAATTTATATAAATTATTTTATATAGTTTACATTTACTTTTATTAAATAAATATGAAATTACGCAACCTACATTATGCGTTACGTTATATGCAACATGACCTAACAGAAACAAAACGTTAGCTATTTTAAACATTGATTCTGACAAAGAAGAAGGAAAGGACGACTAGACTACTTATGCTTTGGTGCCATTTCCATCTCGCATGCACATTTGTTTTCTTAGCATTGCATGCGCATCTTATCAGAAAAGAATAAGGAGGGTTTGAAGAAAACTTTTCGAAGATAATGTGTTTGATGTATTATTCAACACTTGATTGGAATTTTTTTCCTCTAGGAGTTCTGCATGTGTCAAAACTCAAAATTTTATTCAATGACGATGTGTGCTCATGGACATGGATCAGCACTCGTGCCTGTTTATCGAACAACCCCTTTCTTTGATGGGTGAGATGTATGCGTGCACTAATTTGACTCTATCTAATGGAGTAAAGCATTTCTTCGCTATATGGAGCTCATTGTCTTGAGTAGTAAATCTTTTTTTGTTCAGGGTATGTTGCAATATACTCTACAGGGAACTTGACATTATACATGCTAGCAGACGATAGATACAAGAAACATGCTCATTGGAATAAATTAGGGACGGTAATGGACACGTCTATGAGATAATTGGGATTTTTACATATCTGTCTCTTAAATCTTTAAAAATTAGAATTTAGTCCCTCAAATCTTTATATTTATAATTTAGTCCTCCAAATCCTTTAAATTATTACAATTTAGTTTCCTAGCCATATTTTTTGTCCGAATTTTATGTTATATCACTTAGTTACTTCACTTTAGTCATTTCTTCTCTCTTCCTCTTCTTATTGGGTTCTCTCTCCATTCTTCTCCTCTTTCTCTCTCTTCCCTCTTCTTATTGGATTCTCATGAGTTACTTCACTTTAGATATTAATTGGAATATTAATTGGAAGGAAAGAGAGAGAGGAGAAGAATGGAGAGAGAAACCTAATAAGAAGAGGAAGAGAGGAGGAAGAGGGAAGGGAGGATTAAAGTGAAGTAACTCAGGGTATAACAGGAAATTCGGACCAAAAATATAATTGGGGGACTAAATTGTGATAATTTAAAAGATTTAGGGATTAAATTATAAATATGAAGATTTGGGGGACTAAATTCTAACTTTTAAATATTTATGGGACAAATATGTAAAAATTTCAAGATAATTTTTAGCCTTTCTTGTATAAAATTTTAAATTAGAAACATAGGACATGCCAAAAATTAATTCATGACGTGTCCGTTACCATCCCTACCCTAGGTCGAACGCTGAGCTTGAATTGATCTTTCAATTCACATGGTACTCAGTTTATTCTTCTTGTTCTCTTTTTATTCCCTGTATTTAATTTACGTGATGGTATGTGCAAACTTGCTTGTTTACATTCATTCCGAATTTTATGTTTGCTAGATATGAATTCAGGATAAATGAAAAATATACTTTCTCTTTTTTATGCCCATATTACTCTCTATGCCCATATTTAGTTTTGAATCATTCCATATTTACTCTTCACGCACAGATTTAAAACTTATAAATAATTATAAGTTTGTCTTCTTTTTTTTTGACTAATTTATTATTTTAAATTTTAAATCTCTAAGATTTTTTTTAAAATTTATAATACTGTCATCTTCCTCCTCTATTCTTTCTCTAAAACTCAAAAAAAAAAAAATTGTACTATTTAAATATTTTTAAAAAATATATATTTCCCACAAACTCATCGATTTTCTGACTCTCTAAGTTTTATATTCACAAAAAGTTAAGAAGAATTTTAAATTATTTGAATTCACTGTGATAAGCGAAATTAGGGTTTAGAGTTTGAGTTTTTGAAACAAATAGAAAAATCCAATGTGCAATTGGTGTTGGAGGACAAATCTAATATACGACTTAAAATTATTTTTAATATTTAATTTGTTTTTTATTTGCAATTTATTGATACTAAATTTTCTTTTGTTGGAGGGAGACGATCGTTGTTGGTTAGGTATTAATACTCGACCAAATAAATTTTCGAACGGATATTAATATCCAATCACTATATTTTTTGATCGGATATTAATATCTGACTGAAACAAACGGATGAAATATGACGAAATTAGAAGAGAGAGGGAGGGAGGGTTAAATTTGAGAAAAATTTTGAGCGTAGAGAGTAAATTGCTATTGTTTCAAAATTAGAGGTCGGTGTAAAGAGTAATCGGGACGTGAAGAGTAAATTACCCTGTGTAAACAGAATTTTCCCATATTTACTCAACGTGTGCACTTTTTTTTTTGCCAATTCTAACCCCCTCTCTTTCTCTCTCTCCTTTTCCATTCATTTTCATTCTGTTCGGATAGTACTATCCAACTCAAATAAAACTTGATCGGGTATTAATATCCAACCAGTATTCAATTAGATCACGTACTATCGTCTCCTACTATCTAACCAGTATTCAATTAGATCACGTACTATCGTCTCCTACCTGGCACACTTATCGTCATTTGGTGCATGTGTACATTCCATTTCAATTAATTATCCCTCATTTTGACCAATAAAGCATATAGGATGCGTTCGTATGAAATATGCTGAACTAGCACTAATAGAGAGTAGGAATAGAATCAAACCCTAGTGCTCATAAAGTGCATTTTAATTCAATGGCCCATGCCTCGGCACTGTTAAGACATGTTTTGAGATAGCCAGCCATGGATGACGAAGCCAGATGCTAATTCCTTTCTTCTTTTCTACCACGTGGGTCTTCTTGTGCACTCTCCGTCTACTGTTTCATAAACTTCATGCCGGTAATAACGACTGCAGTGCAAAGAGGTATTTTGGAAGGGGATGTTACTGACTAAACACCTGGACTGCCACAGTTTGGAATATAAAACCGGTGAATAGTTCCAAAATAGCGTTCTGGCATGATAGATGGTGTTTGCAAATTCTCCTCAAGACAAAAGCTAATGATAAAGACGTCAGGGTTAGCGATTGTTGGGAACGATCGAGGTGGAGATGGAACTCGACGGTATTATTTGGGCAGGAAATTGTCAGAGTGAGGTTGTTAAAGCAATTTTTGAATGACAGGACCCTCTCTTTCCTAGAAGAGGACAAACCAGTTTGGAGATGGGAAAAAGATGGTGATTTTACAGTGAAATCTACATACCGTCACTTTATAAACGGTGGAGTCACCTCGGTGAACACTAACTGGGTTTGGAGAAAAAAATGTCCCCAAAAGTTAAGATTATTTCTCTGGCTCGTTTGCAAGGAGGCTCTACTTACAAGGCCAAAACTACAAAAAAAAAAAAAAAAAAAAAAAAAAGGAAAATCGGGGGGCCCTAATATATGAGTTTTGTGTAAGGAGGACGGAGAATCAACTGATTATATTATTTTTAACTGTTTTTTTTCCAACCGTACCTGGGATTTGTGTGCAAGGATCCTCGGACTAAATATAAATATAGCTATAGCCGCAAACCTTTGGAGAAGACTAGATAGAGGATAGTGCTAATCAAAAGATTATGACCGTTATTGCTGCATTTTGCTAGACTGTTTGGAGAGAGAGAAAAATAATAAAATATTTAATGATCAGCATCATTCCATTGATTACTACATGCGTCTTATCACTCATGATTCTATTATCTGGACAGGTATTCTTTCTGATGAGAAGATGCTCCTTCTATCAGACGTCTTTTTAGAAAACGACCTCGATGGTATCCCATTAATCGAGGAGTAGAGATTTGCATCTGCTGTTCACTGGGTGGTGGATAGGCGACTAGTCTACCTTTTGTCTGCAGGGTCTTTATACTTTTGCTCGGTTTCTTTTTTTTTGCTTTTTTTTTTTTTAGATAGTTTTGTTTTAGAACTGTGGCATGTACCTTTATCAATACCACATTTTTTTTGTGGCCTAATACTATGTACGTTATGTTATTATCTCTATAATGAAATACGGAAGGTACTAACCCGTCGTCTTACCTTTAAAAAAAAAAACGATAATTGCAGTGCATATCGCCATTGCTAATGAAATCGGGGGTTGGGGTTGTAAACCCTACTAACAAAGAACATGCGGGTCACGTTCTGTTCCGTGACTACATATACAGATCGAACCCAAGAAACACTACTGACACTAAAGCTGCCGACTGTGGACAGATGATACATAAGATACACGAAGTTACTGCCGACTGTGGACAGATGATACATAAGATACACGAAGTTACAAGCGTAAACAGGTATCATTGGTTGGTTAAATGATAATTTACATGGCCTTCATTGAGTCGATTTGGGCTTTGCCCCTGGGGCCTTTCTTCCTGATGTACAGCCTGTACTCGTCGAAGGTCATGCTCTGGTAGAGCTGAGGCCTGTCCGGGGTCACAAGCTCGCGAGCCGGGCATACAGGAAGATCACTCCTCGGATTGTAGAAGAAAGCGATAGAGAATCGCTCTTGGTCGGCGTTGGCTATCACCCTGTGCTCGACGCTTTTGTATATCGCATTGCTGAGCACCTGTTTCATCAACCGCCCGAAGCAACAATTTCACACGATTAGCTTGCTTGAACAACACCGTAGGTGCTGATAGAAATACTAGATATTTAGAAGCTTGAATACATAGTGTAGATATTATATACGGATAATTTTGGATAATTTTTTTTTTTTTTTTGGGAGAGAATGGTAAAAGAGCACGTGCTCGATTTCCGATGTCAACGCTATCCATTGTATAATCATTGTAGTCAAACCCCGCTGTCGTATATATTACTCTAGTAGGCTTTGTGGCTCCTAAAAGTTTGGTCTAGAGGGCGGTTGGGTGCGCGCGCGCACGTACACACATGCTAGCTGAGATAGAGAGGGAGATGAAGAGAGAGATATATAGTGTTACCTGGATCTGATCGCCGATATTAACAATGAATGCATTAGGAACAGGCTGAACCGTGACCCAAGCGTCACGCTTGCGAACTTGGAGTCCCTTGACACGATCGTCAGCCAGCAGTACGGTAAGGCCACCGGGATCGGAGTGTGCAGAGAGGCCAAGCGTGAGGTCGGGCTGCGGGCACTTGGGGTAGTAGTTCATCCTCATGCAAGCACCCACCTCATCCCCTCCGAATGCCTTCTGCAAAATTCCCACGTCCAGCCCTAGGCTTAACGACATCACCTTCATTAGCGTGCCGCATAGCTTCGCCATCTCACGCACGTACTCGTCTGTAACCTCCCTGCTCATTCATGCTGTGAGGTTAGCGACAGTTGGAAGTAGAGGTAGAGGTTTCATGGATCAGCATAATACGTTAGTACCTGCAAGAGCTGGGGTGGGCTGGCCATTTGCTGTAGTTCTTGATGGACTCAGGAAGGACGTGAAGAAAATAGTAGTCGCCCCAGTCGAGAATGGTGCCCTTCTGGACCCCGACCCTGCTTCCGTACCCTTCGTAGGTCCTGGGTGAGTTTGCGAGCTTCAGCTTCTCTTCCACCGGGAGGAGGCGGAAGAAGAAGTCTCTCCAGACAGTCTTCATCGTCGCCACCAAATCTAGGCTCACCCCATGGTTGACCACCTGAAAGAATCCCCATTCTCTGCATGCGTCCGATACGGCCTTGATCGTTGCCGCCCTACACTCCGTGATGCCTGATCCGGACAGGCCACCTAGGTCCACCAACGGTATGTTCAGCTCCTGCTCCTGTCCATGTCCAAACCCACCGGTCAGTGATGATGGCCTCTCCGATGGAGGCTTCACGTACCGGTCAGGTATCGCTCTGCCACCGCTCTCAGCTATGGCCTGGACGGGAACGATCGGTTCTGGCCATTCTTTCAGCAAGTCCATATTTTAGACTACTAAACAAGTTTGACGAGTCTATCTAGTGTTAGTCACTTGCTCGGTTCTCTTGCCTAGCGAGCTCATCCTTATATACAAATTTGAGAGCGAACGCAGACACAAAACGTGATAAAAATGCGGGGATAAGCCTAATCTTAATGGGTTTTTATGTGGGGGCTCTGAGGGTGACTCGGGTTCGACAAAGATAGATGTTAGAAACTTACAAAACTTAGAACAGTAAAAGGTCAGGATCTCTCTGTTGCTATTCTTTGTACTATTCTTCGTCCGTGTGGACTTTGGCTTGTTTTGTTAACGGAGACGAGTCTTGATACGCGAAGGGTTGATGGTTTCGTATCCAGTGTTGATAAAGCCTAACATTTTCCTTTCTGCCGACTACGGCTTGCCGACAAGAGCTGCTGGACAGAAAATCGAAAAAACCGAACCGAATCATAAAATCGAACCGACCGAACCGATCGGTTCGGTTTATTCGATTTTCAGTTCGATTCGGTTTAAAAACCAAAATTAATCTCGGATTTCAGATCAGATTTCGGTGGCTTTAACTTCAATCGAAACCGACCGAAAAAACTAAAATTTTACGATTGTAGTTTATTCTTTTTTTTAATTTATTTTCAATATGTTTTTCTCGATGAAAAACATGTTATTGCTATTTTAATAGATAGAAAAAGAAAGAAATAGAAAGAAAAATTATTATCTTTTTCCTAGTGTTCATCACATATTTAGTTTTAAACCCAAATAACCGAAAACCGACCGAACCGAACCGAAAATTCGGTTTCGATTTCGGTTTTTTTGAAAGTTCGGTCGGTTTCGGTTTCGGTTCTACTAGTTTGGTTTGATTTTCAGTAGGATTTTTTTTTTTCTAAGAACGAACCGAACTGACCGATATTCATCTCTGCTGCCGACAACAGTTCATTATTTTGTCTTAGTAAGTTTGTCATCAGAGCGTAAATGCATACGGATTCAATATCAAATATGTGAAAGTTTGACGCTATATGCATTTTTTTTTTGTTTTTGTTTTTTTTTTTTTTTTCCAATTGCTTGTCAGAAACGAGTTCTGTACCTAGTCCGGTCGATAAAAAGAAACGAGGATTTGGGATGTTGCGGCGATGATTTCTTGGTTTCACATGTGGGAAAATCTAGGGAAATGTTGAAAGCATGAATTAGAAGTTTCTTTCTTCGCTTCGTTGCAAATGGTTCGTACTTGCTAATTAATTTTGATTGACGAGTGATGATTAGGAAACTGAGCAATGTACTTGTTGATCAAATGATGCCACGAGAGTGAAATAGATAATCAGCACACTTTTGTGATGGCAGCATTTTTGACTAGCTTTGGAGATGAAAACAATGAAGAAACATAGTTTTGTTCTTAGAAAATAACAGGAGAGATAGAGTTAGGTTGGTGTGAATGGGTAAAATTCAAAATTAAAATGTATGCAGGTAGATATGATGTATCATTTATAAAATTTAGAGTGGTTTACTAATATATCGGGCGTCTGAAAATTAGTGAATTTTATGATAGTTTTGATATGTTCATTATATTTGTACTTGATTTATGATTAAATCAAAGATAGTTTATATTTTATGAAAGGTAGACAATATCTAGTGGAATAGATTTTCATTTTGGAATCTCATTCTTAAGTTTTGATTGATAGAATTCACATTAAAATACTACCGATAGTGGCCTAACATAACTAGGAAAGAAAAATATTTGAAGACTTCAACTGATACTCAACCTGTTGAGCCAAATCACGTGAGATAGGTTCCAATGTTGTAAGATTTACAACTGGTGAGCGCCGTTGTTGATTTTATTTTTATCTTTTCACTGTCTGTCTTTAATCGAATCTGGATGGTTATATCTTGTATGCAACAGTAAGTTTGATGAAATAAATTATAATGAACATTTGTTGGTACGTTAAAAGAATTAGAAAGTGCTAAACTTTTAATGGAGGAGACTTAAAATATCCGAATGGAGCATAGTTCTCACAATAAATCACATATCAATGATAAACTCAAGCACCCAAAAACTAATTTTTGACCTGTCATATTCACAATTTTAAATTAGAAAAATAAAATTTTTATTTTTAATTCAAAATTTTAAATATGATGGACTAACAATTGGCCCGTAAATTTGTCCATTCTCATCTCTCCATACAATTCAGATCACAAAAAAAAAAAAAAAAAAAAAAAATTGGATGGGGGCTTTGCTAGTTTGCCCTCGAACCCCTCAAACTAGCTCCGCATAGAACATGTCCATTTCGTGGAGTTCATCTTGCTCACTTTGCTCTAAACTAGTAATGGTAATGGACGTTTCTATATATTAATTTTCTGTTCGTACTATACAAAGTTTTGATTAGAAAAGTAAGATTTTCATTTTTAAATCAAAATTTTGTATAAATCGGACTAAAAATTGACCAATGGACACGTCCATTACCATCCCTACTCTGGACGAGTCCTTTAGTCTTAAAACAAAACAAGGATAGAAAAATAACAAACACGTTAGGATTGAAGATATCTCTGCGAAAGAGGATTGACGAAGCCGACCTCAAAAGTTTGGGATAAAGGCTTTGTTGTTGTAGACGCTGAAGTCGTTGCTGCTGTTGATGTTATTATCGTTATTTATGTTAATACTACCTGTTCAGTTATTTGGCTTTATCTATGCATTTTATCGAATAAAATTTACCTTAGTACAACTATCTCTTGATGTTTTCGTGTTTTTGCAGTTTAGTAGCTTGAAGGTGAGCAAATGTGATCATTTTTCTTTACTTACCTATCAATCAACCTCTTGAAAGTTTTATATAGTGCACTCTCTTATACAAAAATCTGTTAAAGAAGATGAATGCAACAGAAATGTGCATGCTTTGTGGGACATTCGGTAACACTGGGAGAGATAAGATAATAAATAAAAATATTCGTACTGAGATAGGCGTAATTCTACATTGAAGTGAAAATGCAAGAAAATTGACTATAATGATTTGGTCATGTAGGATATAGATCTGCAAATGCACCAGTTCGACGAGTGGTGGTTTGATCGTGTATGACGTAATCCTATAAATACACTAGTTTGACGAGTGGAACTTATTAACGTAAGACAATATAACAGAGTAGAGGGATGACCGAAGAAAATATGGATGTAAGTGATACGAAAAAATATAGATGCTAGAAACTTAAATAAAGAATGTTGCTCGAAAAAAATGAGTGGAGAAGTATTATTCATGTGATCAATCCAACATAATTCTCTTTTGGTTCATATAACATATCCCAAGTACTTGGAATAAAAAGTTTTTGTCCTTATTATTATTGTGAAGTTGCTGAAAGTTATGTTGATATCAATGTAGAAAATAACGCGTTACGAAACGCGTTATACGGAGCGTGGACCCGGCGCTCCGGAACAGAAGAAAAAAAAAGCAGGTATGCATAATGGTGCGTTATTTGTAAATAACGTACGTTACATAACGTAACGTTATAATGCAAAATAACGAACGTTATTTTCTAGGAGTATTTTGGATATAAATACTCGTAACCTAACCCTAAAATTCTCCCCCTTTCCTTTCTCGACCGAGCCTCCGCTTCCCTCCCCCGCAAAAAATCGCTCGTTCCTCCACTTCCTCCCCTGAAAAATCGCCGATCGCTTGATCATCTCCATCCTCGCCCGATTCCGACTCTCTCCATCCACGTCGACCATCTCCATCCTCGCTGATTCTCTCCATCCTCGCCGATTGCTGATTCTGATCCTCTCTATCTTCATCCTCGCCGATCGCCCGATTCTCTCCTCGCCATCGCCGATTTCGATTCTCTCCATCTCCATTGCCGACTCCGTTCCCAACCCTCTCCATCGCTGACCCTCTCCGTCACTAACTTCGGCGAGTAATTCCGGCGAACTTCGACAGGTAAAAATTTTAACCTAATTTTTTTTCCCTGTTTATTGTAATGCTTAATGTAATGCTTACATTAAATTCTAATTTTTTTCCATTGACTAAAAATTTTTAACTGTTCATTTGGGATTTTGGGATTCAATTAAGTTGCTGCTATTTTGGGATTTTGGGATTTAATTAAGTTTCTGTTGGGATTTAATTAAGTTTCAGTTCAATTAAGTTACTGTATTAGTGTATTCTAAGTAATGAAATATGATGTGCTAACTGCTACAGTTATAATTCTTCTTCTTGGTGTTAATTTGATGTTGTGCTACTGAAATATGATGTGCTACTGTATTGTTGTCATACTTGCTACAAATTTTAAAATTTTTCTATATCTTTAAATTGATTTTGCAGTATTTTATATGATTTTTTGGATTTATTCACTTATTTATGATCATTATTAAATATAGTTTTATATTTATTTTAATTAAATAAATTGAAAATTGCGTAACCTACGTTACGTTATTTGCTACTTAACTTAACAAAAAAAAAACGTTACGTTAACGTTATCGTTATTTTAAACATTGGTTGATATATGTTGAACATAAAATTTTATCAGATCTCCCCTAGAAGCTTATGTTTGTTATGACAACGCAGAGTTACTCTTTTTTCTAATTTAAAAATTTAAATATGACGGGCTAAGAACTGATTCTTGGACTTATCCAATCTCGTTGCTATTGATCATGACACTGACATGTAGAAAATAGTGTTTTATTTCTCTTTATGCTTTATGCAAAAGGCAACATTTTCCTTGTGGCTCACACATTTCACCCATTCCTTGTGCATATTCTATAGCTTGGAAATAACCAGGCAAAAACAATGGTGGCATCAAGAAAAAGATTTCCAGTTGTTTGTGTTGCACAAATCAACTGAGGTGCATCTTTATCGGGTTTCAACTTGCTCTTTCAATATTCTAGTCCATGATCTCTACATCCTACCTAGGGATGGTAAGAGATATCCTCATAAATCAATTTTTGTCCCGTTTTATATAAAATTTTGAATTAAAAATAAAAAATGTGGCCCATGAGAAATGGGACCATGGCTTCCTTTGGCAATCAAGGACTTGGATTATGTGGTACATGCAGAACACATGATGCAAAAGGTGGCCATCTTCGGTTTTGGAGACTAGTATTAGTTTCACTAAAAATAAATCATCATCATGAGAGCCTCGATAGCAATTCACTTTTTTCTGCATTATCTCTAAAAGAATTGTCATTTTATTAAAATATTATATTTTTTTCCCCACATTTTAAAAGTAATTATATCTCCCATATCACCATCCAACTAAAATATTATATTATATTTCGCCGTGTCCTATTAAACTACGATATCACAAAATTGCACTCACTTTCCTTCATATTTTCCGGAGAAGAGACAAAAAGGATAAGATGCCCATTTTTAATGAATAGTAATTGGGAGAAGAATCATCAAATATGCTCATTCATTAAAAGATTATACTACTTTTTTAATGCGTAAGGTCTATTTTTTTTTTTAATGGTGTTGTGTAATATCCCAAATTCAAGCTATCTGTATTCCGATTGATCGAATAAAATTACGAAAGTCAATTTTAGACACCAAAATAAATTTCGGTGGGTGTAACTTAAAATCCGTAATTCCAAATGACATTCGATTTTCGCAATAATTAATTTTCTAATATTTAGAATTTTTAAAAAAAATTCTTACGAGACAAAAAAAAAAGGAGAGTTTCAGCAAAATAAATCGATACAAGAATTCGAGACAAGTAATACTATTAGTTTTTATTGTTTTGTTTATTTCTTTATTTAATTTATATTTTTATACGTATTTTATTTTGCAAAAATGCTTAGTTCACCATTTGAACTATTGATTGATATTGAATACTGAACTAAATTAGTAAGTAAATTTTGATACATAAATATTGTGATATTTGTTTATTTTTTTATTTTAAAAAATATGCATGCAAAATAACATGATTTGCATGCAATTGGGAGGCAGAGAGAGAGAGAGAAAGAGAGAGAGAGGAGAGAATTTTGGTGCACGGGGATGAGGAAAAAAAAAAGGGAAAGGAGAGAATCTTGATGGGCTGTGCCCGGCCTAGCCTTATAAATGAAAGAGAAAAATAAAATAAATAGAGGAAAGAAAAGGGGCTTGGGCTGTACTTGGGCCGGGAAAGGAGCTAAAAAAAAAAAAAATTGTTTGCATGCAACAGAAAGAAAGAGAGAGAAATAAATGTAGTATCAGCAAGTACTTGTGGTTTATATTTTAGTCCTAAAATACATTGAGGTCTAACCTTCATGTAGTTGCTGTAACATTAGCATTGACCTATTGATAGCACATGCAAACCATATTATTTGGGCTTCTTGAAAGAAAACAAAAAAAAAAAAAAATTGGGCTTCTTGAATTTGGGCCAAGAAAGAAAGAAAATAAAATATTTTGCAAAGAATTTGAGCTAAGATAATAATTGCACAAAGACTTGAGTTTGGACCAAGAAGACATTACGGACAAGTTTGAAAAATAATTAGAGAATGGAAAAATAAATAAATTATTGAGATGAATCTCAATATTATGCTATTTCTAAATATTGTTATTGCATGAAAGAGATAAATAAATTATTATAATATTATAATCGTTTGTTACCAATCTAATTGTTATTAAGCCATTCCTTGGAAATTTATTATAATATTATAATAATAATACCCTACAGGAGGTCATGTACATCTAATTTATTTACATAATTTGCATAAAATATTAATAACATTGAAAATTTACATGGGTTAGGAATTTCTAAAGACTCTGTTTGCAAAATATTCTTCTTAATAGTATATACATTTCTTAATTTCTAAAGGCACAACTGAATATTTATTTATATTATGGGAGTCAAAGACTTGCATATTTGATTGTATATGACGCGTGACGTGTGATAATTGTTAATTATATAATGTTTTATATGATTCTTGCATGAATGGTGCAATTTATGCGATACATGACACGTAATTCGTGGTATATATATACTAGAATCCAATACATAACATGTTTGAGTGAATCATTTGAATACTTGATACACAATTAGCATGACTATTCATGGGAACATGATAACAAGTTTCTTACATCATGATTACATGACATGAAGAATATTTGTGATACGTGTGTATATAATCTTGAATCTTGATTCATGAATTATTGTTTTTCGTGATAAGGATATGTACACAATTTGACTTGACAAGCTACGTGTTCCCATTAATTCATGTATTTCGTGTATTATTGACATGGAGATTGGAAAAACTATATGATGGATAAGAACTGTATTGTATAAGAAACTTGTTGTCAACTCCTTAATTGAAGCCGGGATTCTTTTACTGTAGCGACTTAGGTGATTGTTGAATCACCAATTGATAATTAATACCCAAAATAGTATGTCCATTACTGTAATATAGTACGAAAATTGATTGTTCTACCTAGTGGCATATCATGGTTCAGCGTCATGGGTTTGAGATCGGGTCCCGGATATGCATGAGCACTTGTACAGTACGAAAAACTATGTGTTATCTTATCCATCATTTAATTTTGAATGCTAACAAGAACGTGAACTAGACTTGTCATTTTTACAAGACATTTACCTGCTACTTGCAAATGACATGCATAGTCTTTCTTTTTCTATTTTTCATTATTCACGTGACATGTTTAACACTATTACAATTTATTTGTATTTATTATTTATTAAAAGGTATCCCCAATAAAAATATTTTATTTATTTGCATACTTGTTTACATGTTTAATTTATGTATTCACAAACATTACTGATATAAGTATGCCCACGCACGCTAATACTCATGAATTATGATAGTACGTATTTTCTCTCCTTAAAGTGTTATTTGATGGGTTTAATCCCCTGAATTTTGAACCCAGATTTGAAAGGCGAAAAAGAAAAACCAGCCCCAATTGAAGATCCGTATCTAATGGAATAGACCGAGAGACAGTAAGCAATAAAGTACTTTATGGAGATATTTGTACATATTATTTATATTTACTTTAGTCTGGCCGCTGCTTTTCTCTTTTGATTCTTTTGTATTCATATTCAGAGCAGTGTGTCATTTTATATAACTAACTCTTTGTATAAGTGAAAATCTTTCAGTTTCAGAGTATTATTTATCAATCTGATTGTATCAGTAGTTACGGTTATTTCAAGATCATGTAACTGTTGGGTAACGTAGTATAATTTTAGAAACGTCCTCCGTTTTGGAAAGCAGCTGAAAACGAGAGCGTTACATGTTGCCAATAAAAATGCTCTTACTCGTTGATGTTGGTAGGTACTCCCTTCTCGATATGTATGGTCTACACAATTAGGGTGTAGATTGGATGTCTAAATATCTTTCCATCAAAGGCCAACTTTGCAAGTAATCAAGTTGAAGGATACAAGGATTTAGATCCTAAGGACATTGCAAAATGTTTGATAGACCACTAGTCTGCATTTTGCATGGTCCATGGGATCAAAATTACTATATCCTCCTCCAAAGTCCAAAAGGATGAGGAAACTCTTCACCTCTTCAACTCTTACCTTCCTTTCTTATTTAGTCTCCCTTCTTCCCATCCCATCCCAATCGATAAAAGGAATGTGACAGGTCGATCCCATACTCGGGTTATTCGTAACTGAATAATAATAATTCATTCTCGTTGTACCAAATTGGAAGTCTGATTTAAACAACCAGATACAGTATCACATTTGATACCTGGAAAAAGTACAATCCAACTATGAGGTACATCAACAGCCTTGATCCAGCCCTCTTTCTTTGCTAATCCAATTTCTATATAGTTCCAAATTTATAATTGTAAAACATTCATATAGTGGAACTAATTACTCTCGAGAGCGAGGTTTAGTCTTCTCTATATCTATAGTACATCTTAAACTCTGAGTCTATAAACCTTTGAGCAAGCGCAGGGATTCCACTTTTTATGGACAAAAGATAAGTGTACATGAATTGCTCTGATATCATGTTGAGGTCTCCTTCCACTGTACCAAAACTCCAAAGTTGTAGTGAGGGTTGAGAAAAATTAATTTGTATTTTAACAGAAACTACTATAGCTAATGATGACTCTCAAGTCTAACTAATTCTATTGTCAAGTTTATTGCAGTCTAGAAATCTAAGGCTATATCTAGATTAATGTGATTGAAAACGAGAATTGAAACAGAGATAGAAAAAAAAAAAAAAGTCGATGAAGAATGGAAACAAGAAATATGCTTTAAGGCAGATAATTGCTTTATTTTATTTTATTTTTAACCCATATGAATCCTAGAAATGATCCTATTGGCCATTCTAAGATACTATTATGAGATTGCTTATGAAATTGTACTATTTTGTTTTGTTTCTTTGTGGTGCAATGAAATTTTACTTTAGGTTTCAAAAAAAGAAATATGAACTTGCAAGTGCAAGTGCCACAAAATAACTAATAAGTTAGCCAAAAAAAAGAAGAAAAAATAATAAGGTAATATAAGAACCAAAAGTGACGCAGGACAGAGCAATTTGACGCAGTACGAAAGCAAAATTAGGGTTTGTATGGTGAAATTGGAGTATAAATTAGAGTCAGGGTTTTGGAAGATAAACAGGTTTTTTTTGACCTCACGTCCAATCGAATCGCACGCCCACTTTCTTACGAATCACCCGAGAGAAAGATTTGATAAAAGTAAATCACATGTTTTTTAATTTTATTCATCATTTTTCACTATTTTTCAAATTAGAGTTTTACAAATCATATATACATAGAGAGAGAGAGAGAGAGATAGAAATGAGCTGACAGCTCACGCAAATTACTTGAGCTGCAGTTCATTTCCACTATCTCTAATAATCTTTTTTTAAAAAAATCTTTTGGATTATGATCTCGACCCTCTAGGGTTCACTCATACCCAATTTCTTGGATTTTAATTTTGATTTGGTCCTCCATCTAGTTAACAAAAGATTAATGGTTTTCAATGAATAAAACATTTTGTATGCACTTGATGAAAGGGTAATGAACTCCAAAATTTATGAAATTTAATATGAAAGAAGTTAAGGAAGTAGAGATAGTAATTGCTAAAAAAAAATGGAAATCATTGATCATTATAGTTTTGTCGCTAGCTCACGTAACTTTTCCTGAGCTGGCGACTCACCTACAGTAATCATATATATATATATATATATATATATATATATATATATATATATATATATATATATATATATATATATATATATATATATATATATATAGAGAGAGAGAGAGAGAGAGAGAGAGAGATGGAAATGAGCTGACAGCTCATGCAAGTTACCTGAGCTGCAGTTCATTTTCACTATCTCCAATAATTTTAAAAAAAAAAATTCTTTTAGATTATGATCTCGACCTAGGGGGTTCACTCATATCCAATTTATTAGATTTTAGTTTGAGTTGGTCTTCCATCATGTTAACACAAAATTAATGGTTTTCAATGAATAAAATATTTTGTATGCATTTGATGAAAAGGTAATTAAACTCTAAAATTTATGAAAATTAATCCAAAATAAGTTAAGGAGGTAGAGATAGTAATTGTTAAAAAATTGAAGAAAAATCATTGGATCATTATAGTTTTACAGCTAGCTCACGTAATTTTTCCTGAGCTAGACAGTTATATATATATATATAAATATAAATATATATACACACACACATACGTATGCGCGCGGGCACGCACACGCGCGCGCGCGTACACACTCACACACATAGATAGATAGATAGATACACACACACACATACACACACACACACACACACACACACACACACACACATATATATATATATATATATATATATATATATATATATATATATATATATATATATATATATATATATATATATATATATATATATATATATATATATATACATGCATATATATACATACATATACATATATACATGCATACATATATATATACATGCATACATACATATATATACATACATGCATATATAAATATATATATATATATATATATGAGAAAAATGGAAATGAGCTGACAGTTCACGCAAGTTACCTGAGATACAGTTCATTTCTACTATCTACACTAATCTTTTTAAAAAAAATTCTTTTGGATTATGATTCGACCCCCTAGGGTTCACTCATACCCAATTTCTTGGGTTTTAGTTTTGATTTGGTCCTCCATCAAGTTAACACAAAATTAACGGTTTTCAATGAATAAAATATTTTGTATGCACTTGATAAAAGAGTAAATAAACTCCAAATTTTATGAAATTTAATCCGAAAGAAGTTAAGAATGTAGAGATAGTAATTGTAAAAAAAAAATTGAAGAAAAATAATTGGATCATTATAGTTTTGCCGCTAGCACGTAACTTTTCCTGAGCTGGCGGCTCACCTACAGTAATCCCATATATATATATATATATATATATATATATATATATATATATATATATATATATATATATATATATATATATATATATATATATATATATAGAAAATTCTAATGCAACAAGATAATATAAAATCTAACTAAATTTTTAATCCAATCTAATCAAATCCAACTAAATAACTAATCTTATCTCTATCAAAATGTCAAATAAAATTTCGAAAAAATTTTCGACTATCGATATGAAAAAGGATATGATAGGTTTCTTCGACTCATCAAATGTTTCTTTTTGTTAAGCGGCCTATAGGAATACCACTACAACAACAACAACTAAGCCTTTCATCCCAAATACTTGGGATAGGCTACATGAACCAGAAAAGAATTACGCTCGATCACATTGATAGTCCTTCTCTATTCATTTCTATCAAGTAATATCTCCTCATTTAGACCTCTAGAATCCATATCTCGTATCATTTACATTTATATTTTATTCGGTTTTTCCTTCATTCTTTTAACTTGTCCTACATTGATAAACTCTTATCGTCGAACTGGTGCATTTTTAGGCCTATATTGCATATGACCAAACCATCGTAAGCGATTTTCTCGCATCTTCTCATCGATGGGAGCTACACCTACCTTAGCACAAATATTTGCATTTCTCATTTTATCTCTCTTAGTGTTGTTGCATATCCAGCGGAGCATGCGCATCTCTGTTAATCCAAAATGCATCGCTATTGGACAACCCATCGCTGATGGTAGTCCAAACATGTACATGAAATCGAGGGCATCACCTTCAGGAGAGCGGAGAAGTTGTCATAGTTTCATAACTGGAGGAGAGCATTACAAAGATTATATATGTTGTGATGAGCGTACTCACTTGATGTAGTGAAGAGCTTAAAACTAAGACCTTGTGTGTGTGTGTCTATATATATATATATATATATATATATATATATATATATATATATATATATATATATATATATATATATATATTGTTAAGTCTATTTAATAGAACGTTGGGATATATCCACCGTTTGTTCTAAAAAAATCTATATTTTGTCTAATTTTGGCAAAACCATACCCAATTCAAGTATAGAATTGCCCCAGACACATGACACACACCAAATGATTATGCCACCATATGCATATACAAGAGGATACTATGGCTCTTTGCTTTGACAAACTTTGCATTGTGTTTAGTCCTTGAACATTTTCCAACCGTTTCCATTGTATGAGATTCTGAGTTCGACTTTTCTTACTGCAAACACTATCTGGTATCGACCACTGACTCATATAAGAAATATCAACCCTTGCACGATGTTTGTCAGCTTCGTAGCAAGCTCGAATCTCTACTGTGTGATGTCCTACTCGTTATGGTGCAAGAGCTTTCCAACCATGATTCACACTTTCCACTCTGCACTAGATCGACGGGCACGAGCCATCTTTAGCCTCTGCTACAAGTTTCCTTGGATTTTCTCAGCCATGCACCGTGGAAGATTCGAGGTCGAGACGCACGATGATGGGGGCGATGCAGAGATGTAGCCACATCGAGGCCAGTACAACAGATGATTGGAAATGTTCTTGGGCGAAAGGACAACGTGATCATCGTGCTAATGGTGCACCGTGTTGAGTACTTCTGCACATTGCTAGGGACAACTGATCATGTTGACCAAATCAGTGTGTCGAACACGGGAACGTGTTCGATTAGCTCCCAAACCGAGTGGTTATAAGCCCAATTCTGAATCCGGACGAGAGAGATATGTCTAAAATAAGTTTAAACTAGATATTCTCTGATAGTCGAACTCAGAACTTTTGCGTTTGAACTTTATTTTGTATGTTCCCATGTGTCGATGGAATCATATTTTTTTTTTGAGTTAATTACAGTTAGACCCCCTGTAGTATTGGGGTGTGTAACTTAACATCCCTAAAGTTTGAAACTCTAAAAAAAACCCTTGAATTTCGTTATTTTCACTCTCTTTTTTTTACTAAAGTGCATTCTTGTCTCTTAAATTCCTATTTTACCCACATCTTTCTTTTTAAGAAGCACACTAATTAAAGGGAGGGATGAAAGTAGAATAGAAATTTGAGAGGCAAAAGTACACTTTAATAAAAAAGGAGAGTGAAAATAACTAAATCGAGGGGGTTTTTTAAGAGTTTCAAACTTCAGGAGTGTTGAGTTATACACCTCCAATACTACAGGGGGTCTGACTGTAATTAACTCTTTTTTTTTTAGCCCCAAAACGAGTGGCTATAAGGCCAATTCTGAATACAGTTGAAAGAGATATATCTAAAATAAGTTTATGTTCACATGTACTGCAGATGATACATCTAGAAAGCATAACATTATATATTCTGGTCGAACTCAAAACTTTAGCATTTGAACTTTATTTTGCATGTTCTCCTCTGTCGATGGAATCGCGTTTTTCCCACAATACGAGTGGTTATAAGCCCAATTCTGAATCTGGTTGAAAGAGATATATCTAAGATAAGTTTATGTTCACATGGACTGCAGATGATGCATCTAGAAAGCATAAGATTATATTTCCTTTGGTAGTTAAACTCAAAACTTTTACATTTGAACTTTATTTTGCATGTTCCCATATGTTGTTGGAATTGTTTTTTTTTTTTTTTTTTTAAGAATAGAGGTGGGCTATAATCTTCCTTGTTTAATTAATAATATATAATGAAACTAGGAATTCAATCTTGCTTTTATATATATATATATGAGAAAAATGGAAATGAGCTGACAGCTCACGTAAGTTATCTGAGCTGCAGTTCATTTCCGCTATCTCTAATAATTTTAAAAAAAAGTTCTTTCGGATTATGATCTTGACCCCCTAGAGTTCATTCATACGCAATTTCTTGAGTTTTAGTTTTGATTTGCTCATCCATCAAGTTGACACAAAATTAACAATTTTTGATGAATATAACATTTTGTATCCATTTGATGAAAAGGTAAATAAATTTAAAAATTCATAAAATTTGATATTAAAAAAGTTTAGCATGTACAGATCCTAATTCTAGAAAAAATTTGAAAAAAATTTATTAAATTACTATACTTTTGCCGCTGGTTCACCTAAGATTTCCTAAATTTCCTGAGCTTACAGCTCACCTACAGTAGCATGGGGTCTCTCTTTGTAAAACACTATGGAGGTATCACTAGATACCTTCTCAGTAAATAAAAATAAGAGAGCAGGCTTCAGTACATTTGCTCATACAATGAGGAGTGAGATGGCCATTGTGTGTGCATAGATTCAGACGATCGATAAATTTTACTAGCCAGTACAAGTTTAGAAGAGCAATGACACATAAATTCTACTCCCCAGTACAAGAGATCGATGGATGGGAGTCTAACATAAGTTTGTCGAGGAAACGCCTGAAGAGGAACTTTATATTGACACTAACCCCTATTCTATTTCGAGGAAAACAATCAGTTCAAAGATCAAACATGAAGTTGCATAAGATCAAGCATGAAGTTGCAAATAATTTCCCAGTAAGTGAGCTCTATATGACTTTCTTACGTGAGGCCTAATATTGTCCAAAACGAATCATATCTAGTTGATAGACAGTATATACACCAATGTTTGAAATATTGGTTTGGTAACGGTTTAGATTATGTCATATATAGCATAATGCATAACGAATGTTATACAATTTTTTATTTATTTATAGAAATAAATATAAAACTATATAAAATAATTTTTTAAAAAAAAAGTAAAACTTCTAAAAAAATCTTTTTAATACAGAATATATTCTAATTTTACATTAATTTTTATAATTATCTTCATAAATTACATTAAGTACGTAATTCCAGTCATCGTCTAAATATGAAAACAAGATTCTAATTTTTTCCTATTTCAATTCCAGTTATTATTATTATAATTTATATTTTATAATGTTCAATTTATTTTGTTTGTAATTGCTAATTCCAGTTCAGCTAAAAGTTCAAGAGAATCAACAAATAAGAAATTCCAACAACTATAGAAGAATTACAAGCGAATAAAGAAACAATCGCAAGTTAACAAGTAAGTAATTATACAAACAATCAAACAAGCCAATAAGTAATCAAGTAAGAAAACTAAAACAGTCTAATAATGAAAACAGTAGTTAACAACAATATAGAAATTACTTAAAATATAATAATAAATAATGTAACATAACGTAATTGAATATAACGTTATGTAAAATAATATAAAAAATATACTGTTACGATGCACTTTGTCACATAGTGCTGGCGTTCCGTTAGGTTTCATAACGCAATATAACGGATTTCATAACGATTTATTTTCGATATTGGTATATACCCCCAATGTTTCTCATCCAATATGTTGCATGACCTTAAACCAAGCAGTAAACTCCCCTGCAAGAATACTCCACAGTAACTATAAACTTATCAGCAATGTCTTAACATGACAAACATAATCCATTGGTACATCTGTTAGAAAGATATTGTGAAGTTACCATTATCAATCTTGCATATCATACTTTTTAAAGAAACAAGAGCCATAATGGACTTAATTGTCCAAAACGAAACATATCCAGTCAATTACATGATCTTAAACGGAGCAGTGATAAAGAGTACTAACCTCGAGTAAACTCTCCCCGCCGGCCTTGTGCCATCCACCTCGCCTGCAAGAATACTCCACAGTAACTATAAACTTATCAGCGATGTCTTGACATGACAAACATAATCCATTGGTATCTCTATCAAAAAGTTATATGAAGCTACCATTATCAATCTTGCATATCATACTTTCTGAAGAAACAAGAGCCGTAAGGGACTTATTGCCTTGAATTTGCACAGGATTGAGAGTTACAGCTATACAACAGAAGAAATTGGCAAAATGCTGAAAGATGATCATTTTCCGTATGTTGACTTGCAAAGTGTAAACTGAATCGACTCTAACAAGAATTCAGTCTCAACAGGAATGAAATAAATCCATGATACCCCTCTCATATGACACAAACAACACAGGAAGTAAGATGATCTAGTGGGATGTTTGTGGGGAATCTAACGCTATAGGATCCTTATTAAAGATGACTGTAGTTCCTATCTTCGGGTGAAAACAATGGCCAAGATAAGCAATAACCCTGCATCTCGTATGTTTTACACAGGCTCAGCTATGGACAAGCTCGCAGCAACATGCTATACATTAAGCATGAGATTGTACAGCTTTGGATGGTTAGATGGGAAATTTTGAAAACAATCGATTTTTATTATAGATACTTTAACTGTCGTTAACCATGATTATTGGTGTTAGTTTCCAATCCGAATGGCCCATCATTTATTTATTGTCTTGAAAGAAGCTTTTCATCGCAGTCATTGCAATCAAATTTCATGAACTAAACTGCAGTAAGAGAACAGTCCATAAAAAACTAACTACTATGCATCCAATAAAATTTCAACGAACCATAAGCCATGTGACAAAGCAGCGGATGTAAAACAAGGCACAACACTAATACTGAAAACTGGCATACCCAATGAAGTATCATGGTAGGCAGACAAGAGGTAGAGGGATGTTTACTTTCGTACCTATCAATCATTTAGAATCCCGCTTTCATTAAGCATCAAAGTTTGTGTGTGTGTGTGTGTTTTTTTTTTTTTTTTCCAATAAGAGAACAAAAAGAAGAGGGGTGATCGATCCTCTTTCAATCCTTCATCTTCTTATGAGTGGCGGTTGTAAAGAGTCATCAATCTTCATCATCCACAAAAACTGAGCCAGTGGTCAGTCTAATTCTTGCCCTTGTCTAATTTCCTTATCCTTGAGGGGTAATATCGAAGTAGCAGGCAAATTCCGTTTCTTTTATTGCCTCCGGATTGCTGCGAGACTAAAAAAGTTGAAGCTAAATGACATTCCGAACTACATGCTTACAGAATCCTTAAGGAACTGAGGACTTTTGCACATTTCTGTCAAATTGAGTCGTCTGATAGTCTTCTTGGTAAAGTGAATAAAAAAAGTGCAATTTCAATTCCACTAGCTAAAAATAAGTAATTGACTTTTTTTGAGAAGGGGCACTCGACCTGCAGCAGATAGAGGAAGATTTATTCAATGACATAGATTAGGCTCCGAGATATCACACCATTACGGCAATCTAATTGATTATACTGAAGACTCACTAAATTGGGATTTCTCTACTAGGCCAGGTCATTTCAATGAAAAGGATTATTTATCATAAAAATATGAGTTTCAGGAGAATGATTCGGAGTTATATGTGTGTGTGTATATATGTATGTGTGTGTGTGTGTATGTATGTACACTGTGTGTGTGTATGTATATGTATGTATATATAGGTGTGTGTGTGTGTATACATGTATGTATGTGTATATATGTATGTATATGTACATATATATGGATAAACACACACACATATATTGGAACCATGAAGCTTCAGACACGAGATAGATCTTTTAAAGTACAAAGCTTTTGAAAAAGCCAATACATTTGGGATCCTCAATTACTTTTTTCTTTTTTCCCAGTATCGTATAAAGTCTTTATGTTTAAGCCGAGGAAAAGGCTGCTTGTACGTTTCAAGTGGGAACTATTATAACGTGCGCATGCAAGTCCGATCGACTATCTAGGACTATCTAACTCAGACTAGCTCAGCTCATAGCTCTGACTCAAAAAGACTGGCACAACAGCTTTTACTTACTACTGTTGTTTTACCTCCATATTCTCAAAACAAGATATTGTCAAGTCTAAGACATAGCCAACAAAATTAATGCATATCATGGAAAAAGAGACTTGCAATTGACTAGAGGTCATATATTTGCCAGCTATCGAGTTCAAAATACCAAAATGAATGTGAAAGCCATCAGACTTGCCCTTGCCCTCACCAACCTACGATTGTTTGATAAGCAAACACAAGAAACTATTAAATCTTGATCAAAAACTGACTTTCCACGTAAAAGAAGGTTAATCAAACATATTTTCGAAGAGTAGAATTAGATAAAACTGCATCATTTTTCATTTCTTCTTTATCTTTTTCATATTTTCCTTATTGATCCTTCATGCATATCAAGAGATGTACAAAGAAAGAGAAAATCTTAAATAAAAGAAGGGGAAGCCCACCCAATAGGCCAAGGGATACAGGAGTAGTCCCAAGAAAGAAGTCTCTTGATGCGATTTCAAGTACTAGTTCTCTTGCCTCTGCTAAATGAAAAGTATGATTCCTGGCTCAAGTTTGATCGCTCCTACTGTGGTGTGATGGTTGTCGTGCTAGACTCTATCAAAAAGATGTATAGGGATTTTCTTTGTGGGGACACAACTTAGCATCAAAAAGAGACGGTGTGGTTCCAATTTATCTTCTTTGACTTTGCTAATAGCATTCTTTTCTTTAGATAAAACTTATGGTGAAAGTCCATCATCTCCTCCACACCAATTTGGGTTAAGTGATCTTTGCATCAGGGATTCATCACCCAAAAGAACGAATAAAACAAAGGAACAATAGCTCGTTGTTCTAGCTGTGTATAATGTAGACAGATATGAGATAGACACAAACATGTTCCTTTGCACCAACAGTAAACATAGTAAAATACAACCTCATTCAACTATAACAGAATCTTTAAATTCATGGAATGCCAAAATAATCTCAAAGAAAATTGATTATCATCCTAAATTGGTGGTCAAGAATTGATAATGTATTGTGCGTTGTATGGTTCAATATAGAAAGAAACCGATATGTTAACACTTACTCAACTGCTTTAAGTTTCATAGTCACAAGTGTTTATCAAATAGCACTCTAACAAGAAAAAACACATACCTGTTGTGCTGTTAATTAGGATACTCTGTGTATCAGAGATCCCATCTAAGTAGTTGGTTCCATCCGAAATTTGAGCAGTAGGGTTCAAACAGAAACTGTTATATTTAACATCTGCGTCCAGTTCATCAACGCTGCATACCTAGAAAATATATCAGTTCCTTGCCCCTGCCTTTCTGTTGACCTGTCGATAGCAAAAGCAGATTATCAACACACAAGATGGCTTCTTTCAGTAGCAGCTAATGTATCAAATAAACTCATGTTAAAAAAATCACTGGATCAAGTATGCAAAACATAAAAGACATGAATTTTGTGTACCGCAGATGAGATAAGGGGCAAGAGAGATCAATATTCAATGTATAAGATGAACAAAAGAACTAAAAGATTTTATTTCATGTGGAGAGCTCATATCATTCTGGAATGAGATTACAACATGAGGAAATTAGGGAAAAGGGGAGAAAAGTGAGAATCGACAAACTCATTCTACATGCTGACACTCATATTTACGTTAGACTACCTCCATAAGCAGAAGTTTTATGGAGTTGCAAAACTTTCCTTATGCGATTGATCATTCCGGATAACAGCAATTAGTTTTTTAACGTGATCGTAGAGCTTTCAGAGAAACCACAAAACTATTCCCTGATAGTGGACCTTTTGTGCAGTGGAACTTAAGATCGAGTGCATTGTACATCCAAATGTACACCGAAGAAGGATGTCTCAGACTACAAGCTTTCAGACGTAGCATCCCACTCATGTTGCATGAGCCAAAGAGCAATTTGATACACCATCATATTTCAAATACGCAACATGCTAGGATTGAATGCTTCTTTCATTGTAGAATCCATAGTTATGACTGGACCAGGACCTAAAATCGGCTCATCTATTAGGGGTTTTGCCACGACTGTTGCTTGAGTTCTTCCCTCCAACTCCAGATATCTGCCTTAGGTTGGTCAGGGCATCCTGCGCACACCTCTTTGTGTTGCTGTTCCCATGCCTTAGTGCTTCAACCAATGCTCTGACCAACTCCTGATCAGTTGAATACAATAGGACAATGCTCTCCACTCTGAAGAATGTATCCATCATAGAGATCACTTTCTCCTGAAGTTCCCCAGGTCTAACCTCTTTAAATAGACGGATTGCAGCCTCAAATAAGCCAAGTTGTTGTAGTTCTTCAGCAGCATTCTTAAGGCTGTAAGCATCAGACACAACTGTAGAAAGGGCCTCCACTGCTGCTATCTGCACTTGTGTGTTGTCATCGTTCATAAGATCAACCAGTGGCTTAATTGCATTCCCTTTTAGTAAGCAAAATGAGCTATCACCCTCGCATGCAGCACCATGCAGTGGGCATAAGATGGGAGGCATAGGAGCCTTTCCACATATTAAGACCAACGGAATGCAAAACCCACGTGGAGGTTGAGGGTCCAAGTCACCGGTTGAAATTAGTATCCTTGAAGATTCAGATAGATACTTCAATCCAAGTGCAGCAAGCTGTTTCGCTCTGTCATGGGAACTATTTCTGATTTGCTCCTGGAAAATGGTCATGAAGTGATTTTGTTGAACAAGAGGCAGAATTTCTCGGTCTGGACTCCTAGCATAGTGCAATAACAGTCCTAGAAGGCCTTCTGACATGCTTCTTGAATTCCTGGAATGCTTTCCTGATGAGCGGGACTTTTGCTCCCTAAGATTATTCACAGCCCATGTCAGAAGATCTGGCCCTAGGATTGTTTTCACCTCAACATCTGAGAATGGGAGCTTCGCAAGGATGCAAGCAATTTCAGATCTCTCTGCAACTGAATACTGAGAATCCAACAACTTTTCCTTCAAGGGTGACAATCTATTGGTTGTTCTGAACTCTTCGATAAGAACCTGGCCCAACTTCTCAGATAACAGGTTTGTAAGCTGTAGAGCATAAGAACGATAATCAGGTTCTTCATGCTCAAGATATGGTATAATAGTTTCAATGCCATTGCTGCTTCTTAGGTGGGTTGCCGCAAGATCTGTATGGCAAGAAATTTGAAATGACATAAGCACCAAACTTCATTTAGAAATAGCAAATTTTTTAAATGAATATTCCAAACCAAGCTCAAAGAGACTGAAGAGAACATGGGACCATGCAACCAGATTCATCCACAATAAAAAGAACTGTACCCCCAAAAGAAAAAAAAGAATGCTTCAGCCATTTTATAGGTGTATATAGCATGTTACCTGTCAAAAGCCAAACTTTCATAATATGCATTTACTGTTGATCTGAACAGTAAACACAGACTAGTCATGATATGATCAACATTAATATCTCCTCAATTTTCTTTATTTAGTAATTTGAAGCTACTCGTGATTATTATCATATCTAAACTAAATATTCGAAGTTATCAACTACTAGACTCTAGCAAATTGCTCCTTACTGGACTGAGAAAAAAAATACGAATTACTTTTTTCCAAAAAAAGGCACATAAACTGTTGCTAAATTGTTGGTTCCACTACTCTCTTGTATAAGAAATGGTTCGTTCTGAAGGAAATCCTTTCTGTTGTCAAAAGGGAACTCTAGATCCTTAAAACAATCATGATTGCTAACAATGAACAATAGATATTCCTTGCGAGCAAAAATCATTGTGAGGATCTAGATTTCTAATTAATAACAATAAGGGTTTCCTTAAGGATGAGTTATTTGCAGTAGAAGAACACGGTGCAACCATAGCAATGACTGCAGTGGGCGCCAGAGAGAGCAGCACAATCAGAATTACTGGTGGCAATAATAGCATATGAAGTTTGTGGGCTGAATGATGGTTGCAAAATGAACTGGTGGAATAGGAGAGGTGGAATGGTTACAATATGAACTGGGGAATAGTGAGTGTGGGAGGTAGTCATGGGTGCAAACAGGAGCATAATGGCATTAAAAGTGGTGTATATAACATGGAAACCTCTCTTAGATGAGTTATATGAGGAAGTGAAGTTGTTCTCTTTTGTGAGCTCTCGTCTTTTCATACCCTTGACAAAGTAACATGTAGTCTTTCTCCAAATGGTTCTAGAGAATTGTGATTCACTCCACCAGGCAAAGAGTGGATGATATGGACAACACTAAGGAAGGGCAATCAATATGAAATTTTCCATGTTAAGAGTATGATTATATCAAGCCCGAAATAAACTTAGACACCAGAACTGATGTAACCTTCTTTTTTGGTATTATAATTGTTAAGGATGTTATGGATTTTGGTTATGGAAGCAAAAGGCCGTCTGGATTAATGATCAGTGTTTCTATTTTCCAGCAAGAAAGACAGTATACAAGAAGACAGATACTACGAAGACAAGGGGCACTTCAACAACAACAACAACAACTAAGCCTTTATCCCAAGTACTTAGTGTAGGCTACATGAATTAAAAGAGAATCATGCCGGATCGATCACATGGAATATCCTTCTCCACTCATTCTTATCAAGCAATATATCTTCATTTAAGTCTCTAGCATCCATAACTTTTCGTATCACCTCTATCCATGTTTTCTTCAGTTGTCCCCTTACTCTATTAACATGTCCTTCGGTGATAAATTCTACTCGTCGAACTGGTGCATTTACAGGTCTACGACTCTACGTCACACATAACCAAACCATCATATACAATTTTCTTGCATCTTCTCTTCGATGGGGGGCTATGGTTATCTTAGTATCACTTTATCTCTCCTACTGTTACCACATATCCAACGAAATACGCCCATCTCTGCTAAATTTATCTTATGTGAATGACATCTCTTTACAGCTCAACATTTCATGTCATATAACAAAACTGGCCTAATAGCAATCCAATAAAGTTTTCCCCCTTAACAGACTATTACGGTCGTATAGAACTCTTTTGCGTTACTCTCTTTCAACCAGCCAGTTTGGATCATATTTTTGACATCACTATTATTTTTGAATTCTATGGTTGGATCCTATAGTTGATATCACTTTATCTCCCTTCAGCCTTAAAAGAATGTTATGGTCGTAAGAGACACTTCAAGGTTAACTTTATTAATATATGATTAAGACAGTTTATTAAAAAAAAGGCAAGCTCCTTTGCAGTCTTATACAGCAAACAAACATTTAAAAAACAGGGAAAAGAAAATATATCCTGGTGCAACTTTATTGTCTATCTGAACAGTAGTCAGTAGTAAAAGGCTTCTGCTTTACTTTATGGTCCATTCATCATCTTAACTGATGCTGTATATTTTCTTTTCCAGAAAAAAGTTTCTGCTTCTTTGATATGATTAGCAGTAAAACATACATCCAACAAGCCAAAATAAATCTATTCCAGTACAACTTTACCGTCATGTAAACAGTATTCTCTAGTACTTTCCACATAAACAATGGATGATATCAATTATTTCACAGATTTATATGGTTCATTCTGCTCTTTGATTCATGTCATATCTAGAACTTCTAATTTATCTAGATTTAGTCTTCTAACTTATCTACAATAAATGTTTCATAGCTCCCTAGCAGGCTGAAGCTACATCCCCCCACCCGCCCTCCAACACCTCCCCCCAAGAAAAGGAAGGCAAAAAGGTGTAGTAAAGTATGACCTCACGGTTGATTTAATGATTGCACCAGCGGCTAAGCCCAAAAGCAGAGGCAAGTCAAAAAGGCCTTATAGAAGCCAAGCCAAGCTTGAGAATTTCAGTTAAAGATGAAAGAGACCAAGCTGCTGAACTTTGGACCTATCCAGGTTTGCAAGTTATAAATGGACATGAGACACAGGTATCAAGTTTCCGAGTGTCTGAAATGGCAACTGTTAAATGTTAGGATATGGGGACACGGATCTATACAAAGATAAAACGTGCATACTCACACACACGTCATTCATACAGCCTATATTTAAAGGAACGACAATTTTTCTCAGCAGTAATCATTTACCTCTCATGACACTAACATATTCTTTGATGAAGGCATGACACATTTTTGAATAATGGTATGAGTAAAAAAAAAATACAATATTTGCTATCATTCTTGTTTCCCTTCTCCCCTTGTGAATCTTATTTAGATATCCTTTTTAATCCTTTAGCTTCTTATAGCATAATGATAATTTATTTCACCTTCTCTTTGTAACATGAGAAGTGTCCAAGTGATATAGCACAGGCGTCCAAGCGTTGTGTTGTTTCTAAATGTCTGACAACATAAAATTTTGCAAATGGAGTGTCCCAGTAACACTAATTGCAACTCAAACGACCTTGGCAGGGTGGACAGAAACTCCATTGAACAGGCTCAAAATCATTTCTACAGGAGGAAAAAGATTAAAATATGGCATGTTAAGCTAAGAATAATCTAATTAAGTAAATGAAGATAAAATACTAATCACGCTACTATGCTGAAGATGGAAACAGAAAAGAGAGGCTTGTCGGAAGAATTGAGATTGGCTATCTTGAAGCAGAGAATCTTGTCGCTTTGTTCGAAGGTGATGCTTTAACCTTGATTGAAGCCGTTTAGCATAAAAAGGGTACAGACACGATCATGGTGGATAATATCTGCATGATGAGGAAGCCGGAGAGGTGTAAGGTTCACATATAAGAAGAGAAGGTAGTGGAACTGCACATTGGGTGGCAGCTCATTGTCGAAGTTATGAAACGAAGCATTGGTGTTGTTTTGTTGGTTCTTTCACTCAAGAGTTAATGAGGATTTTAGATCACAATATTCATGCTGAGGGTGGTAGAAGAGTGTAATAGCTGGTGACTGTGTAATTAGCAAGAAAAATGGGGGGGGAATATATGAACCTAACCCAAGTACAGCGGTATATTAAGATCTGTGATTCGACAAAGAAGCTGAACAAATCAAAACAATCTAACCCAAGAGTATCAGTGAATATGTAAGCTTTAATTCCCATTCCTAAAATGTAGCTTTTGCAATATTCATTTTCAAAATATGTTCAGTTTGCCTCTTTGGCTTATATAGTGACTCAGATGAGCAACTCCCAATCATTCTTCCCCCTTCTTCAAGATTCGTAATCATCACCACTTCAAGGTTTGAAGTTTGGTTACCAGATTGGAGATTTGGTCAACTTTCTTTGGAACCTTCATTAGAGTTATACTCTTATACTCCAGTTGCTACCATTTTGCTGGGAAAAAGGTTCAGATGACGACATTAAATAGTTACAGGAATCAGTATTTATGTAGCTAAGCTATGTTATATAGAACATTCCAAGCACAATACATGCTAATTGTTAGCTAGAATTTACAAGCATTTGAATGTTCAAACTCTTGGCCATAATTTTTTAAAACAGTTGGTATTTATGTAGCTAAGCTATGTTATATAGAACATTCCGAGCACAAAACATGCTAATTATTAGCTAGAAATTTACAAGCATTTGAATGTTCAAACTCTTAGCCATAATTTTTTTTAATAATTTACAAAGATCACGCAAAATTTTGCAAAAAGGTCACCCTTATTACACGCTACATTAAAACAAATGGGAGCAAAAGATGTTTTTTTTTCCTCGTACGACCAAAACGAAATTGATACTGCAAATAGTTTATGGAAATACATAGTTAGCATTGTTGATGACCAACATAAAGCATATGGTGAAATATATTTCTCGAGAACCTTATATAATCTGGTATAAGCAGCGATGGACATACATGGATAAGATACTTGAGAATGTAATCAGAAGTGTTTTACATTGCACCAATTACATTGAATATTCTGCAAATCAAACAACCTTATATATAAGTTTCATTAGTTCGGATACAAACTACCAATTCCTGGTCTACTTATAATTTCATTAAATGTTTGGATAAAAACTCTTTAAATATAATTTTCATTAATTGTTTGGACACAAACTATTAATTCCTGACCCACAATGATATAATTCTTGGAAGATAAGATCAAATCCTAGTACTGCATATCATAACTTCATAAGGCCAACTGAGAATTATGAATCATATACAAGGTAGCGACCAGGAGACACACCTGATGCTTGGGGAGAAGATGCAATTCCACATAGAATTTGAAGAATTGCAGCCTTACATGTGCATGATGACTGAGAAAGTTCTTCCAAAAGCCTGTGGATAACAAACTCCGACTGCATTGGATGCCCTTCCTTATCTGCAAATGATAATTCCCAGTGCCCCGAGTTTGAAACAATATTTGCAATTGTTGATGCTGCCAGGTGCTTTAAATTAGATGCTCCATCTTGCTGAGTTGTGAAGAGAATATTTGTGAGGGCTGGAAGAACACCCAAATTGACAAGAATAGTAGCATTGTCATCCAATCTCGATAGATTATTCAATGCTTTCAAGCTCGATCCCTTTCCCTCTAAATTGGATGAAAGCATATCAACTAATACTTGACCACCATTCCTAGCGATGTAATCTTTAGCATTGTTTGTTAGAGTCATCTTACCCACGAGATTTGCAATCTCCACTTGCACATTTTCAGTACCTACGCCAGGAATGATCAGCTCTATTTAGCCAAAGCTATTTGAAATAAGATGAAACACCAGAAAATTAATGTTGTAAAAATGGTATATATATGTCAAAAGGATTTCAAGAACTGATAATCCTGGCCTTAGGAGATATAAAAACTGATAATTAACTATAACTGATACTGAAAAGTAGATTTACAGATAAAAAAACAAAAAATAAATTATAGGTAACATTGTGAAGTTTCAGTCATTGAAGTAATGTTTTGTCTATAAACATCTTTTATTACCCTGTGATGGAAGGCATACCTCTGCGAAGCCGTGTGAGTAGAGGTTGATATCTTCCTGCCATTGCCAAGAATTCTATATTGTCCTCCATCTTCTCTATGTTTCCTAGGATCTCCTCGGCTAAATTAGATAGTGTAGGATACTCTAAATTTCCAGCCAGACTTGAAAGAAGAACCAAAGCCCCTTTCTCAACAGCGATTGTTCTGCAATATCCTTCTACAGAGGAGAATTCAAGCAAAAGCCGCAACGCATACTCTCTTTCTTTTTCCAAACTTGCTGTCAAACTACGAATAACCAATCTAGTCATGCCTTCTTTGATCATTATTAGCTGTAGGAAAAAAAAAAAAAAAAAAGACCACTGTCGATGTCATGCAGCCCTAGAAATACCACAAGTTTCACAAGAAAACAGTTAAAAGAAAATTATTGAGAATTTGAAGAGAGACGGACAAACACACACACAAATCTAAAATTATACCAACCACGGTAATTTCTTAAAAATTGTTATTCATCAACTTGTGTTAACTGCTATTTAACAAAAAGGCTGCACCTACAAAATAATCTAAAAATACTAGGCCATCAAGGAAACATGAATATGCAATATAGAACTTTCTATAAATGCAAAAACAAATCTGCAAAAGGGACTCCGTCGACTTGTAAACGGAGAGGTTTAACAGAAAGAACGGCCAAAAGCAAAGGGAAAGATGGCCCCAAAATGAAGGGGAAACTTTGTTTATTGATTTTCTGCATAGCACTCTGTAAGCACACTAGAGATATAGGATAAATATAGTACTAGAGTGACATCTGTTGGGGATGAAATGGCAATATACGTGGGGATAGGATTTGAAATAAGCATCTTTAAGAATTTGAAAGCTTGCTCAAGAAAAATAATAGAGAACAGAAAGAGATGATTTAGGCATGTACTTAAACTAGCCAAAAAGGATGCGAGACGATCAGTTATAATTTAACCAAGGATATGACTCATCAAAAGCTGAATGAAAGAAAAGAACTCATGTCTAAGACCCCAAACTTTTGGGACAAAGGCCAATATTGTTTCCGTGCGAAATCTAGTACCATTAATACATATAAGTGTAGTGTTGCATGGGCTGGCAGGCTGTTCTAAATAACAATTATTAGTCTTAATATTGACTAAAGTAAGGACCATATAATATTTTTAGGAAATACGTGTTAGATATCAAACTTAAAAGCCATTTACAATAAGGCTTATTCTCAATCCTTCCATAAGGGCCATGTCTATCTCTATACAAATTATATGTGTGTGCATGCATCTGCATATGCACATGCATATACATACATATATATTCATATACATATATACATTATATATGGGATTACTATAAATGAGGTGTCAGCACAGATAAATTACTTGAGCTAGTGGCAAAAAAAAAAGTAATCCCATTAAATTTTTTCAAATTATTTTTGGATCATAATCTCTACAGTCCTAGCTTCTTTAAGAACAAAATTTTATAGATTTTGAAGTTTATTTGTCATTCCATCAAGTGGATAAAAAATATTGTGTTCACTGAAAATCGTTAACTTTGTATTTGATTGATGGAAGGCCAAACCAAAACTAGAACCCAAGAAATTGGGCATGAATGACTCTTAGGGGATTGAGATAATAATCCCAAAAAGAAAAATTAAAAAAAAAACTATTGGAGATAGTATAAATGGACTGTAGCTCATATATATATATATATATATATATATATATATATATATATATATGAGGAAACGGGAAATACACCGGCGGTGAAGGGAGTTCCTTCACCGTCGCTTAGGTGGCCCAATAAAATTATTACACGTGGCGTCATTCAAGGTAACAAATAAATGAATTTTCTTAATTGCCCTTTGAGTGGTGCCACGTGTAATAACTTTATTAGACCATCTAAGCGGCGGTGAAGGAACTCCCTTCACCGCCAGTGTATTTCCTGTTTCCTCTATATATATATATATATATATATATATATATATATATAACTGTAAATAAGCTGCTAGTTCAGGAAATTTACATGAGTTAGTGGCAAAAAATTAGTAATCATATTATATTTTTCGAATATTTTCTGCGATTATGGTTCCACCTTCTTAACTTCTTGAGAATCAAATTTCATGGATTTTGAACATCATTTCTTCTTCCATCAAGTGGTTACAAAATATTATATTCAAAAAAACCATTGATTTTATATCTACTTGATAGAAGGCTAAATCAAAACTAAAACCCAAAGAAACTTGATGTGTGCACGTGTGCACACACGCACATGTGCACACACATACATACACACACACACATATACATATGTGGATGTTGTGGGTGTGTGGTGTGTGTATGTGTGTGTGCACACGCATACACACACATATGTATGTGTGTGTTGTGGGTGTGTGGCGTGTATATATGTGTGCACGCAGAAGTGAATAATGGATATATGTCGGTGTCTTAGTTTAATTTTCTAATAAATGTTGTTAGAAAAGATATCGTGCACTAATAAAGCCTATCATTTGTGGACAAAGGCAGGAGTGTCGTACTTGGACACATGGTGTCAGACTTGTCAACCTTCCAATATTAGGACAAAGCTACATGCATGAGGTTTTTATTATATACGTATATTCAACTCAAGTCAATATATAAATTTGGTTGATATTCACATATGGATAAGGTAAAATAGAAAAAAGAACAGCAAAACATTTGATTTTGTTAAGGATGACATAAAGTACCCCCATCTTGTACATATTGTTTGAAGTGAACGAAGAGTTAAACAATTGAATGTCGGATAGGGATAGACATGAATGTCTTGTCCAATATGCCCAGACACCAATTTTTGGTAGGCGAAATGTGTCCAACATATCATAGATAAAGCTTTTTCAAAGTTGAGGAGTCCTAGAAAATTTTTGAAGCACAAGAGAAGACAGTGCAATTATTTATTATAGTAGATCTTGCACCGTTGGATTAAAATGGATGAACAGGATTATTTTGGAGCATTCATAGGCTGTGGAGGCGTGAGTGAATGTATCGAACAACAAATAACAAACCAATTCTAAGCCTCCAAAATTAACATTTTGATCGTAAAGGTAATTGCATCAAAAGAGGACTTTACACAAGGGCTAATTGGATTAGTTAATAGTTCTACTTCTAAAAAACAAAAGTTGCATTTAAAACTATCTGCATCAAAAATCTTATATACACCACTATCAGAGAACAAAAACCACACCTTGCTTTCTTCATCCTTGGCCATGCTATACATCGCCATAAGAGCCTTGCACCTCATCTGTGAACCTAACCTCTTTGACTGATCCTTAAGCATCCTCACAACCATACTGACAATCCCTGCATTCCTCACCTTATACCTAATCTCTGGATACTCCTCTGAAGTCCTATAAACATTATCCAACACTCGTTCCAAATTCTCCGCTCCAATCGATCCGCCCTCTCCCAAACATTGCAATGCTGACTTCACCTGCAACTCCACATTCCTATTAATCCACTCCTCGATCGCACCCTTAAGCCCAATGTTGGGATTCAAATCCAATGTATTCAACACCTTCCCTGTCACCGGACAGGTCGGATCCCTTCCATCCTCCACGCACCGATCAAACCAGTAGTTTATCGCCTTCCTCTCATACGTTTGTGAAGACTCCCTCACCACCACAGGATCCTTCATCACATCTTTCGTCAGAGGACACAAAAAGTCCTTAAACGGAGGAATATGAGCATGCTCCTCAAAATCGACATCCAGATTCATATCGGCAATCCGAGGTTCCATGGACCAGCTCTCGAATATCTTCTCCAACGACATCAAGATCCTTCTTTCTTCCACCGTGCTCGACGACGAGAGATCAGACCTTAACAGCTTAATCTGCTCAGCTAATTTACCATAATTCGTTGAGTTCGTCCCCAGAGCGCGTGCCAGATCCATGATAATGGCACTCTGCACCGCCTTCGAGGTCTGCCGAACCTCCGCCTCTTTTTGCAGCGTGCAGTACACTCTCTCCTCGTTCTCCGTGACCTAAAGATGCCAAGTTTCTTCAATATTGAGCTCGAATTGATGCGGAGAAAGAGGGGAATCTTCAAATTTTTCGAAAATTTACCTGGAGATCGGCGTTCTGCATGTCGAGCGCGAGATCAGCGACCTTCTTTCTGACGTCGGGGAGCGAGGAGAGAGGCGAGTCGAGGAGAGCGAGCCAAGACGCGATCGATCTGGCGAGGTCTCTGAGAGAGCTGCAGAGGGGCTTGCAGTTGATGAGGATGTAGATTGGGCTCTTCTTGTACTTCTGGAGGGTTTGGACGGCGGCCTCGAGGTCGCCGGCGAGGCCGCCGAGGGCGGTGGCGGCGGCGGGGGTGGAGGTCGCGTCGGGGTTGGCGGCGAGCTGGTGGGCGATGACGTGGAGCCGGGTGGCCAAGCGGGTGAAGATTCGGGGCGGGTCGGGTTGTGGGGAGGGGTCGAGATCCGACGCGGAGATCTCGGAAAGGAGTCGGGTTATGGATCCGAGAGCGGCCGACGAGGGGCCGGCGGGGGACGGGCGCATTTCGGTAATGCGGGTCGGATCTTGTTTCGGCGGTTTGAATCCGAGTGCGAGAGGAGAGAGGAGAGTAAGAGATAATGTGCTGAGCAGAGGGACGGTAGGGTTTGACTCTGGTCATCATTTTGAAGTCAAGTCTTCGCTGGATCAACTACGGGAACTTCTAAAGGGGCACAACTTTTTTCCTAGTGAGCCCAGATTTCCCAGTGAGCCCAGTAAGTTTTTCATTGTAAGGAAAATTTCTTAGTGAGCATTTATGGTATTATCAAAATACTCTTCCCCCTATATCTCCTCTCCTCTTCCTCTTCTCTCCTCATTTCTACTCCAAACCCTAATCCAAACTTCCACTCTTCCTCTCCCACTTCTACTCATCCTCTCCATACTTGTTTTCTCCTCATTTTTCCTTCCAAATCTCCCTCTCTCTCTCTCTCCCATTCGTAAACCCCTGCTACTCTCCCTGTCGCCGCCGCCGCAGGCCGCCCTGCCGCCGCCGCCGAGGTCCCGCTGCCGCCGCCGGTGTTCTTTCGCCACCGCCTTCCCGCCATTACTAGGTGAGTTTCTCTAATTTAGTAATATTTATTTTAAAATTTAGTTTTTATTATTTTTGGATTAAACAACTCTTGAATATTAGGGTTTGGTGATTTTATTGGGTTTAAGAGGAGGATGAGGGGATGAAGTAGCAAGTTTAGTTATAGCATTTTTTTGTTAATTTTAATTTTTAATATTTAGATTATAATTATTAAGAAAAATTAATATTGTAATTCCAATTGTAAAATATGATTAAATTTAGTTATTTTTTATAATCATGAACGTTAGTATTAAAATTTATTAGTTAATTATGAAGTTTGATGGTATTGTTCTAATGGTTGATTAAGTTGCAAAAGACGGTTTTAGTGTCTTTAAAATTTAATATTATACTATCTTGCAGAAAAAAAATAGACAAAAAATTATATTTGTAGCAAATTTTACTTTGTAAGTTCATACTTACATGTACAGAAGTTAGTGTTATGAAAAATAACATCTAAAAATGAAATATCTTTGTATTCCATAGATTGATCCGGCGGAATCTTCTCGCGTACGACCAACTGCCTCGTTAAAGAGGAATAAAGCAGCATTTTGACCACAAATTTGTCGCCCGATACGAGAGCGAGAAATCGAAGTTAGAGGTGGAAGGTTTTTAATAATATATAAAAAAAATTATGTAATGTTGTTTTAAATTGGGATAGTGCATTGGGGTCTTGTATATATTTTTTTTTATGTAATGCTGTTTCTAATTATGATTTAATTTGTTCATAATTCTCATTGTGTGAATTTACATTGTTATTTGAATTTGAATTCCGTATTTATGTGTTATTGATGTAATATGTAGTTGGAAAGAACTAAACTGTGTACAAATTTGAGAGATGAATGAATTTTTGTGTTTGTTGCATAGAATAAACTAAACTTTGTATTTTTTTTATTTTCTGCAATGGATTGTAAAGTATTTAATTCTATTTTCCTTATTGTTAATAGAAGTTACACGGATTTTAAAAGGGTACATAAAAAAGGAAAGGAAAAATTTGTTTATAAAGTAAAAGAGTTTGTTTTGTACGTGAAAAGGGTAATGACAAAATTAGTCATCAAAGAAGGAGCTGAACTAAATTTAGCACTATTTGAAAAAATAGATAAAAATCTAAAATAAATGTTGTTACCAGGGATCGAATAAGGGCCACTTGTGTAATAGGTGAGACTACTCACCAATATGCTACAATAACTTTGTGAAATAATGAGCAAAAAAAACCTATTTTAATTCCCTGTCCGGACTGGCAGTTGGGACAGGGAGATCCAGTTCGGACTGGCAGTCCGGACAGGGAGACCCTGTCCGGACTCGCAATCCGGACAGGAGTTTTTTGCCTCTCTTTTCTTCTCTTCCAAAAAAATCATCTCTAACCCAAATACCCAACACTATCAAATCTCTCTTCTCACTTTTTTACCCGCTATCGCCGCCTTCACTGCGGATTTAAGGAGTTTTTTTTTTTTTTTTTTGGTTAACTGAACTCAGGAAAAGGGAAGAAGAAAGATAAGTGCAATTTAGTCCAAAAAATTCGATGGCAAAATTATAATATTATAGAAGTTTTTAACTGGGCTCACTAGGAAAAAAGTTGTGCCCCTTTAGAAGTTCCCATGAATTACGTGTGATGGCGCGGATGCGGGTTCGCTGACTGGAGCGTATTTGGATCCGATACGGATACCACGGATGTTGACTAAAGCGAGATTTGGCGTTTATTAAGTCTGCATCAAAATTGGAAATTGGAAGAGATTGTCTCCATTCAATTATTTTTGCTAGTTAAACTGACAAACATATATTTTAATAATATTACTTTTGAGGCAGCTCTTCGACTCATTACGATTAGAGTTTGACAGGAGTTTAGGGCAAAAAAATGCGATCAGAGTCTTTATAGTCGTGGTAGTTTCTTTCTTGGAGTATTTATTTATTTGTCCCTCAAATCTTTATATATTATGGTTTAGTTTCCTAAATTTTTATATTTAGAATTTAATCCCCAAATCTCCTAAGTTACTACAATTTAGTCCACTTCCCTAAGTTCTTTTAATTTTTGACCTGATATTAACATTTTACCCTTCCTTATTCATTCTTTCTCTTTTCTTCTCCTTCTCTCTTCTCCTCTTCTCTTTCTCCTCTCTTCTCTTTTTTTTTATTATTCTTCTTTTCTCTTCCTTCTTCATTCCTCCTATTTTCTTCATTGGAAAAAGAGAGGAGGAAGAGAGAAGGAGAAGAAAGGAGGAATAATGAAAAAGGATAAGAGAGGAGGAAGATGAGAGGAAGAGAAAGAATGAATAACGAGGGTAAAAAGGTAATATCAGATCAAAAATTAAAGGAAGTTATGGAGATGGACTAAATTGTAGTAACTTAGAAGATTTGGGGACTAAATCTTAAATATGAAGATTTGATGACCAAATCATAATATATAAAGATTTGAGGGACAAACCAGTAAATACCCCTTCTTTCTTTATTTTCAATTAGATTATAGGATGTAGATCATATTGTACGACGGTTAGAAATCTCGAAATAAGAAAATCATGTGGAAAAAATAACAGGCATGTGATTTAGTATAGTGGTGAGTTTTTTTTTTCATTATTTTAGTATGAGAAGTTCATTTCCTTTATGAGATTTTTTTTTTCCCTCGTAACTAAGATTATCATGTAAGTTTAAAAGGAAAAAATTGAATGTGGGTGTAAATAATAAAATAGTCTAATTTTGGCAAGTCTGTAAAGTTGCGGACTAGAAGTTATAAATTTTTTGTAAAGAGAAAGAAGCTTGTAAAATTGAAAGTTTGTTATGCACAATAGACTAGAAAACAACAATCGAATTACAAAAATGAAGTAGGTATCAAGGAATTTTGGCTCAGCATTATTTCTCTAATGCAACTTCTACCCTTAATGGGTCTGCACTTGTCTGGATTCGTAATCAAAAGATTCTGTAGAGCCTACATCATCCCATTTTTCACTTTGAGGTTCAAAATTAAGCTTACAAAAGTAGAACTTAGAGTGCATGATCCAAATAGGACCAGATACAGTTGCTGCCCAGCCTTTATAATACAACTTTTGGGGAGTTTTCAAACGAGCACACCACTTTTACTAATAAGTATATTTTATAGTGTAATTTTATTCTATACTTTTAGTCCGAACTATTATAAAGCGGCTTAGGAAAAAAAAGGCGTGCTCATTTAGTATCTCCCCAAACTTTGGGGCGCGCCTGCCCGTTAGACACCGTAGTAAAAGGGAGTTTCTAAACGGGCACACTATTTTTCTCGTAAGCCCACTTTGCAGATTTTTTTGGTACGTTGGAAGGTTATTAAGTGGGTTCACTGGGAAAAATGGTGTGCCCCTTTGGAAACTCCCGTAATAAAATGTCCCAAAAGCCTGAAGATTCTCAAGCCTGAAGACGAGCGCGAGCAGCAAACAGCAGAAATGGATCGGGTCCAGCTGCTCCTTGTCGGGTTCCCCCTCTTCCTCTTCTGCTCCGATCTCGTCTCTCTCTTCTCCACTGCCCCGCCGCCGCCTCCGCCCAAACACCACCACCACCACCAAACCCCAGCCCAGCAGCAGCCACCCGACTACGCAGCGGCACAGGTTCGATCGAAACCCTAGGTCATCTTTTTTCTCTTCGATAGATCGATCGATCTTTGATTGCGAACTGTTTTGAGATTTTGTCGACTTTTTGCAGCAAGCGAAGGTCCGAGGAGCTGGCTATGGCACCATCGTCGATATCAAATTCTGCACTTCTTGCTCTTACAAGTAATTTCTCTCCCTTTTTTGGAAATATTTTCTCCAAGGGCGTCTATTGCAAGGATCGTATTTGATTAGATTCACACGGATGCAATTTCTAAGATGAAAACTGGAGATTTGACTAGATAACGCGCTTTAGCAATATGAGAATTGAGATTGCGATGGATATGTTTTGCTGCGAATTGAAAACTGCAGAATTGAAAATATGGAATACCCAGTTGTTTCCTCATTTGTCTAGGGTTTCTTGATCACGAGAATAGGGGCTTAGGGTTGTCTCGCGGTAGCGACTAACTGGGAGTAAAGGGTGGGGGTTTTGGAAGAGGATGTTTGATGTCCAGTGACCGTGATTTTTCTACATAAACAACTCAAATATTATTATTCACTAGTTCTTGGTTCGCGCATTGCATTTGCCTTGTACTTTCATCAAAATCACCTTGCTACAAAGTATCTGTATATGTTTATGTGTATACACATACAGATATCGATAATGAATACATGTGTGCGCGTCTACATATGTATATCTGTATATATCTACACACAATGTATATATACTGTGTGTGTGAGAATAATGGAAGTGAGCTGACAGTTCACATTATATGAGTTACAGTCAATTTTTACTATCTCCCATAATTTCCTAAAGAAAAAATTGGATTATAATCTCAATTCTCTAGGGTTCGCTCATACCCAATTTCTTGGGTTTTAGTTTTGATTTCGTATTTCATCAATGAGAGGGTAATAACTTTAAAACTCATGAAATTTGATTTTAAAAAAATTAAGAAGGTAGAGATCATGATTTAGTAAAATGGAAAAAAAAGATAATAAAATTACTAACTTTTTGCTGTTAACTCACGTAGTTTACCTAAGTCAACAACTCATATGCAGTAATCCCATACACACACATATAGATGTACACACATATAATTGGACTACAAACTTCCATTAAATTTTGAAAGATAGTTTTAACATTTTGTTCACTATCTATTTACCTTGAGATTTGTTGGTAAAAATTTCAGAAGGTAAATAGTGAGAAGGGAATAAATTAATGGTGGGCTATCAGAAAATTTAGAGTGAAGAAGGTGTTAAATCTAACTTTCTACGTCTAATGGAAAGTTGATAGTCCAACAAACACACATATATATGAGTTGGACTAGGGACTTTCAATTAAAGGTAGAAAGTTAGTTTCTTTTTTCTACCACATATTCACTATTGGCCACCATTACTTTATTCCCTTATGCCTTCTGAAATTTTGACCAACACAAATAAAGGGTGTGAAATGTGTTGAATATAATTTCTTACTTTTAATGTAAAATCCCTAATCCTACTTTACACAGACACACACATATAGAGGCAACTTTCTATGGAGACATTTTAGGTACACTTAGTCCTATACATATGTGTTTCATAAAAGAGTTATGTGAAATGACCTTTCATGAATTCCTGTGCAATTTATCCTTTTATGGGTTAGGGTATGAATATGCGTGATAAGTTTGTTCTCTCTTTTTTCTTATGCTTACCTTAGTGGGCCCAACCCAGTGCTATTAGACGCCGATGTCCAGCAAACCCTCTTTTGTGTTAATAGATATAGAGTGTATCTCGTAGGATTAAGTGAAATTACATCATTGGGCTTAGTTAATGAAATTCCATTGGTGGATATAGCTATTGTTTCTCAATTAAGATCCAAAATAGTTAACTGAATTCGACCCTGTAACCGATGTCTAGTGCAAAAAATAAAGAACTCCAATTAAATTGGCTATAGAAATGTCTAATCATATCTTGGCCCAAAGAATGACTCCTAATCTAAATTGAATATCTATACTTAATGAAAAACTGCAATGATCCTTCTAATCTTTCATTTACCTCTGGTTTGAAAGGAAAAAATAAAAATAGGTGAAAAAAGAATATTTGTGAACAATGTGGATATCATTTGAAAATTAGTAATTCAGATAGAATCGATCTGTTGATTGATCTAGAAACTTGGGATCCCATGGATGAAGATATGGTTCCCGTGGACTGAATTTCATTCAGTTGCAAAAAAGTTTTTTTTTTTTTTTTTAATCACATTGGGACAAGATTTTCCGTTAAAAGTTCCGTTAGGCACCTAATCGTTGTGTGGCATTCGGGAAGGACCCATGCAGCTGCAGGATTTGGAAAAGGAATCGATTATGATTTGGAACCTTTTCTTTCCAAAAGAAAACCTTGCCTCAAACTCGAAAGTCATCTTCCATTACTTTTTCCTTAAGTAGTTGAACAGTGATGTTGCTTGCTGTTGCACAATATAGATCCATTGGAATACCAGTCTAGAGGAGGGTGCATGAATAGTTGATCAAACATAATTGAGGTCTAGATTTGACTGATTGTTGATTGATTCACATACATACATAGCTCCGTGAATGAAATCAGTTTCTTTGTTGCTTTGGATCAAATCATCAAATTATGGCTATTGAACTAACACTGTATTTTTATTTTGCGTTGTATCCATAACGTGAAGTGCAAGTTGTTAGAAAGTTGGATTTGTATCTGATTTTGGATTCATAAGTACCAATTGTACTAGTTTTGATTTACGTCTAAATTTACATCTGATTCTTGTTTATCAAAGATGGAGAAGATAGGCTGCACATTGGCAGCGTGGATGATAGATATCTCTGGTAGAGGGGAGGAAAGGCAAAACATTTCTTGTATCGATGTAATTTTGTTTTCAAAATTTAGGAATTGAGTATATATTTGGCAACCATAGATATAAAGTGTTTTTCTGAAAAAAAAAATAGCATATGGAAGTGAGTGATACCAATGAATGCTTGAAGGTTATTAGAGTAAATTCTGATGTTTTCCACACTCTATAAGGGGGAAAACTTTGATTCAATTTCTCTCCCTTTTTTGGAAATAGGAATAAATGGAGAAGGATTATCGGTGTGAGCGATCCGGTGTGATTCTCTTTTGGTTCATGTAGCCTACCCCAAGTACTTGGAACAGAAGGCTGAGTTGTTGTTGTTTCTTCAAAGAATTTTGGAATTTGGTTTCTTAGTGGGTGGACATGGAGTGAATTAGACTAGATTCACACATATGTAATTTGTATGATGAAAACCGGAGATTTTCTAGATTATGCACTTTAGCCAATGGGAATTGAGATTGATGATGAATATCTCTTGAGCTCCAGGTAGAGTATAGGTGATGCAGCATAATAAAAAATTAGAGGAAAAATAATGGTACTCGGGGAAACACAAGGATTCGGGCTTTTCATCTTGGTGAATCTCTCAACCACTTTGCAACTCACTCATAAATATTTAGAAAGCTTTAGCAAATTAAGTTCTCATTACTCTTCAGATTTGTCCAAAAGTCTCATATAAATAAAAGAAACCTGCGTGCACTCAAAATATAACTCAAACTCAATTGCATAAGACTCTAGTAAAAGATGACTTGGATTCTTTTTCTGCATTTCCTGCAAAATTATTTCTTCCAAGTCCCTTGAAGGATCCTCATCAATAGGTGTCTACTTGGTTGGGGGTTAAGTGCACTGGAAAAGTTTGGAAGTTGTATGATTTGTTAGTACTTTTAGAATTTGATTCGATTGAGGGCCTATTTGGTTGCCTGGATGTGTTCTTTATAACTGTAGGATTTGACAAACTTTCGCGTGTGTAGTTGTTTCTCATTTGCCTAGGGTTTCTTGATTGTGAGAATTTGTGCTTTAGGGTTGTTTGATATGTTAACTAATTGTGAATGAAAGGGGGGATTCGTTTGGAAGGGGATTGTTTGATGTCCAGCAGACCTCAGTGTTCCTACATAAGCAACTTAAATATTATCATTCACTAGCATGCAAGACAAAGTGAAATCCCATCACTAGGTTTAATTATGAAAATTCTATTAGTGTACATAGCTATGTTTCTCAATCAAGACCGAGGATAATAACTAAAATTCAACTCTTGGCTTCCTTAATTGATTTGTAGTATATAAATTACAGAGCCGCAATTAGTGAGTTAGCTATTGACCTGTCCAATCCTATCTTGACAAGAAGGAAAATGCCTAATATTAAATTGAAAATCTGCACTTAATGAAAAATTCTATTTACCCTTATAAAACTTTCATTTACTTTCAAACATACGTCAATTACCTCTGGTCTTGAAAAAAATAAGAATAACCTTGACTCAGACTCAAACGTCATCCTCCATTACTTCTTTTTGAAGTAGTTGAACTGTGATGTTTCTCGCCATTGACAATATAATCCATTGGAATACCACTCTCGAGGATGATACACGAATGGTTGATCAAACATAATGGTTTGCTTGATTTTAGTTAATGGACCCACATACATCTTGGCTCCATGAGTGAAATCAATTCTTTTTGGTCGTCGGATCAAATCATCGAAATAAGGCTCTTGAGCAAAAGCTGAATTTTTCATTTTGCATTGTATCTATAATGTAAAATGCAAGCTCTTCAAAAGATGGATCTGGATGTGATTCTGGATACTGATTATCAATTGTTACTAGTTTTGATCTACTTCTAAATCTATATCTAATTCTAGCTGCATCAATGGTGCAGATGATAGCCCATGCATCTGCAGTAGAGGAGGCTAGATATTTCTGGTAGAGTGGAGAAGAAACAAAATATCTCACAGCGTCAATGTAACTCTTATCTAATATTTGGGAATTAAATATATATTTGGCAACAATAGGGATAGAGAGCTCATCAAGATGACTTATGATTTCCAGAAAAATAGCATGTGGAAGTGAGTGATATACTGATATCAGTGACTGCTTGAAAGCTATAAGAGTAATTTTGGATTTTTTTCCACACTCCGTAAGGGGAAAACCTTGATCCATTGTTCCAACAGTTAGATGACATTTTATGTGATGAATTTTTAAGTTTTTAACTAAAAGAACTCGACTTGGCTCATTCATCATACTATCTTGGTCAGTATTATGACACTAACTTTTACGAGATGAAGGTAGCTTGTGAAACAAGGGCATGAATCGTGGATCAAGTTTCAAAGACAATGAGAAGCATGACCATTCAAAGTGATATAAATTAGGCGAGCCGAATTTCAAATGCCATTCTATGGAATCTAAGATTATAGGCTTGAGAAATAGTGTGTTTTGGGGTTGTTTGATGGCTGTCTTGGTTGGTAGAGGAAGAAAATGGCAGGAAGGTTACTTAGGAACTAACAGAAAAGAAATAGACAAAGAGTAGAAGAAAGTAAAAATAATGAGAAGATCCAGCCTTCTTACATGAAGAACTCAAAGCTTATTGTTCATATAACGTTGTGTCAAACTCAGCCTTTATATAGGCTTTTACATTATAGAAACATGGCAAGACTTACTAATTCATCGGATAGACCTCAGACCTCATCTGTATCTGATGTTTGTGGCCTTAATTCACATTCTCTATATATTTCATTACCCTGTAGGTTTACTAATTTGGCCATTATACTAGAGATCCGATTGGTTACCTATAGATTGTTCTATGGCTGTGTATCCATCCAACATATTTCTTAATTTTAATTTGGCTTTTTCCTTTTCAACATATATAAACCCACACTAACACACACAAGCATATATAGAGAGGGTTGGTCTAGGGACTTTCCATTATAAGTACAAAGTTAGGCTTAAAACTTTTTTCACCGCATTTACTAATGGCCCACCATTATTTTATTCCTTTCTCGCTCTTCATCTTTTGAAAATTTGCATATCTCAAAATTAAATGGAGAATGAAAGATATGTTAAACCTAACTTTCAAAATTTAATGGACTGCAGTGCAGACTTTTCATTATATCTAAATTTTGACCAACACATATCTCAAGGCAAATGGACAGTGAAATATTGATTAAAACTAAATTTTTAGGTTTAATGAAAAGTTTGTAGTCCATTCTCTCTCTCTCTCTCTCTCTCTCTCTCTCTATATATATATATATATATATATATATATATATATATATATATATATATATATATATAGCATTATTGTAAACGAGCCGCTAGCTCAGGCAAGTTACATTAGTTAATGACCAGAAAAATTGATCCCAATAGTTTATTTCAAATTTTTGGGGCCATGATCTTCACATCCTTAGCTTATTTAGGACAAATTTCAAGGTTTTGAAATTTATTTGCCCTTCAATTATGTGGATATAAGGTGTTATATTCACTGAAAACCATTAATTTTGTATCTACTTGATGAAACACTCATCAAAACTAAAACCTAAAGAATTAGATATAAATGAAATCGAGGGGGTTGAGATTATAATAAAAAAAAAATTGAAATAAAATATGTTATCATTATTTTTTTGCCGCTAGCTAAGTAACTTATATGAGTTGGTGCCTTAGTTTCAATATATATATATATATATATATATATATATATATATATATATATATATAGCTAAAGTCAATTTTTTTCACTGATCTATTTAACAAATACTTTTTTGGCAGGGGAACTGCAGTTACTATGAAGAAGATGTTAGAAGTTTCTTTCCCTGGAATTGATGTTATTCTATCAAATTACCCCCCTTCCCTTCCCAAGCGCCTGCTTAGCAAACTTGTCCCTGTTGCTCAATTTGGTGTTATGGGAATCATAATGGCAGGTGAACATATTTTCCCCAGGCTAGGAATGCCACCTCCCCAGTGGTATCATTCCTTGCGTGCCAACAGATTTGGCTCCATGGCCACGGTGTGGTTTCTTGGCAACTTTGCGCAATCTTTCCTACAAAGTTCGGGCGCTTTTGAAGTTTACTGCAATGGGGACTTGGTAAGGATGGCTTTTACTTCTATGACTGTTTTCTAGTGCATTAACATTCTTGGATCTCTAACTTTAACTGCTTTCTCAAACACTTATTTTAGCACTTGTTACCATCCTAAGCAACTCCTGGTTAAGAACCATCTGTTTCAAGGCCCTCAAAAATTTTATGCAATGATATGGGCAAATGTAATTCCTTATAATTCTTTTCAATTGATGGAAACTAATGCCAAATGTCAACTAAGTATGTTGGCCTTGCTACTGCAGCAAGTACATTGCACATCCATTCCAGGGAACCATTTTTAGACTCTTGAGCAGAGTTAATATGTTGCACATACTTTTTGAGGAGCCAGTTATGCTAGAACAGACTTTATCTTGATTGAGAGAAAGGAAAGGGGGTGAAGGAAGATAAGTCAGAAACTATCCAAGAACTGTTGTTAAGGGGCACTCATGCTAGACAAGCTATTCAACAGTGCAAGGGTGTGAATAAAGATTTATTGAAGAATGGGATTGAGTGTCATACAACTAGGCAACTCAATTTTATGCAAAAACTGGATGGGTATCATGAACCAAACAACTTGTTTTGTTTGTCTATTTTTTCTGTTATTTTGAAATCTTGAGAACTCCGCACTGTTGTGCTTAAAGTTTTCATTCTTTCATTTCTTGTCCCAAGTCAGATAAAGGAGGAGGGGTATGGTGGGCTTGTAATATGCAGCATAAAATCTTACTGCATATTACGGTATGAGCCAAAAATTGAATTTTTGTTGTTTGAAATCTTGATCAGACTTCCTCGTAATAATGCATTGAACATCTCAGTCTCATGGCACATGAAACATACCAGGCATAATGAAGTTTGTGTAGTTCTAAGTACATTACCCTGCTATTCGTGTCTAGAAAAGATGCTTCAAATATTCAAATTGAATTCTGTTGAATTTCTCCAAACATGGGACATGAGATATGGAGATCAGGTTTCATCTGGTCCAACTTCATATAAATTATATAGCTTTCCCTTTGTTGTAGTCTTTTTTCTTTCCAATGGTCTACGAACTCAAATATTATTACTTATGAAAATAATAACAAGAGTTACATGCAATTAGTTATTAGTGTTCTTTCTCTTCTTTGGAAGATACTGATCATTTAAACATAATCCAAGAACCTCTTCTAACATAGGCCATCCCATATTTCCTCCGAAACAGTTTTACTGGAAGTTGATTTTGCTATAGAGTCAGCAACTCTATTAAGCTCCTGATATTAGTGTTGCAACTTGAAGATGGAAAGCTCAGAGAGTTCCATCAAAATGGAATCCACCAATTACCAAGTATTCCATGCTTTAGAGGCTTTGTGCTTGATTCTGGATATGGTGAGCAAGGAGTCTCCTACCAGTAGATTACTGAAATAAATTGGCAGAACCTTCTGAAGTCTCCAATACAAAGCGAACATTTCAGAATAATTTTCTTCTTGATGCATAGAAGCCATTTTCTACCTGCGGGTTATGAAGTACAGAACTAAGCCATAGGGATGAATGGCATCATCAAAGTTTAGTTGGAGAAATTAGTTAGTGGAGTGGACCATCTTAATAAGGATGTCACTTTCTATAGGATTGGGAACTGGCACATTGATACTCAGTTTAGATAGATGTGTTCTCATCTCCATGAGCTACTCATGTTATAGTTAACTGGAATAGTTCAGCAGTGAGGTCCTGAAGTTTTACTCATTGAAGTTCCTTGCTTTTATGCCATTTGCAAAATACTGACCATTTCTCCCCCTCTGTATAGATGCTGTCATGCTAGGACGTAAAAAGCAACAGTGGTCCTCATCTCTTTTAAGTGAGCGAGTAATATGCTAGCTATAGATGTATTGTTTAAGACCTGTTGGAGAATGAATACTCATGTTAAGTTCAGAACCTTGATGCACATTGCGAAAAGATAATGTAGTCGGTGCATTCAAAGAAGAGATTTTTTTTTTTTTTTTTTTTTTTAAATAAAAAAAAAAATACTTCTACAGCCTCAATAGAATGAAGGGAGCTTGTAGTACAATCTGAATAGTGCAACAAAGCATGTTGATGCATAACACGTGGTCGGCAGTTTCTTTTGAAACATCCTCCAAATTGGTAGCAGCATTCTAGATGCTTTGCTGTAGCCTTTTAAGAAGGAAAGTTCTAAGGAAAACAGGGATTTTTACAAAAATGTGTCACAAACCCTATGGAGCCTGGGCTTGCAATTGATGGTATAAATGGGCTTGTGGCCTTCAAAATTGAATAAACCATTTTCTTCAACTGATAAATAAATAGTAATGTGAATCAGGCACTAAATTCATAAGAGACCAAATGGAATCACATGTTTGATAAAGGGTGAAGAAAGAAATTGCAGTTATAGTTTGCAGTGACAGCTATATGCTGTGATATTTGATAAAAGCCCTGAAAACAGTCAAATCATATTTTTGCATTGTGAATGTTAAAGCTGAAATAAACAAATATATAGAAAGCATAAATCATGATTAATAAAAAATAAGGAATAAAAAAATACAGAGAGATAATAAATGCCATCCTATTCCATAGCACAATCACATTAAAAGTGACAAAAAATTTAGGCTTCGTTAATCCAGGAAGGTCAAATTCACAACTGAGAAACTGGTTATCTATTCATAAGAAGTTGAAAGATACTCTGGTTGACTCTTGTGTAACCTAAGCTTCTGAATATTCAAATTGAGTTGCTCTTGATATTATCCATTTACAATCGACGTTTGGAATGGTTCTGAATATTTCATTTGTGGATGTAGGTTTTCTCCAAGTTGAGGGAGCACAGATTCCCTAGCGAGTATGAGCTGAGGCAGCTGATTGCCAGTAAACTACCTGATCCTTCATTTGAGAAGAATCCGGACGACATTTGGTCCTAGAAGGCTGGCAGAACTACTAAATCCAGCAAGCAAAGCACTAGTAAACAAGTAGCTGCGACTTAGGCACGATTATGCTCGTCAGTGCTAATTTATCTTCTGGTCGTTGAACTTTTGTATCTTTTTATAGCCTCCATCTTCTGCAAGATACTGATTTTGTCTAAATATTGGATGAACAACTATCATCTTGTATCGCTGTCTATATAAACAGATGCTGAAAGGATGCTGGTTTGAATGAGATCTCTGTTATGAAGTTGCTCAGCTAGAATTTGATCATACCAAATCTATTTATATTTTATGAACAACTGAGATTTTGCCATTCCAGAGCCACCATAATCTGTATCACATAGGATCTGATTCTTCAGTATCCTGGATTCACAAAACCAATGGCCATGAGTTGCTCATTTCCGGTGCGTGCAGCTTTTCTATGTCGTGAGCCTTCGTTACAATTAGTCAAGTCTAGTACTGTTTATACTTTGTTGATTTGAGTTGTGCAATATTTTTTCAAATTGCAGCAATTGTTGTTGTAGTTTTGTTGCAAATGCTTCGGCAACTTGACTGCTATACTTATTTGCTGCAAAATTTACTGCAGTTCGATAACATTGGTTGCAATTTGTATATTACCGAATAAGGAAAAAAGCCCCTAGAGCTTCACTTGGGAATCTCCTATATTATTATTAAGCAAAATCATTTGAAAAAAAAAAAAACTAAAATTTAAAATTTTATAAATCTTAAAAAGAAGAATCTTCAGATTTTGGATGTTTCTTTTTTCCGTGGGCCACACAAGGTCGGGCTTTTCGCTCAAAAACCCAACCCAAACCCAAACCCAAACCCGATGAACTCCACCACGTCATGCCACGTGGACAACCCACAGCCCATCAAAACCATCGTCAACCCCACACCACATCCCATTCACGCGCCCTCATACCCCGCCATGGCAGCCGCCGCCGCCGCCGCCTACTCCTCCCCTCTTTCCAAACCCGAACCCGCTTCCTCCCCAAACCCGCACCCGCCTCCCGCCGATCCTCTCCGTCCAAACCGACCCGATCCCCAACATCATCAACCGCGAGTACAAGTACGGCTTCTCCTCCTCCTTCGAGTCCTTCTCCCTCCCCAAGGTCCTCACCGACGCCACCATCCGATCCATCTCCGCCTCAAACTCCGAACCCACCTGGCTCCTCCGCTTCCGATCCATGCCCGAACCCTCCTGGTCCAGCAACGCCTACCCCGCCATCGACCTCGACTCCATCTCCTTCTACTCCGCCCCCAAGCACTAGCCCAAGCTCCACTCCCTCGACAACGCCGACCCCTAGCTCCTCCCCTTCTTCCGCCACATCGGCGTCTCCGCCGTCCTCGACTCCGCCTCCATCGCCACCATCCACCGCGACACCCTCCTCAAGGCCGGCATCATCTTCTGCTCCATCTCCGAGGCCGTCCGTGAGTACTGACGAGGTACCTCGGCCGGGTGGTACCTTCTGCTACGTGCTCAAGAACACCGTCTCCCCCATGGAAATCTAGACGTATTGCCGGATCAACAATAAAGAAACGGTGCAGTTTGAGAGGACGCTGATCATCGCGGAGGAGAACAGCTTCGTGAGCTACTTGAAAGGGTGCACGGCCCTTCAGTACGACAGGAACCAGCTCCACGTGGTGGTGGTGGTGGTGGAGCTGTCCTTCATGGAGGGGGCAGAGATCAAGTACTCCACAGTGCAGAATTGGTACTATAGGATAAAGAAGGAAAGGGCGGGATTTACAACTTTGTGACGAAGAGGGGATTTGCGACGGGCCGAAGTCGAAGATATGGTTGGGTCGGCCATCACATGGAAGTACCCGAGCATTGTTATGAAGGGGGACGATATGGTTGGGGAGTTTTATTCGGTGTCGGCGGTGACTGAGGATTATCAGCTGGCGGATATGAGGACGAAGATGATACATGTGGGGAAGAATTCGCGGAGGAAGATTATAGGGCTTGTGCAGGTCAGGCCGCAGGCTGAGAATACGAGGAATTTCTTGCAGTGCGATTCCATTCTTGTTGGGTACACTGCGGGAGCCAATAGTTATCCTTTCATACAGGTTTGTTCTTTATGTCCATTAGCTCTTGATTTGATCAATTGTGGAAGAATACTTGATTGGCATTTAGTTAGTAATCGTGTGATTGCATCATATTTAGCCTTGCATCATATTTAGCCTTCTGATATCTATGATGATTTTATTTAATTTTAGGGTTAATTGTAGTGAGACCTTCCCTACTATAGGGCTAGTATAATTTATTACCTTAAATTTAAAACTATCAGTTTAGTTTCTGGACTCTAAACGTTGTTAGTCAACAGTTTGCTATTATTATCCCTATTTAACTTAAATTGCATATTTTTAATGAAATTCCCAAATTACCCTCTCTTTTTTTATTACTAAGAACTCACCAAAAATATGCCCATGCCCAGAGGAGAATACTTTGGGATTTTATAAAAAATATACAGTTTAAATTAAACAGAGTGAGAATAATAAATTGTTGACTAACGATCTTAGAAGTTTAAAAACTAAACCGAGAGTTTTAAACTTAAGGGGTAATAAGTTAAACTATCCATATAGTACATGGGGTCTCAGTGCAATTAACCGTTATTTCCATGTGTGCTTCGAGTATCATATCATGAGATACAAAGTTGTGGTCAAGTAACAGTTGTCTCAACAAGATAAATGGGGAAAAGATAACCTTGACGCCAAGTAGTAGCATACCTTCTACAATTATCCTATCAATATGCGATTAGATGAGTATCAAAGCATATTGTTACGTCAGACAACGACAATACTTAATCAATTCTCAGCTATATGTATCTTATCTATTGAATCTTTGCTTCAAGCATCTCCAACTAGATAGGATAAGTGGCCTTCATTAAATGAGCAGTAACAAAATTGGATCACCTACTTTCTTGCATACATAATGAGATTTAGTTTATTCTATGGGAGCCTCTCTTCAAGGTCCTGTTGGGTTTAAAAGTTCCTAGTAGAGATGTAATAGAAGTAGGTTTCTACAAGCGTCTATTTGGTGAAAGTCCAAATATTGATGCTGATATGCAACTATATATAGTGATGGATATGCACATATAAGTATGTAATATGTATGCTGAAAAAAAACCAGAACAACCATTGGTTGATGCTTGGAGCCTTAGACATCTCTGCTTGATGTGGTTGACACATCTTATTTGAATTGTATACATTGAAGTTGAAGGGCAATGTGATTTCCATATAATGACTTAATTTTTATGATATGAACATGACGCAAGTGCTGCACTCTACCAGGGACACAGGTGATCTTACACAACAACTCTCCAAGATCAAAACACTTAGGGGTGGCTGTAAATTTTGCATGTATATGTTTTTATGTTTCATGTTCGTTAACACATGAGATATATGTGTATTGGATTGTTTTCCTATGTCCCACAACCTTAAAATGATATTTAGGGAACAAGTTCATCTTCAATAGGGAGCAAAACATACTTCATCTTGTATAAATATTTGGCGTGGATAGGTTTTTAGATAAAACATGCATGTCATCATGTACATATTTTGGAGGTGAATGGGTTTATACATTTTCAAGTACCAAGACACGGATGGACATGTACGTCATCTTGTACATATTTTGGAGGCAAATAGGTTTACACAGTTGCAAGTATAGACATGGATGAACATATGCATATGAGGTCTATGGACATGCGACTTCTTTATTGGTGCATCTTACATATATTGGCTTTTTTGTTGTTCAAGTTTCTTTAGAGGATGTACTTGTACTTTCTTAGTGGCCGAGAGTTAAAAATCTATAATCTGACATTTCTCCTTGAAAAAGAAATTAGTGTCTCCAGCTATGTCGATCATGATACCCGTGTTTGACACGTGAAAATGTGGACATCTATTTACATAAAAATATTCAAAAAAAATGAAGTATTTTATGTTACCCTTTTGAGAACTAGATATTTTATTGTCTGTTTTACTAGTATGGCTTTTTTTGTATTGTTATAATAACCAGATACACATATTTGTGTGAATTAGACGTACATATATTTTTAAAATGTATATATCTGTATCCTTGTGTCAAGATATTGTCAAATTACCATATCCGACACACATGCTGCGACACTCATGTGTGTGTTTACATATCATATTAGAAAAGGGTTTGGGTAACACAGTGTCCCTAGCTTTTTTATAGCATATGTCATGCATCTCTCTGTGTATATCTAACTTTGATGTGATATCCTTCTCTATGGTGTGCTACATTTTGCTGGCTTGAGGAGAATGCATGATACTTTGACCATGAGTATGATGCCAGCTGAGATAAAACATATTCTGTTAGTACTTAGCTGGGCCGCAATGTGTATATATGAGATTCTATTTACTGATTAGATTTACTTTGTTTAATTCGATCCACATATTGTCCTTGGCATATTATTAAAACTTTTGTGTGTGTGTGGGTGGTAGTTCATTCTCTACCAATAGATTATATCGTTAGACACAACTTTCCTTGTATGTATCTATATTTAATCTTTACCTCCCTTTTCCCATCCCCTTTTATCTAGATTTGCTAGTCATGCAATATTCAATGGTTGGGTATATTTATAGGCTGCTAATCTTGCATCTACCAATGACAACTCCGAGCTTGGTTACTCATTGTGATATCATACACCACCAATACGCACAGACACAAACACCCGACAACTGCAAACCACACATCCACATGCAATCAGAATCATGGAGAGGTCAGGGAGGAGTTATTTTTGGAATTGGTAGGTCTATTTTTGTGTTGTAGCTAATCATTTGAGGTTTTAGGTGGCTACCATTGCACAAAGGAATACATGTGATTGTATGTTTCTTCAATTTCTCTTCCTCTATGTATTATTTGGCAGACAATGAAGTGAAACACAAACAATTCTTCACCCCTGATTTGCCATTACAACGACGACAACATCAACAAAATGTTTTATCCCCATTTCTGTGGTGTCGACTAAATGAATTCCTTTTCTCCATTCAACATGGTTAGGTCCTCAATTATTAATGTTTGAAATGAAGATCAATGCATGATGGACAGCCTTCTACTCAAACAATGTGTTTAAGGAGGATTGATGGTACATGTGAAGATTGTTACATGTGAATATGAGAACTTGTCAAGTGATATTTTCTTCTTCTATTTTTAAGAGCATATATGAATGACTTCATATATGGCACTTCACATACGACTTCATTCCGTTAAGACTGAAAGGAAATTTTTATAGGACTGTTATTAGGCCAGTTTTATTATATAACATGGAATATTGGGATATAAAGAAACGTCATTCACAGAAGATAAGTGTAACAGAAATACGCATACTTCGTTGGTTATGCTGCAACACAAGGAGAGATAAAGTGATAAATGAATATATTCGTGCTAAGATAGGTGTTGCCCCATCGATGAGAATATGCAAGAAAATCGCTTACGATGGTCTGGTCATGTGCAACGTAGACCTACAAATGCACCAATTCGACGAGTAGAGCTTATCAACGTATGACAATTTAAAAAGCAAAGGGAAGATCGAAAAAAACATGGATGGCGGTGATACGAAAAGATATAGATTCTAGAGGTTTAAATGAGGATATATTACTTGATAGGAATGAATAGAGATTATCAACGTAATCGATCCGGCGTGATTCTTGTTTGGTTCAAGTTGCCTATCCCAAGTTCTTGGGATAAAATGTTTAGTTGTTATTGTTGTTGTATATATGAACAACTTTAATATAAAGGAGTAATCTTATATATGAACGACTTTAATATAAAGGAGTAATCTCACCTTCCTTTATAGTATGGTCAAGCGGTCATGAATGATGATTGTGTGATTATACATGTGGTTTAATTGTAATATGGGTTCTGCTTTCTGCTGCATTCTTCCTGTTCGGACCATTTGCTCAAGGTTGGCATGCTCGAGGTTAAGTGCCTTGCACCTGATTGAGTATTCTAGTGGCTGCTATAACACGTGCAGTCCCACGTCATGTAAACTAAAAATGGATACGTGGTAGATTAGTTTTTATCAAAAAGTCCAAGTTGTGGTTAGACCCTATTTGCCATCCATCACTCTAGTGGGCTTATTAAGTAATATCAGTATGATAGCACCATAATTGTGGATAGGGTTGTAATTTGGCTAAGCTTTTATGCTTGGCTTAATTATGGTATTAAAGGTGGATATGTATTGAAGATTTGATTATGTAAGACTAAAAACTAAGAAATTGTATGTTGTGCCTTCTGTGCTCTGATGAAGTCCCAAACCAAGTGAAGTTAGTGTTGTCAAAATTTATCGTTTGAAGGTGTAGCTTAGAGTGTGTTGTTCAAATTAAACTCTAAGTTCTGCATCTAAGATCTAATTGGGCATTCAAATGGGTGTTGTATAGTGGGTTTAGTCACATTTGGTGGAGCAAAGGGTAGAAAAGTCAAATTCTACTTTTGTTACTTGTGCTCACGTCTGGGAAATTCTATTTGCACATGACATTTTACTCTTGACGCACGGTTTTGAAACTTATAAATAATTACAAGCTTGTCATTATTTTTTTGGACTAAGTTACCCTTATAAATTCCAAACTAAGACTTATTAAAATTTGGAACTACGACTCATCGTTTTCCTCCTCTATTTTCTCTTTAAAATCGTAAATAATTTTTTTGCTATTTAATAAAAACACATCTCCTACAAAATCATCGATTTGATTTCTTGACTCTTTAAAATTTTTTACATTAACGTTTCTGAAAAGATTAGAAGAATTTTGAATTCTTCGATTTCATCATGACAAGTGAAATTTGGATTTGGAATTTGAGTTTAAATTTTCTTATGCAAATAGAAAATTTAAACATGTAATTGGTGTTAAAGGGCAAATCTAAGATACGTTTTGAATTTTTTTTTAGGTTTCATGCATATTTATTTGAAATTTATCATTAATTAGTTTTCTTTTGTGGGGGAGACTTCGCTTGCTGGTCGGGTATTAATACCCGACCAGCATATTTTTTTGATTGGGGATTAATACCCGACCAAAATATTTTTAGCTTTTAAACTAATATCCGACTCAAACAAAAATGGATAAAAATAGGATCGGACGGGTGAGGAGTTAAAGAAAAGGAGGGTTGTTATTTTTGAAAAATTATTTGGACACAGAGAGTAAAATGGTAGTATTTCAAAATAAAAGTTTGGTATAAAGAGTAATTAGGACGCTAAGAATAAAATACCGTGTGCAAATAGAATTTCCCCTCGCGTCTGTTAAATTTGAAATAATGATATCCACTTTTACTTTACTGCTTTAATCCATGTATGTTAAGGCCGCTCCACGGACTATGATCATATCGCTGCTCTGAACTCATTGGTTCTGTTACACCTCCAAAACTACTACTAACTTCTTTGTGCAGATTGCTTTCTTTTATCAGCTAGGCATGTCTTCTCCCCTTAATTGCTTAAGATTCTAACAACTGACATTGTTGACTTGTTATAGAATTTCTCTTCATCGTATCCAACTTCATGAGATTCTAAGCAATAAAATGCTGTTGTGGGCTTTTGTCACTCACCATGCACATTACATCCAAATTTCTTCTTATATGTTCTTCATGGTTTCCATGCAGATGAGATACCAAGTATGTCTGCTACAATCAATGACAGAACATGCTACTATGTGGGCTTTTGTCCCTCAACACCACGCACATCACACCCAAATTTCTTCTTATACATTCTTCATGGTTTCCATGCAGATGAGATACCAAGTATGTATGCTACAATCAATGACAGAACATGCTACTATGTGGGCTTTTGTCCCTCACCATCACGCGCATTACACCTAAATTTCTTCTTATATATTCTTCATGGTTTCCATGCAGATGAGATACCAAGTATGTCCGCTACAATCATTGACAGAACATGTGGGCTTTTGTCCCTCACCACCACGCACATTACACCCAAATTTCTTCTTATACATTCTTCATGGTTTCCATGCAGATGAGATACCAAGTATGTCCGCTACAATCAATGACAGAACATGCTACTATGTTCTCGTGTCTCATAGTAGCTAGTCTAATAGCAACGGCAAGACTTCTTCCTCAACATGACTAATGCAAAGAGGTAAGAAATCTCGAGGTTTCTAGGGGAATAATGTGCTCCTGTAAGGCCTTCCAAGGTCACTCAAACAAACTTGGCTTTCTGCTTTCTTACTTCAAGAGCATAAAATGTTGCTTTGGATCAATGGTACACTAGGACTGGGTTGTTGGCTGCACTTATTTCCTGTAATTTCTTTTTGTTGCTGTCTTTTGAAACATTTTTAATCTTTTTTTCTTTTTTTTTCTTTTTCTTTGCAAGTTGTCCCTTACTTCATTTTTTTCATCCAAGACATTAGTCCAGTGTTACTTATCTCAAGAGCATAAGACGTTGAAACATTGTATCTTTTCCTTACATCTAAGAAAATAGTCCATTCTACAGGGAAAATTCTATTCACGCACACCACTTTGCTCACTATGCCTACCTTTTACAAGTTTACCATTACCTTTTGGGATTATGTTTTTTGCCCCCGGCAGGGGATTATCTCTAATCCCAGACCAGATCCCCGACTAAGAAATGTGGGCCTTTTGAGTAAAGGGGTGTGCGTGAATAGAAATTTCCCATTCTTCAAATTGTAGCTTCCATCGAAAAAACCTCATCCTGATACTCTCTTTGTGATTGCTTGCTCTCCTCTCTTGAGGTGATGCTCTAGTGAAGAGTCTCATGCCATCTTGAAGGGAAATTCTAAATGCACACCATGTTTTGCTAGTGAGCACCATTTTCTCCTATGTTGTAAATCACTTTACTATATAGTATATGGTGCTCACTAGTAAACTGTGGTGCGCATTTAGAAATTCCCCATCCTGAAGCCAAACAGATGGCTTTGTCACATTGAATTCTAGAGCTCAAGATCCTTGCATCTATGTTTCTCCATCCTTTTGTCCCCTTTGAGTAATTTTGGCTAGTGTAGATCACCATTGCTTTATAACTAATCCTCTTTGAGATTGGTTTGCGTATAGGGATGGGTAATGGATATATCCATGGATTAATTTTTTGTCCGACTTGTACAAAATTTTGAATTAAAAATAAAAAATTTATTTTTCTAATTCAGAATTCTGTTTTGGGAGAGCCAAAATTTGGCTCTTTATTTGTGCTATCTGACATTATCGGGTATGGCTAGTGTTTCAAGGGAAATTCTGTATATGCCCATCTTTTTTCATAGTACGCCCACTTTCTACTTCATTGTTATTACTAGTTTGCTATTTTAAATTTTGAAGAAATTTATTTTTATCTTCCCGGTTATATGCTATTCCTACATAGTCCATTTCATGAACCCTAATCTGAAAAGCTCTCTCTCTTCTCCTCTCAATCTCAACCTAAACTGTCAAACTCAAAAAAAAAAAAAAAATGTCCTTTATTCCTCCAAATCTTTTCTCAAATCTTAATCTAAGTACAATTCTAGTTGGAATTTAGAAGTGCGTAGGAGAATTCAAAAAGATTTGCAGACAAATTGTGAAGATAGATAAGACATAGAAGAGAGGGAAGATAGATAAGACATAGAAGAGAGGGAAATCAGAATAAATGCAAGTTGGAAATATTGGGGAGTGTACTTGGTAAAAACCCTTGCTTTTGAACTTTAACATGGGCATACTCAGAAAGTGGGTGTACTTAGAAAAAAGGTGGGCGCATTTAGAATTTCCCATGTTTCCAATGAGCTTCTGATCTAATCGTACAAGATCAAACCATCATATAATTTGGGCATGCAACTGTTGAACTAGGGCATTATAATTTTGGCTGGTCTCTTTTAAAAGTAATTTATTTCTGGCTTCATGCTCTCCAACCATCATGCGTTCTGTTTTCCCTGTCACCATCGATATTCTTTTCTTTTGCTGGACTGTCTCTCTGGAAATAAAACTCACTATCTGAGAGTTGATCTGTCCAAAAAGAAAAGTCAAATGTAAACTTGATGGAGACGACTACCTCTTCTGTAAAAGTTGACCAGTAGATTTTTACATATATGTCCCTTACATTTTTAAAAATTAGAGTTTAGTCTCCCAAATCTTCATATTTATAATTTAGTCTCTTAAATTCTTTAAGTTGTCTCACTTTAGTCACAACCATATTTTTAGCCTGAATTTCCCATTAAACCTCTACTTACTTCACTTTAGCCATCCCTTCTCTCTTTCTCTTCTTATTGAGTTCCCTTCTTTATTCTCCTCCTCTCTCTCTTTCCTCTTCTTATTGGGTTCTCCTGAATTACTCCACTTTAGAGATTAATTGGGAGGAAAGAGAGAGAGAAGAGAAGACTAGAAAGGGGAACTCAATAAGAAAAGGAAGAGTTCGGATAAAAATATGACTGAGAATTAAAGTGAGATAACTTAAAGGATTTGGGGAACTAAATTCTAATTTTTAAAGATTTAAGGGACATTATATTTAGAAACCTATTTTGTTTATAGACTTGCTGGTCATAATAAATGTATCGGTGTTTAAAGAGGAATCACAAGCGAAGGCTGTAGAGTTGTACTATTGCTCAATTTTGTGTTGCTTGGAAGCTTTTACGGGCAAATTTTTAGTCTTTTCTATATAAAAAAAAATTTATTTTTAATTTAAAAATTTGTATAGAGCATACCAAAAATTAGTTTATGGATGCGTCCATTACCATCCCTAAACTGTTGCCCGAGCCCTAAAAGTTGTGAATCAAGGGCTTTTGTTGTTCTTGCATCTGTAATCGATCGTTCATTTGTGAATTTGTCAATTCTACTTTTGTATGGAAATTGGCTTTATCAATTTTGCCTGGTGAGATACTTCTACGGTGTGTTTGGCTACTGAAAATAGTGGAAGCAGAGAAGAAAAGAAATTAAGAAATAACTTTCAAAATGAAAGTAAAATAAGAGAGTTTTTATTGTGATTGTTTCCTAACTTTTAGAAGGAAATAAAAAAAGTACACTAGGAAGTGACGTGATTATTATTTAGTTGATTAAATAAAATAATATTTATATAATTTTATTTGTTTTATATGTATAAAAATATAGCTTTCGAATAGTAATGATGACACATAAATAAAAAGTTAATTTTTTGGCTTGTTCTTCTACTTTCTCAAGATAACCACACGTGTCTAGCGCATAATATGAAAGAGATAGAGGGGCTCAATAAAATTCTATCTCTGTCTAAATAATTATTTTTCTTTTAGTTGCTGAATCTTTTCTATCAATGGATATGAGATAATCTTTATTTTTAATAGAGCTAAAAATATATCTGAATTGATTAGAAGGTCTTTTCGATTGGCTAGAATCCATTACTTGATTGAAAATAAATCTTGTGAAATCATATTGAATATTTGACAATACATTTCTGTAAACTAGTAAGAGTGGTAGAACAAGTATCTCTCTTATATATGGAAGCCCTATCTATAACTTCGATAATACATATATTCTTGAATCTATTTGCATTGATACCAGTTATATTTTAAGACAATAAATATAATATTCTAAATTAATATTTTCTTTTACAACCATGCTTATTGTGGAAAAATTGTTCTCTAATTATAAAATGTCACTTTAAAAAAATAAAAAAAAAGAAATAAAAAGTGATATACACATGCTTAAAACTTTTTAAAAAAAAGAGGGAAGTTTTCAAAGGAGCACACCAATTTTCTTAGTGAGTCCATTAAATAGTAAAATTTTAGTTCGAACTGGAAGTTGAGAGTGGAAGTTGAGAGGTGGGCTCACTAGGAAAACTGGTGTGCTCCTTTGGAATTTCCCAAAAAGAGCGATCCATTTTCCAAGAACCTTGGAGTCGTATCTTTCTAGAAACACATTTTTAATTTTAATTTTATATTCAACCGTCTCGCCAGCTGGACCCAATCCCCGCGGGCCCCAACCCCTCCCAGCCCCCAATACCCGCTACCGTGGGCCCCGCCCCACCCGCCACGTCACCACCCCCTCCCTCCTCAGCTCAAAACTCCAAACCCAACGAACCCTCTCGATCCAAATTCTCCCTCTCCCCCCCTCTCTCTCTCTCTCTCTCATGGCGCTCTTCCGCTCTCTCTCCCGCCTCTCTCGCTCCTCGGCCTCGTCCCCCCTCTCTCTCCCCTCTAAATTCTCCCTCGCCAATTTCTCCACATTAGCCGCCGGCAGCCTGGGCCCCACGGCACCGCCGAAGGACAAGCCCCGCGTCGTCGTCCTCGGCACCGGGTGGGCGGGCTGCCGGCTGATGAAGGAGATCGACACCAAGACCTACGACGTCGTCTGCGTGTCGCCGAGGAACCACATGGTGTTCACTCCGCTGCTCGCCTCCACGTGCGTCGGAACCCTAGAGTTCCGCTCTGTCGCCGAGTCCCTCGGCCGGATCCAGCCCTCCATCTCCACCACCCCCGGGTCCTACTTCTTCCTCGCCAAGTGCACCGGCATCGATCCCGACTCGCACACGGTGAGTAGATTCGGATCGAGATTCGAATTGAATCGGTCAAAGATTCGATTCTTCTTAGCTGGATGAATTTGTGGAAAAAGATTCGATCTTTTTGAGTTGTAGTTGTTGAATTGACTATGCGATCAACTTTTCCATGTCCAAGAATCTGTTTATTTATTTGTTTATTTATTAGGGGTAGACTTTAGCTCACATTCAAATTCAACTTTTGAACATTCCATAAAAGTTTCAAGTCGATCGATCTTGTTTAAAGTGGCCTAAAATGATGTATCAAACAATTTAATTTGTATTTTCTTTTTTTATGCATCAAGTAGACATAAAATGGATGGATGAAACTCGCATTTTGTTTACATCTATGATTTTGTACACAAAACTTCTTGGTTCAATCAACTAGCACACACCTATTCTTATTAGGTCTCCGCTATAATTATACATCATTAAACTAAACAATTTGGAGTGTAGGCCGTTCATTGACTACTTGATTCATAAGTAGGAAAACATGTGATCTTTGGATTTTAGGAATTATGGAGGTTGTGTATCAACTCTTAACACCTATTCTTGTTCAGTCTCAGCTATCATTATGGATCGTTAAACTAAACAACTCGCAGTGTAGGCCGTTCATTTTGTGACTGCTTGATGCATAAGTAGGAAAGCCATGTGATTTTTGGTTTTTTAGGAATTATAGAAAAACTTGAAGTGGATGGGAAGGATTTACCTCTAAAATCTGATGATTCACGAAGAATTTAAGATATGTCTTATTTATTTATTTGAAGTATAGTGCTTTTGGCTGAATTTGTAGAAAAGTTTGCTTTTTTGAGAAGAAATCTTCTAAAGTTGCTTGGCATATGGTGGCTTCCTGTTTTTTTTTAACTAAATCTCTTTTTCTAGGCCATTTTTTTCTCTAAGATCTTTTAAGAATGAGGGAGAAATTTAGAAAGCTACTGGGAAATGAATATTGCTTTTACTAAGTAAATATGGTAAATTTTCTTAAAAAGTTGATCAGTAAATGTGGAAATCGATGAGGATTTTCTTCGAATTTATTAGACAAATATGAAATAAGTAACATATCAACTATATGAAGAGGTTTCTTGTTATTTTCATTGTGATAATTGGTCGAACCAACTTTTCGGTATAAGAAAGATCCAATTTATTTTTATTTTGAGTTTGTGTAAATCATTTTGCTGTTTTAATCTTTTTAAATGCTTAGTCCTAAGTGATTGTCATCCAGAAAAGGGTATTTCTTGTAAAGCCTAAGAAACTGTGAGTGTTATGGACCTGACTGAAAATCTTTGTTAGTTAGCTTGTGCTGCTCTATATCTGTAAGATAGAAAGTTATGCTGATGCCAGTCATTGTAAATAAATGAGATCTACTTTCATTTCAGTATTCCCTTCCCATTAAAATGATGAAATGAAGAATCATATTTAGTATTTGTCATGAATAGTTGGGAATTTCTTTTGTCCTTAAGGCTGAGCCTTTGTGATGCTATATAAGGTGCACTGTGAATCTGTTACTGATGGAGATGGCAGCAGAAACATTACGGAACCATGGAAATTTAATGTGGCATATGACAAGCTAGTTATTGCATCCGGAGCTGAGGCCTCTACCTTTGGGATCAAAGGTGTGAAAGAGCATGCAATCTTTCTTCGTGAAGTGCACCATGCACAAGAGATCCGCCGGAGGTTGCTCCTTAATCTAATGCTGTCTGATGTACCTGGTAAGTAGTTGTTAGGAGAGTTATGCTTAAGATGTTTTCGGACGATACTGAGGGGCTAATTCCCAGTGAAATCCAATGTAGCTTTAGTAAATATATGAATCATGTTCCTTACCTATTTGGGTGTGAGCTAGGTTTTTTAGTTCAAGTGCAATGATGTGACACGAGTATCTGATACCTATATACTCTTGTTAGTTATGTCTACTTCAATGATTTCTGCATCTCTTTTGTAGCTTTTAATGTCTTCATTTTTTTTGCTATAATCATGTCTTAGTTAATTTAATTGCTTAGATGATATCCTGGTTTGAATTGAACTCGTTCAGTTTACCAAGGTTAACATCCAAGGGGTTATTAAATTTAAAATTATAAGAAAATATACGAGACACATTTTCATCCACATGTGGAGTTGAGTACATTAGCATCCTACTAGTAAGGTATTGTAGCACCAAATGTAACTTGCTCAATATTTCACTTGAGGGCAAAAAATGCAATATGCATACATGCCAATTATAGCTTCGGACAAGATTGATGCATATGGGAGTCTGTCCATCATCAAATCTGCCTCTCTTTGAACTCGACATCCTCGGCGGGGGGCGGGGTATGTGGAAATCCAAATATACATTGCATAAGTTGAACACATACTGGTGAATATATTAAGGGGTTGCGAAGTTGATGTGCTTCCTTCATCTATTGAACACTTGTTGAAGGAAGAGAGACATTTTGGAGGTGAAGTTGGTGGCGAAGTTGTCGAAGATGGGAGTGGTGAGAGTGGTGGAGTTCCTGACATTATTATCATCTAGGCATTTTTCCCTCAAAATAAGCAATTCAGTAGGGCTTGATTAAGATTTAAGAAAACTCGATAAAATGAACGACCAAACTTAGAGACTGGCTTGTCAATCTTTTGTGAGTTGGTGCGAAATCCTAGCTTAGGTTATTACATGCATATGTGAGCTTTGCCAAAAATTTTAAGGTCAACTGGTAGATGGGGCACTTACCACTTTTGAATGTGTTTTGAGCTTATGCACTGAGGAGTAAGCCTCCAAACTCACCTAGACCGAACGGTTCTAGATGGAGAGAATAATGGGATAATCTATATTAAAATAGTAAAGTGAGTCAATTGTGATTCCGAATAAGATATGGTTATTATTATACGATATCCAATTAATAACAAATCTAATAAAAAAATAGGAAACTTAGATTAAATCTTAATTTGATGTGTCTCACAATCCTTGAGAAGTTTGGATTGGAAAAATGCCAGAGAAGTTCAATAGGCGAGAGAATTAAGGTTAGCTACTAGAAAGACTAATCCAATCCATAATGATGTACCAAAAAATACAACGAAATCGTTGTGTGGAAGAGGACCCATTTTGACGGGAGCAAACTACTCGGTAGAATACACCATCCTTGACCCTATATAAACATAGGAATTTGATCAACTTGAAGTTCACTTCGACTACTCTACTACTAAGGGAGAAAGCGAGAAAATGGATATGGCAGAGGGGCATTTCTCAATCCGTAACCAATCGATTGTTGTGTTTGTCTGACTAAAAAAAATAGGAAAACCTTGCCAGCTAGATGACAACATTCTAAGAAGCAACTCCTATGATGGGCAGTGTACCAGAATATTCAAATATACAATCTTACAACAACAACTAAACTTTTTATTCTAAGCACTTAGGGACGGCTACATAAACCAAAAGAGCCTTCTCCACTCATTCCTATCGATCATTCAAATATAGAATCTTATTTACTCTTAAAAAATAGAAAGTCTTATCTTCTATATGGCAATACTGTTAGAACAGAAATCTGGAATAATGGAGGTGTCAAGTCTTAGCAAGCATAAACCAGTTCAAATTTGAGTTGGCTACTTCATAATCAAAATGTTTCCTTAGCAAGACATCCCAATAAGTGGATCTCAATGTGTTTGTCTAATCGTTTGACTGAAGTTATATTTTGCAAATTTGAGCAATAAATTTCTGTACAGTAATGATATAGGAAGAATAAATGTGGATGCAGGTATATCTGAGGATGAGAAATATAGACTACTGCATTGTGTTGTTATTGGAGGTGGTCCAACTGGCGTTGAGTTCAGTGGTGAACTCAGTGACTTCATTATGAAAGATGTTCATGAAAGATATTCCCATGTTAAGGATCACATCCATGTGACTCTAATCGAGGTATGCTTATTAGAGATCTTATATGATTAAGTTGCCTTTTTTTGCTAATTGATGCATGGTTTATATGCTCAAGGTATATTTTTGCTAGTTGACTTGTAAATAATGTATCCCTGATGCTACAATTGCTTGTCATATTTAAATAATCTTCTTTTACTTACAAAATAAACTTGCTATTGTCCAGGCAAATGAAATATTGTCATCCTTTGATGATCACCTAAGACATTATGCTATGAACCAGTTAACTAAGGTATGTGATTCTGCTTCATGACAAGATAAAATTTTCTTCGAATTGCTTTTAGTCTTACTTAGATGATATCTTTTTCCTTAGTTATATTTCTTATAATAATTAGAATGTGTTCTGTTATCATGGTGAATTCACTAGTTTGAAAATATTATTAATTGGTTTCTGTTTCAAATTCAAACCTGAAATTAGCATTATGCAGTGTTTTGACGAACTTGTACCTTTCCTTGCAATGAAGGTATCAATCATGATATAGTCAGGTTTGCTGGAGGCGTATGCATCTTTTCCCAATTGTTCAAGTTTGCATGCAATATTTAATGCTTGATAGAATCTTGGATGTTTTGATCAGTTCAGATCAATTTGGTTTCAAATGAACAATGAAACTTTAATTAAATTATACTTGCTTTTTTCTAGAAACGGAAAGGTGAATATTCTAATAAATCTACTGCTTAAAATAAGCCATGCTTGGTAAGGAAGATAAAAGGAAATATTGTTGGTCCGGTTCTATGAATTTAACTGATTTGTGGCAACGAAATTTTCTGCATCAGAATGACTTGTCTAGGGATCTGGAGAATAGGATATAAACATAAATGTAAAGGAAGAAAGAAGCGTGACAAAACAAAGTAGTTGAGAGGGGAGAGAATGATTGAGACAAGAGAGAAATCAAAGAGACACAAAGAGCATTGCTGCAGAACTGAATATGAAAAGCAAAAAGCCTCTGGTTGGGCCATTTAAAGGTATGACAGTTATGAAAGAATCAAATAGCCCTCCCTAACATGGCAATCCTCCATTTTTTGGGCTCGAGGATACGGCTAACTCTACATTTTTAAAAATAATAGAATGTATATATTACTTGTACTATAATAACCCTTGATTATCTTTAAACATAAATAAATAAATAAATATAATAATAAATGTGACCTTTCACTTTTCATATCCTCCAAAACCTTTAATCTTCTCTAACTTCTAAACTTTTTATCTTCTCTAATCTCCCAACTCTCCACCTTCTCCATAATTCAATCATGAAACCTCCAATTTAATTTTTCCCTATTAATTCTAAAAATTAGTTATCTAAATTAAGTCGAGACCCTTTCATATTCTAAACACCCAATTTGAAACCTACATAAACTCACATTTCTAACATATTTCATACATAGAGACCTTCCTCTAAAATTCTCTCCTCATCTCGTCGAAGTAATTCGCTGGGGCCACCATCAGAGCTGCAGGAGTTGCCGCCATTAGAGCCGCCACTTCTCCGGAGATGCGCACGTTCCTTATCTTTCCACCTTTTGTATTCCTAGCCTTTTGTCAAAAGGTTAGTAATAAACTGTCTTTTTCTTATTTGGATTAAACTATTATAATGGATCTTAGAACTAGTTTACCCATTACCAAATAACCCTAATGACTTAGAAATAACATCCACCATCTTATAGACCCAATAAAATAGATCTAAACCCGTTTGTAGCTTTCAGATCCTTTAAGACTATTTTGCCTTAAAATCAATTTTTGAGTGCCTTAAACATATTGAAAAATCACAAAAAAATCATCTAAATTTATATTAATCTATTTTTGATATTCTTAGAATATTTTTAATGTGTAAATTGCTACGTTGATCGACATCAGGAAACGAAATCCAGGTGAGTTCATTTATTAACTCACTAATCATGTCGTTCTCCTTAACTATTTATTTTTTTAATGATTTGTTATCTCATATAAAATCATCAATTACTTATTATTATTTCTGTTGTCGAAATTCTGTCATTTTTTTTATTCACTTGTTATTAAATTTGTCAAATCACATAGTATAATTAGATTTTTAGAATAATCATATATACAATATTTAATAAATTACATAAAATCTATAATCGTGAAAAATATTGTTTACGATATTATTTTGTTTCGGTATCTCGGCAAGTTGTCTTGTATGCTGGTTATCTAATTAAGGAACGTGAATAGCATGGAAAATCTCCTAACATTCATACTTATCTGGCTGATACTCTATGATATCTCAAATTAGTAAATTTTGATTTGACCAATTGTGATTTATCCAATGAAGTATAAATTAAACACTCTTTACACTATGTTATTAATAAACTAATAAAACCTAATTGAAATATTATACCTAATATAATCCATATACAAATTATGAGAATAAGATTCTAGACTTGATATGAATTCTATTTTAATGACACTGGGTTGAGAGAGAAATTGAATGATGAAAATATACTATGTTTCAATTCTAATATGTTAAGTTATACAACTAAATAATTCGCACATCATAGGTGCATGATAATTTGTTGGATCGTACATTATTATTATTATTATTATTATTATTATTATTATTATTATTATTATTATTATTATTATTCATATTTGCCACACGGCATGTCCGACTTAGCACCGTACAATCCATGTGACCATTTCCTTAGTCTATATATGAAACAATCAAAACAGTGATATCATATCAATTAGTTTTTCCAATTAAATGACATTCTACATAAAAACACTCTTATTATAAATCTACAAGATGACATCAGCCTTGATCTATGACTGTTAATATTATTGTTACAAATTAATACAATATTTTTATATTCTTTCAAATATTTTTACATATATTTGGTTGCAATCTGACAATATAGGTATGCATGTCCAGACTTACCGATAGACATATTAGAACTAATATAGGATCTAGTGTATTTTGAAGAGCATGTTGAAGCCCAATCAAGTATTAGAGTTTCATTATTTTATCTTATTTAGTTTTGTCGTATTCTGTTATTCTTTTAATTATATCTTAACTCCATTCCAATAAATGAAAAGTCAAATAATTGTTAAATTTTTCTACCATTATTATTGAATATTATTTTGGCAAGTGTATTGATATTTTATCAGAGACTTTAACAAATTCAAGCCGAATATATTGCTGGTGTCTACTACACGTGCTCGTATATCTTATATCGGGAGCGGGGCATGGCATGTACATGCACACATGCGCGTGCACACACACACATAGGATTGTTATTTACATATTGCATAAGCAAATATAGTAAATGAACTATAAAACATTACTTTTGGTCAAAAGATCGCCATATTGTTCCCCACCTTGTATATATTGTTGCAATCTAGTTGAATATTGGTAAGTATTGAACACATGTATTGTTGATAACATGGCCAGGCACACCAATTTTTTGTACGAAGTTACCTTACACATTGTGGAAAAAAAGTAAAGCCATATTATTTTTGGCTTTAAGGGGCTTCAATGTGTAAACACACTTGCAACCTTAGAGGAAGAGATGGTGAATAGGCTTGGCCTAAATTGATGTTTTTCGACTTTGAATCGATCTAACAAATTATATAATGCAAGCAATAAATAAACATGAAAGTAAAGAAATAGGGAGAAGAGAATGAGACGACATAAAGGTATATCATAAAGGTGCATCCATCCCAGGAATATGTCCCCTGCCAAGATCTGCTTGGACTTTAATCCTAATTTACAGGCCTCAAGTGTATACCTTGGCCTGCTCGATTTTTGGATCCAGGAAGACCTCATATTGCCTAAAACTCGTCACCCGAGGCTAGTAAGACTGCATACCAATATTTTTCTAAATGTCGGCCTTTACAACGATATATTGCCCGATATAACACTTTAGAGGGTCTGTTAATACCACATGAAAGTCCGATGTTGATTCATATTCTCAAATATATTATTCGATATCTCGCTATCTAATATGAAAACTTCCTCCCAAGACTAACCTAATATTCGATATTTAGAAGCTTGCATAACAATGCAAATCGTGTTTGAGATTTTTTGATTAATTGAGAAACCCAACTTACGTGCTCTTAATATCAAGATATGACAATATTAGCACTATTGGTGAACAATATGCATCAGTAAAAGTAACGGTTTAGATATCTAAAAAAAGGATAAGAAAATTGAATCATGTAACTCTTGGTGGTCTATGGATGTAATGAAGAGTAAAGAAAGAGCAGGTGGAATTTTCACTCTTGAAACAGTTTCTCACAAACAAAATCCAACAAGAAGGACAAGATATAATTAAGGATCTACGAGAAACTCAAGTTGAAGCACTAGAAGATATGATTAAGGGTATAAGAAATTCAAGTTGAAACACTCTTGGCCTCTCCTAAGAGTAGCTTCAAAGATATAAAAGTTGTGGCTTGGAATCTCTGCGGAATTCTCTTGAGAAAGTAGCTTTGAATTGATGAATGGAGAAGAGAAATTTGGCTATAAGGTTCCAACTGCTCATTTTAGAGCCAGGTTTGAATGCCCATTTAAAATGGTGTCACTTGTTCCGGCATGTCAGGCTGCAACCTGTTCTTTGTTCTGAGTAAGTGTCTAGTTTAGAGCATCTATTTGAATTAGAGAGAGGCATGAGTTGAGCATCCACTCAAACTGGATAGCTCCCAGCCGCGACCTGTTCTTGTTCTGAGTAAATGTCTAGTTTAGAGCATCTATTTGAATTAGAGAGAGGCACGAGTTGAGCATCCACTCAAGCTGGATAGAGCCCAGCAACAACTTTATTTTTATCTGTTGCTTCTCGTGAGCAAATTTCAAATGGATCCCTCAATCATGTGGGGAAGTATCCGATCAAAGTTGACGTTCTCAAAGTGATTTTTTTTTTTTTTGGGTACAACAAGTAAGTTCACGTAGGTTCCACATTATGAAATGGTGCCTAGAGAAAATGAGTTGGTATGGTCGTTCTTATGGGGATTTGAATAACATGGGCATCCATCAAAAGAAATGGAGCCCAGGAGATTTTATCTCATGCTAGATGAATGATAGAAATAACTTGGTTCATGGGATCTGAAAAATGAACATGGAGAATCAATTATCTCATGGACTCAAGAAAATGATTAGAAATTAAAAGCTTAGGCTTGAGCTATAAAAACAAATGCAAATAGGTTATGAATAATTGTTTATACGAGCTTAGTATAAAATAGAGAAAATTGAGAATGGCTCATATAATTAAAAGGTGGTCATACCGAAGACATGGGAGATATCCTAATGGCAACAAGTTGATTTCTTATTGTTTACCTTAAAATGAAGGTCCTAATAAAGTGAAATGTAGCTTTATGATGGGATGCTTGAAGTGTGTGTCACGCCGATCTTTGATCTTGCTATTCAATAAGATATGAAATTTGAATCTCTTATAGAAATATTCCTCTAACCTCCTCTTGTGTTGATTATCTTGAGCAGTCAAACTTTGATATCAAAGATTTATTTCATCCAAACTCCAAGAGATGAGTATCATGCCAATTAGAACACTAAAATGAAAATTAATACACTTATTACTAGATTAATTAGTTGCTATCACTATAGCACACATATAAGGTCAAAATAGTGAATGTATATCAATTTGAACAAAGCAGTTGTTCAGTCAGGCTATCCTATCATCATATCTAGATTGACAGGATTTACCTCCATATCCTTCTTGAGGACCTAAGACTATCTGTTCATGAGATCTTATACATATAAACTGTAAAGAACAAAATTCACATGACTTTGGCTGGCATGTCCTTTTCATTTAACAAGTGATGTAAAATATAGTACCACAGCCTAATTAAACGCACATAGAGCTCCTTCCAAACGGATTTGGCTAAATCTTGCCCAATTAAAGTTGACCTTAGATTATTAAACATGGAAGATTCACAATGTTAAAGTTGATGTATACTATCTAAAGTGCCTAAAAACGGAAAAAAAAATTATAATTTTCTCTTCCATGCGTCAAGCAGATAAAATAAATGGTTATTAGGTTTTGAACATATTGCACTATTAATCTAACCAATTCGCTAGGTACCACCATTCTTTGTGTGCTTATTTGATGCGTGGACAAGTTTTTCTTTTTCTTTTTTTTATTTTAGTGTTTTAGCACTTTAAATGATGCAGATCAATTTCAATTGAATGGACTTTCTACATCAATTTTGAATGTTAAGATTTTAATTCCAAATCAGCCTGGAAGGAGATGTCTGTGTGTGTGTACATGCTTGCATGTGTGTGTCTATAAATGTGCACGTGTGTGTGTGTCTATATATATATATATCAACTTCAATGGTGTGGATTGCCAAAATTGCCCCCCCCCCCCCCCCCCCCCCCCCCCCACCAAAAAAAAAAAAAAAAAAAACACATTCACAAACACATGTATATGATATAAAAAAAAAAAAAAAAAAATGGATGCTTGACGTTCATAAGCTAGAATGGGAACAAATCTATGAACTAAATCCTTGGCGACTTCAAAGGCATTCTCGGTGACTTATGTCCAAGCTTGTTTGGCAGCAGGGGATAGGAGTACCAAGCCAAGAAGTTAGAAAGGAAAGCCATTAGTATTTGGTTAGGAGCATTAAAGTTTGACTTTGGATTGGTCAACTACAATTTACAGATATGAGATTATTGATTGACAAGATTAGTTAAGAATGCTTAATAGATGGCCTCTTAATTGCTATAGCTAGGGATCATGGTACTTTTGTCAAGGGATTCTGAAATATAGATTACTTACAACTAAGGTGGTTTGGTGATGTCAATCTATGAGTGAGTGTAATTGGACCTGACACAGCTTTTCTCAAGTTGTTGTGTTAACATACCCCACAACCAGGTTTAAAATCTTATACTAGTATTTTGGTTAATGGATTATGGTATCAAAATCGGCAATATTGGATGTATCATATACGCAATATCAAAAATAGCAATAAATATATGTAATGTACACCAATTTGATAGGGTCTATTTCGTATTGAGTTTTTTAAATTTCAATACAATATTTGCAATGCATATCGGTATCAGCTCATATTTGAAACCTTGCCCCATAGTTTGCTATCAGAGTATCAGATGATTTTGATTTTTCAGATCTGTTAGAAGCTCAATGTCATAATAAAAATAAGTTGGGCGTCAGTGTTTCTACCTGATAATCCATATTGTCATCAATTAGAACTTGGTGTTATAAATGTGTATATTGGTGTTTACTTTAGTTGAGTTTATGAAAATGTTGTGTACTTCGACTTATATGCTGGTGCTGGTTTTAGCTAAGCCTTCTGTGTTCAGGTAGGTGAAAGAAAATGGCATGTACTTTTACCTTTATGTTGATTTTGAATTTAGCTAAATCCTTTATGTAAATTCAGTATCCAGGACGGCCTATTGTTTTTGTTAGTTTCCTGTTAAACTCTAGGATAAATTTTTTTTCATAGTTAATATTGGATAATTTATTTTTAACGAACGACTTTTTTAATGTAGTTTTTCTTGAGTTTTTTCTCATGACTTTCAGGTATAGTGCTACAATTGCCACAAATGGAATTTGTAAATTTTAAATTTTGTGAGTTGATCCCTTCTGCTCCGTGCTTTTTCAGTCAGGAGTTCGCCTTGTCCGCGGAGTTGTCAAGGGTGTTGAACCTGAGAAGATAATTCTTAATGATGGCACAGAAGTTCCTTATGGACTCCTTGTATGGTCAACTGGAGTTGGTCCCTCACCTTTTGTCCATTCTTTGCAATTGCCAAAATCACCTGGTGGAAGGTATGCCTTCCAATCAAAAGGCCTTTTTTTTTTTTTTTGATGCAATAAGACTTTTAGAGAGATTTTTGAAGACAAACCACAAACAACAGGGATGCTTGATTTTTATAGCTTATTCATTTATTACGTACAACAGGATTGGTGTGGATGAATGGCTACGTGTCCCCTCTTTAAAGGATGTGTTTGCAATTGGCGATTGTAGTGGATATCTTGAAAGTACAGGCAAAACCATACTACCAGCCCTTGCCCAGGTTAGCTACTACAATGCTACCTTCTATCATGTTCTTCCACATTACTCGTTGTTGAAATACATATCGAGGTAGCCCATTTACAACGAATCAATGTACAATCCGGAAAGATATCACCAATATAGACCGTAATCAAACACATTTACCAATGGATACAGATCATTTCAAACTAACAAACAACAAAACAAATTTATAAAAAAAAAAAAAAAAGGAAAGAAAGAAAGAATACACATGCTTAAAAATATTTCGATCTGTGTCAGTTTATATTTATCTCTTGCCTTTAATATATATAAATTAAAGGCAACAGAATCTGTTACTGTTATCTTTAGTTGATCATGCCTTGTGAATTCAAGTCTAATTATTACCTTAATTTGGTGCTCCCTTGTTTTGGTAGTTTTATATCTGATACTTCACTGTAATTATATGACCTTAACCCAAAAAAAAAAAAAAAATCTAATGAACAGGTTGCAGAGAGGCAAGGAAAATACTTGGCTGGATTATTGAACCGGATTGGTAAAGAGGGCGGAGGATACGCAAACAGACCGACAAACTTGAAATTAGAAAAACCATTTGTCTATAAGCATTTGGGAAGCATGGCAACAGTTGGGAGATTCAAAGCTCTTGTTGATCTTAGGCAGAGCAAGGTTACTTTTCCCACTGAAACCATCCTTCTAACTTCCAACTTCTCGACAAATTAGTTAACTGACCTAAAACTCATTTTGCAGGAATCAAAAGGACTGTCACTTGCAGGTTTCACTAGCTGGTTCATTTGGCGATCAGCCTACCTAACCCGCGTGGTTAGCTGGAGGAATAGATTCTACGTTGCAATCAACTGGCTTACCACCTTGATATTTGGTCGTGATATCACTCGCATCTAGAAGACCAGAGATTTCACAAATTCTAAAGCGTGGGAGCAAATTTTGGTTCTTTTCTTGTATGCTACACGAACTTTGATCCTGTTAGCGCAAAAATAAGCTTATATTCTAAAAGCGATTTGCTTCTTCAATCTTTGTAAAGCTACAATATTGTTTGTTGGTTGTATGTAGAACTTGTATAATTCGTCCAGATCTTCTTTCTGTTTCTTTTCCATCAATTAGAACATCTCAAGCTGTTGAAATTTTGTGAAGTTAAGTCTTGTTATGTGTGTGTTTTAAAGTTGTGATGCTATGTTCTAAAGTTGTGGCATTATTGTTTGCACAAAAATGCTTGCATTTTTTAAAACTTTTTGTGATTCTTCACACAATGCAGCAGGTTTGATGTTGCATATGCCTCCATTTCTGCTTCAAGAAAAACTGGTTTGTGATGAAAGCAACGCTCTGAATCATTGAATGTTTCTTTTTGTATGAAGAATCAAATAGCATCTTGCCAACAACAACAACAACAACTAACCAAATTTTTTATTCTGAATACTTGTGGGTAGATTATATGAACCAAAAGAGAATTATGCTAGATCAGTTAGATGGATGATTCTTCTCCATTCATTCTTATTGAGTAATATATCTTCATTTAAATCTCTAATGTTCGATTATCTCTTCACTCTTTTAACTTATCTTATGCTACGCTGATAAATTCTACTCATTGCTAAATTCTACTCATTGAACTAAATTATCGTAAGTAATTTTCTTGTGTATTTTCTTCAACAAGAATTATGCCTATCTCAGTCTGAATATTCTCATTTCTTATTTTATCTCTTTTTGCGTTATCGCACATTCAATGAAGCATGCACATTTCCGCTACGCTTATTTTATATGACTGACATTTTTTTATAATCCCATATTCCGTGTCATATAATAAAACTGAACTTATAGCAATCCTGTAAAATTTTCAATTCAGGCTAAGCAAAATTTAAATTCATGCAAACTAATTTCCAAAAAAAAAAAAAAGAATGCATGAAAGAGCATATGTTATATAAAAGTACATTCCAAGATGAATTTCAAACAAGATTGTTCAAGATTTAGCTACTGTGCAAGATACAAGGTATCATATACTGAACCCCAAGCAAGATTGTTCAAAATTTTGGCTATTTCAATGTGATGCAACACTCCAAGTACTGAATGTTTCAACAATATCGTTCAAAAAGTGTAGTCTCTGCACGCTTCGATAGCTCTCAGAGCTTCACGGTTACATTTCTTGAATGCTTTGAAGCTGAAGCTGCCGTTCCTACATTTTGTTTAGCTAGAGAGCATCCTCTTGTGGCGCGACAACTGACAAAATCTGCAGTGTGTGAATGTGTGCAGTCCCCGTAAGATGAATGAGCTTAAAGGTTTTGATCTATAGTAGTCAAATGCATGCAGCTGCTCATGATTTCATACCTTATCTGTAAATTGTCGAAACATTGGCCATTCCATCGCTTTATCCAATTCCTGTAAAAATGGCTGAGCGACTTGAGCATACGAATGATCCCAAATGATCCCTTATGGGAGCTAGGGATGGTAATGAGCAATTTTTGGCATCTTCTATCAAAATTTTAAATTAGAAAAATGAAATTTTTATTTTTAATTCAAAATTTTGATTATGACAGGCCAAAAACTGCTCCATAGACGCGCCCATTGTCATCCAATTGGGAGCTGGGGGCAAAAGAAGCGAACGGCTAATAATTGTTCGTCCAGCAAAACTTACATTTTCTGCGTCTTTGGAGACATCGATCTTCTGTATCAGTTTCTGCACATTGACATCCTCCAAGAAACCTCGGATCTCATTTGACTCCGCTGTGCGAAGGAAAGCCATTAGAACAGATGTTATTATGACATATAGATCGAAGATTAAATAGATTGAAGACACTTTCTACTTGGTAAGAGAATCAAAATAAGGAAAATATTTCAGAGAATAAATACGGTGATCAACGGCTAGTCTCTGTATAAACGAATTTCTCACATTCATAATGCATCGTGTGATATTAATTTAGAACCCAAAGAAACGAGGTACAACATTAAACCACTACCAACTCGCTGGGCAGAGATTCCTTGGAGGGGAAAAAACCTATAGCACTTATCGTAAATCATCCGTAGATATTTTTATACAGAAACAGGATCTTCTGTTTGCTAAAGATATCCATATCGCCAAGTAGCGTACCCCGAGTTCACAGAGTTTATGAATAGCACAAGATAGCATTTACCATGTACGCTGAGCTAAACTAAAGATGTTAACGATAGAGGTTGTAAAAAACACGTGTGCATAGTTTCTACCATTGAGATACTTCAGGAGTGAAGAAACGGATAAAAGATAAAGAGTTAAAAAGGCGACTTGGAGAAATTTATGTCAACTGTTCAATTCAAGAACTGTGCCAACAGGTAGCACCCAAAGAAGTATAGTTGATGAACAGAAAGCAATAAGTTAATACAGTTTTTAGTAGGATATATACTGTACAGGATTTTGGAAGCAGAAAGCATCAATTAATAGAGAACTAACACAAACAAGGAGGGGAGTCTCTCTAAATGAGTCTCCAAGCATGTCAGGAAAGACACATTCAGATGACACGTGTTGTTGGGGATAATAAAGGCCAGATATGATCAGAAATATTATTAATAAATAGATCATATCAGATTAGGAATTCTATCTGATTTAGGTTTTATTATTGAAGATTTTTCTAGATTTGATTTTATTATTAGGGATTTCACTAGATTTCGTTATTTTCTATTAATAAGACTTATAAACAGAACTTTCAAGCAGTGAATGATATACAACAACAACTAAGCCTTTTATCCCAAGTATTTGGGGTAGGCTACATGAACCAAAAAAAAGAATCACGCTGGATCGATCACTTTAATAGTCCTTCTCCATTCATTTCTATCATGTAATATCTCCTCATTTAAAGCTCTAGAATCCATATATGTTCGTATCACCTCCATCCATGTTTTTTTCGGTCTTCTCTTTGTTTTTTTAATTTGTCCTACATTGATAAACTCCCATCGTCGAACTAGTACATTCGTAAGCCTACGTTACACATCACCAAACAATCGTAAGCAATTTTCTCGCATCTTCTCATCATTGGGAGCTACACGTATCTTAACACGAATATCTTCATTTCTCACTTTATCTCTCCTAATGTTGCCGCATATCCAGTGAATGATATGATATTGAAAATTAAAACCCTAGCATACCGATTTGCTACTGCTTTGAAAATATTTCTTTGTGGATTCTTTAAAGGTGAGTGTGGATTCGCAAGCCAGAACCCTAATTTGTTCTTCCCTAAATCCATCAAAATCCCCAAATTCCACCATTAAATTATAATTTCTTTCACCACAAAACCTAATTTGGCTTCCACCCTGCATCACATGCTGTGAGAGAAATTAAACAAGTAGCAAGCAGAAATGACAGATTTTGAAGAGTGAATACACAATATAGTCAATATGATAGCATAGAGAAGAAATAGCAAGACAGCATCTCAAGGAACAAATGCACAAATACACATTGTCATGTAACATTGAACAAGTACCTATGGATTGTAGTTGTTTGTTGTTAAGAACACAACTCGGGTCATTAACTTCCAGCGATCTCTTAGGAAGCACTACAACTGCGGCAAATATGGCCAGCAAAAATCACAAGTATCAGTCATATCATTCATAGAACTTGTTAGCTCAAATATAAGCATTTATTAATCTAATAACTCAAAGAAAAGAAACGAAGAAGTTTTTTTCAGTTTGAGACCCCACCCTTCTCTCAGAAAGAGAACGAGAGAAGTCCAAGACTCACATAAATTGTTGCTTGATCAGTTATATACAAACCCATTACAAATTTTTCTAAAACAAACATACGCGTGCTCACACACAAAGGCGTAACTTTCTTCTTTTGCAAGGTACACGCAAAGGTATAACTGAAATAAAGCTAACTAAGATACAAAGAGAAATAACGAACAAACAATCAAATCCTAGTTACTGACACGGTCCTTGTTTGGCCAACTAAGTCCATTAGTCCAAGGACACTCGCCAACCAGAGACATCATAAAATTATAGATAGAGCTACGACAAATCATCTAACAATCAAGAAAGAGTCGGGGCACTCCTCAAGCATAATTTGATGAATGATGAAATGAGTTTATAGTCAAGTCATAAAGTCTTGGAATGTTACGTGATGCTTCCAAGGGAGGCGTCGTCTTTTGGCAAGGAATCTCTGCAAGAACCAAATGAAAAATTATTTCAAGCATGGAAGAAAATATAACACTATTTACTAGAAAATATATATAACAAGACATTTATTGAGCTGAATTGGGAGAAATAAACATGTAGCATCAGTAAACAATATTTGCTCTGCATCATTGCCTGATGAGTTCAATCACATGGAAGCTTTCTATTACTATAACAAAATAAAATGTTCACATAACTACCAATTACCACAAAGAGATGAAAAGATTAGCATTACTAATGGCACAAAATACAAAAGAGGAAAGCTTCCTGTTGTTGAATAGATTGATCGCCCCAACAAATGATGTTATCAATACATGTGTAGAATTTTCAGCACCATATTCATTGAATGAAGACACTTGAATAGTAGATAATTATACTTTCATTTTATAGGAGCTTATATGGTATTGCATGACCACCTAGGAGTTATGTATATCTAGAATTGTGCTGAATCCTAAAGGTAGGACTAACTTTTTACTCAGAGCGGCAGAAATTAAATGGTTGTATTTATTGACAGAAGTTATTTACTGATGAAAGCATTATTATCAACCAGAGACCACTAGGAATAATGTAGGCATTACTTGAGATGAGTATATCAAGAACGAAGGCTCTTGTAACTATATTCATAACCATTTACTCAAAAAACTAATATGCATAAATATAAACTAAGCCTTTATCTCATCTATGCGAAAAATGCTCATGTACCACCTGTTGTCCTACATTCACCAGTTTCATATATTAAACTGATAATATGTGATGCATCGGAATGCTCTTGTTCATATTCCCAAAACCAGTATCAATACTGCAAATTAGTAAATTCAGCAAATTCATTGATCATACAAATAGAAATATGAAAATCTCAAATAACCGTTTGTTGCACTATCACTTGAACAACTTCTCATTCATCTTTTTTTTTTTTTTACACAAAAGGTAGCATACATAAATAATCCACAAATCAAATTGATCTATTAATTTCATCATTCAGATACCACCATAATTTCTTATTTCCAAGCCTACGCCAAGACGTATATCCGACATTACCCACCAAATACTGGAGCATTCAAGGATCCTATACATATCCAAGAAAGGTGAGCCTCATCAAGTTGGGGCCTATTTGCCTAGTCAGTAGTAAAATGGTCATAGTAGTCTACTTCTACTATATTATGTGTTTGCTTTACTAAGAAACATATTGGAAGTAACTCTTTGTGATGTTAAGAATCTTATGTTGCACCCTTACTTTTCCCTTCCCCACCTAATTTTTTTATGAAATAGCTCTTGGCACTAAAGGAAATAGACAAGATAATAAATTTTTATTGGTTTTTCATCATTACAATCCAGAACTAGTTCAACCTTTTGTCTTTTATATCTAAAAACAAATATAATAATAGTTACATAGTAATACTCCCTCCACTTCCTAAAACTCTTCCTTCTCCCAAGAGTAGCAAGCAACCAATAAATCTCTTAAGAAGAACTCTCTCCCTAAACATGTTGTTCCTCTCATGTTGCACTTCTATGGAGCCAACACACCCTTCGAGAAGGGAAAAAAAAAAAAAGCTCTGCTCTGTATGCTCTAGCATATGGCGTAATATATTAATATCATATCATCCTATTGTTTTGTTGACATAGACGCAACCGAGAGTATCACAAACTTTGGAAGTCTTTGCCACCCATAATAAGCACCGAAAAATGTCAGCATACAGAAGTTCTTAAAACATTCACATTAACTCGCTTCCACACTGCAACAAATATGCCAAGGGTGCAAACTTTTTCTTTTTGGTTTTCATAGGAGCATATGTAGCATTTATATTACATTTTCTTCTAAATCCTTAATATAAATGTAAAAAGTACTTAAAAAAAATTCTTTTTCTTGAAACTATTAGAATTAAACCATCTATAATCCTCTAATAAATTGTTGGATCTACGGGAATGGTGCCTGCTGGAAGCTTTTGTTCGTGTTGATCTACTGTTTTGTTATCTTTTATTATATGCATTGATATCCATTCATCGAGGAACACATACATGTATTAACTACATTCTAGCTTATTTCATTATGCGCTAATTAATGAAACACAAGGGGACCGTTTTCTCTCAAATAAAAATTGCCCATGAGAACAAATCAAGCACAAGTGAAGCTCGATGAACAAATAATTTATCTAAATAACAACGCAAAACATGTCTCTCAAATGAATTACTTGATTTGAGATAAAATAATAATATGGGTTTGCTTAATGGGTACCTTTGTGCTTCTTGAAGCATGCCAAGGAACAACTGCACACAAAATTTCTCTCATAACCATTATTCAAAGTAATTCACCAAAAAAAAACCCCAAATAATTTCATTATCTAATAGAAAAAAAGAGATTTTTTTTTTTTTTTTTTTTTGGAGGGGGCTTACTATGGAACAAGACAAGATGGGCACTTGTACTTGGATTGTGCCTCTTTGCAAACTTCACACTGTTTAGAACCCATTAATCCCTAAAAAAATTAAAAAAAAACTAATGGGTCATAAGTTATTGCACAAGAGAGACAACAGAGAAGGAGAAATATTTGATTTCATAGGGGATTAAAGGGAAAAAAATTTTTAAAAAATAATGGGTCAAAATTTATTGCACGAGAGAGACCAAAAAGATGAAAAATTTGATTTCATAAGGGATTAAAGGAAATATTTTGAAAGCGATTGAGAAGGGAAAGGACTCACCGTTGGGTTCTGCGTTCTTCAGCAAACTTGTTGAGGAGAGAGGGAGAGAGAGAGGAGAGAGGAGAGAGAGGGGTGGGGTTATCATTGCTCATAGAGACATGTGGGTTGATTGGGCCAAGCCCATAAAGCCCAACTGCAGCTTCTTTTTCCTATTTCGCAAATTGCAACTGCCATCGTTCGGGAATTTACAAACGGACGCCCCAATTCTTTAGGAGCACACCAGACTTAACTCTATTTTGTTTATGGGAAATTCTACTTGAGCACACTACTTTGCTAAGTGAGCTCAACTCCCAAAGTTGTAAAAAAATTATAAGTTTGTTAATTTACGAATGATATTAAACCTATTTGGGGATTAATCTCCGAATAATGTGAAAACCAATCGCGGAACTAATCCCTATTGAGAAAGGTGGGCTTACTAAGCAAACTGGTGCGCTCAAATAGATTTTCCCTTATTTATATGTTGCTTTTAATTTATTTGGACTAGTATATTCCTCTTTTTCATTGACGATCAAGTACTAGAACTTTGGTTGTGATATCAAAAAATGGGGTAGCTAAGATGTTTCCAAAGGAAGTTGTTTATATAAATGCATTTAAATTTAAATATGGAGAGTTTACGTGGATGACGTCTTAAAATGATAATGTACAAAAAAATTATGTATTTCCGATAAATTTTGACTATATATTGGATAGGTACAAAATGATATTATACAATATATATTTAGTTAGGATATGGAAATCATAATTAATTGTTCAGATAGTTTACATATACCCTTAATTTCCTTCGATAGTAGGACCTAAAAGGCCAGTTTCACTGTTGTCGTCCTATTTGGTCTTGGTAACTTTCACTTTCAACTTAATTCACCGCCTACACGCTGTTTACGCTTAGTCATTCTAAAGAACACTTTCAACATGTTTGGTTGTTTGCAAGTGAAGTTACAATTTCTATATTACATTATTACAATTAAAGTTGTTGCAACTGTAACTTAAGAATTTGCAAAAAAATTAATATATATATATTTTATTTTCAATAGGCATAAGAAATACCTCATTTATCAATAATTAAACACTATCTGCAAAGAGGAGAAGAAAAGTGTCTTACATACTTTTTTTTCGTAACTATAATTATAGTAAATTCATAAATAATTGTAATTGTAATTGTAAACTTTTGCAATTACTGTTATGTAAAAAAGCCACTTGCAAAATCCAAAACCATTTTAATTTAAAAAAAGGGGCATTTACATATCTCTCCCTTACATCTTTAAAAATTAGAATTTAGTCTCCCAGATCTTTATATTTAGAATTTAGTTTTTAAATCCTTTAAGTTACTACAATTTAGTCTCTAAACTGAATTTGTGATATGTTGATGAATTTGGTCTAATTGATGAGTTTGTGATATGTTGATGAATTTACATATTTGTGAACATATTCTCAGTGTTGATGAATTTGTGAATATTTGTGAATTTGTGAATATTTGTAATATGTTGATTTCTCTGGACTGAGAGCATGATCTCAGTTCTCTAGACTGAGAACAGGTTCTCAGTCCAGAGAACCTGTTCTCTGGACTGAGAACATGATCTCAGTCCAGAGAACAGGTTCTCTGGACTGAGATCATGTTCTCAGTCCAGAGCTGCTTCTCAGTCCAGAGATTGGAAAAATTGATTTGGAGAACTTGAGATAATTGATTTGGTGAACTAGAGGAAAAATGCATGAACATGAAAGAGTAAAAAAAATGAAGAAAATGAGAAAAGAGGAGGAGGAGAGAAAGAGAAGAGAGGAGAAATAATGAAGAAAATAAGAAGAAAGGAGGAAGAGAGAAGAAGAAGAGGAGAAAAATAAAGGAGGAAATGAGGAGTAAAATGGTCAAAAAATTAACTGTGTTAGGGAAAGTTAGAGAAGGGGCAAAATTGTTGTAACTTATGAGATTTAGGGGGCAAAATTATAAATATGAAGATTTGGAGGGTAAAATCATAATATTTAAAGATTTGAGGGACAAATCAGTAAATACCCCATTTAAAAAAAAGGGGCATTTACATATCTCTCCCTTACATCTTTAAAAATTAGAATTTAGTCTCCCAGATCTTTATATTTAGAATTTAGTTTTTAAATCCTTTAAGTTACTACAATTTAGTCTCTAAACTGAATCGTTCTTTTGGTCCAATAGACTAAATTGTAGTAATTTAAAAGATTTGCGAGACTAAAATGATAAATTCTAATTTTTAAAGATGCAAGGGACATTGTTGGTAATATATTGTATAGTATATGATATAAATTGGAGGTTACTAATTCTGTGGTTGCAGATTGAAGCATACAGAATTGTTTTAGATTAACACAAAATGACAGATTTGTAGTTAACAGATTTACTACACAGAATTGCTACTGTTATCTTATAGGAAATTAATTCTGTAATTAGGTTTCAGTATTATGTTATCTTATTACCTAACACAGAATGAAACTGTTTACAGAAATAATTAAACTATTCTTCTTTAACTAGTTTATTTAACCTAAAGTGAATAAAGAAGAAACTGGATTATGAAAAACCTATTTCAGATACTTGCAGGAAGACTGGAAGACCACTGGAAGATGACAGGAAGTAGATTGGATGAAGATCGAGGCTAGTGTTGGACACTATCTCCTTAAAATCGATTCGTCCTCCACTGTTTGCTTCTGGATTTCTTGGACGTCGATCTCCCAGGATACAACGATCGATCTGCAGAGGGAAGGAAGCTGCAATCCCTCTGCTCTGGCGAAACTGATAAAGGTTCTCTCTGGTTTATGTTATGCAGGACTGGACTTATTGAAAATGATGAACAGAGTTCTTCTGTAGACAGAAATTCTGGAACTTCTGTCTGCAGAAGAAGAAAGAGAAGAAAAAGAAAAACGTGTAGATTGAAACACTGACCCAGACCCTATTTATAGGTTTTCAACAGTCGCAACGGTTGAGATTTCAACAGTCGCAACAGTTGGCCGCAACCGTTGACGGCGGCCGGTGACTGTTGGACCGCCGACCGTTGGACTTCAACGACTCTGGACTGGTGGGGCGGGTGCAGGTCGAATTCATTCAGTTCTGAACCCAATAGAGGCAACCCGAATCCAATAGCACCAAAAATCAAAGGCTCCTCGCGACGTTGCGTACGTGCGAAGTGCAAAGTGCGCCTCTAAAGCGCCCAATGCGCCCTAAACGCCCATTCGCCCTCGCACACGCGCGTGCGCGTGCGCGTGCGCGTGCTGGCGGTGCGTAGCACCACCCGTGGTGCTCAAGGTTTTCCTCTTCTTACATAAGCAAAGTAAAGGAGCAAGCTATCATATTTAAACCCACATCCTTACATTCCCCTATCCCATGTGGGACTATCTTTTCAACTTCCCTTTTTGTTCCTTTGCTATGTACTCAACTTTTGAAGCCAATTTCAATTCACTTAATTCATTTAATTTGAACTAGTGAATTGGCTCAATTTAAGGTTCAAATTAGTGAATGAATTCAACAATCCCCCACATGAATGAAATGGCTTAGACTCTAATGCAAATAACCAGAGAGTGTAATAGAAAGTTACCGCATCGGGAGAGGTGGCTTTTGGCTTTGAATCTTCCCTAGTGAAATTTTATCGAGTTTACTTGCTAACCAGTGAACACGATGTTTTTGAACTGTTCAGCTTTTGATGTAAACTAAGACAATAATATTCACACGATTTCTTTCAACTTTATCAGATTCTATGTTGTGTCCATTTTGGCCTTGGACAACCTGGTAATTCTGTGAGTGCTCTTAGAGAACTTAGCCTTTCTCATTCTCATAGAAACGGCCCCTTCTCACTCGCATAGGTGATCTCTTATCAAGAGTATCCTGCCATACTCCACTTAGATTTCTAAGATATAAGGATCATTAAAAGCTTAGCTTATCCTAACACGTTGCAGATAATCACTATTTTACCATAGAAATGAAATAGGAAATATTTTCCTCAGTGATTCTTTCGAGTTCCCCCACAATTCGGTTGTCCCTTTGAACCTAGATCTTGGGATCTCCAGTCAGCTAGGTTGGGTTGCCATTATGGAGTTACTCTTTAGTAGGCTGTAATCCCATTCCCCTCGACAACTTATATACTTGATCTCTAGTCAAGCCTTTTGTTAATGGATCTGCAATATTATCTTTTGATTTTATATAATCAAGAGATATTATTCCGTTTGTAAGTAGCTGTCTTACAGTTTCATGCCTACGACGTATATGTCGTGACTTTCCATTATATAATACATTTTGTGCCCTTCCAATTGCTGATTGATTATCGCAATGGATGCATATTGCTGACACAGGTTTAGGCCACATTGGAATATCTTCTAAAAAGTTTCGAAGCCATTCTGCTTCTTCTCCAGCTTTATCTAAAGCTATAAACTCAGATTTCATAGTGGATCTGGCTATACATGTTTGTTTAGAAGATTTCCAAGAGATGACTGCACCTCCAATAGTAAAGATATATCCACTTGTGGATTTGATATCTTTTGAATCGGTAATCCAGTTAGCATCAGTGTATCCTTCAATCACTGCTGGATATCTAGTATAGTGCAATCCATAGTTAGTAGTGTACCTCAAATATTTGAGTACTCTAACTATTGCTTTCCAGTGGTTCTCTCCTGGATTACTTGTAAACCTACTCAGTTTGCTTACTGAGTATGCAATATCAGGTCTTGTGCAGTTCATTAAATACATAAGACTGCCAATGATCTGAGAATATTCTAACTGTGATATACTAGCACCTATATTCTTTGTAAGATGTAGACTCATATCTACAGGTGTTTTAGCTATATCAGTATTTCCCTTGTCAAATTTTTCGAGTATCTTCTCGATATAATGTGACTGGGATAAGGTATATCTATCAGATGTCTTGGAGATTTTAACTCCAAGAATAATATCTGCAATATCTAAGTCTTTCATATCAAATTTTTGTGTTAACATGATTTTTACTTCCTTAATTAGAGCTACCGTGCTACCGGTGATAATCATGTCATCCACATATAAACATACAATGACATAGTTATGCATATCCCCTTTTACATATACACATTTATCGCATTCATTATAGCGAAATCCATTTGACAACATAACTTGGTCAAACTTCTCATGCCATTATTTAGGTGCTTGTTTAAGTCCATAAAGAGACTTAACAAGTCTACACACCTTCTTTTCTTTATCTGGAACTACAAACCCTTCAGGTTGTTCCATGTAGATTTCTTCATCTAATTCACCATTTAAAAATGCTGTTTTTACATCCATTTGATGAAGTTCAAGATTATATAATGCAGCAAAAGCAATTATTAATCTTATGGATGTTATTCTTGTTACAGGTGAATATGTATCAAAATAGTCAATACCTTCCTTTTGTCTATAGCCTTTTATTACAAGTCTAGCTTTGTATTTATCTATAGACCCATCAGGTTTTATCTTTCTTTTAAAAATCCATTTATATCCTAATGGTTTACTTCCTGGAGGAAGATCCACAAGTTCCCAGGTGTGATTTTGAATAATTGATTCAATTTCACTATTTACAGCTTCTTTCCAAAAAGGAGCTTCAGGAGTAGACATAGCCTCTTTATAAGTTTGAGTTTCTTTTTCTAATATATATGTTAGAAAATTCGGACCAAACGATTTATTAATCCTGGCCCTTTTGCTCCGTCTATATTCATCCTCATTGGTTTTATTTCCAGAATTAGACTTTGTTTCTCTTATTATATCATCACAAGTCCTTTTAGAGGAACTTGGATTATATTCTTTACTAGGAAACATATTTTCAAAAAATACTGCATTCCTAGATTCAATAATAGAGTACTTATGTATTTCTGGATGATCAGAGTTAAAGACAAAGAAACGATAAGCACTGCTATTATGCGCATATCCAATGAATATACAATCAATAGTTTTAGGTCCTATTTTAGTCCTTTTCGGAGTAGGAATTGCAACCTTAGCTAGACACCCCCACACTCTTAAGAATTTATAACTAGGTGCTCGACCTGTCCATAATTCATAAGGTGTTTTATCAAGTTTCTTTTGGGGTATTTTGTTGAGAATATAATTGGCAGAAAGCAGAGCTTCCCCCCACATGTTCTGGGGTAAACCAGAACTTATTAACATGGCATTCATCATTTCTTTTAAAGTTCTGTTCTTACGCTCAGCAATTCCATTTTGCTGTGGAGTGTAAGGAGCAGTTGTTTGATATATAATACCATGTTCTGCACAAATTTGTTCAAATGGTGACTGATATTCTCCACCTCTATCACTTCTTAACATTTTTATCTTTTTGCTAAGTTGATTCTCAACTTCATTTTTGTATTGTATAAACATTTCAATTACCTCATCTTTTGTTCTAAGTAGATATACATAACAATATCTAGTACAATCATCTATAAACGTAATAAAATACTTCTTTCCACATCTAGTTTGAATAGATTTTAAATCACATACATCTGTATGAATTAATTCTAAAGGTTCAGTACTACGTTCTATAGAATGAAATGGAAGCTTAGTCATTTTTGATTCAACACATATTTCACATTTATTTTCAAAGTTTATATTGAAATTAGGCAACATATTCAAATTTATTAATCTTTGTAAAGTATAATAATTAACATGTCCTAATCTACCATGCCAAATAAAAGGTGACTCAGTCATATAAACAGAAGAATCAATTTTATTGATAACCTTAGGGGCAATGGTCATTACATTTATTTTGAACAGACCATTGGTCATATACCCCTTACCTACATACACACCATTCTTTGTGAGTATAAACTTATCAGACTCAAACACAAGTCTAAAACCTTTCTTACTCAAGACTGAACCAGAGACCAGATTCTTGCGGATATCTGATACATGAAGTACATCAGTAAGAGTAAGTTCTTTCCCCGAAGTCATCTTTAGTACAATATTGCCTCGTCCTTCAACCTTGGAGGTTGCAGAGTTACCCATGTAGAGTAGTTCTCTTTCCACAGATTCATATGTGGAGAACATCCACTTGTTGGCGCAGATGTGGCGAGTGGCCCCAGTATCCACCCACCATTCCTTAGAATTGCCACCAACTAGGTTAACCTCTAAGACAACAGATGTACAATTTACATCTACATTTGCACAAAGATTTTCTTCTTCGGCCAAATGTGCATTAGGATGCTTCTTCTTCTTCTTCGAAGAATCTGGTGCCTTTCGCACACGGCAGTCCTTTGCACGATATCCAGGCTTGTCACAGTTGTAGCACTTGCCATTGAATCTCTTCGAGTTACCACTCTTAGAGTCTTCACTATTGTGCTTTCTCTTCCTGTCATTAGACTTATTGGAGTTTTCCATAACATTAGCTTTAGAAACATTGTATGGATTTCCAATTTTCTTTTCAGAAAGGCGGTTATCTTCTTCAATCCTCAGTCGTACAATTAGATCTTCAAGTGTCATTTCTTTTCGTTTATGCTTTAGGTAATATCTAAATTCTTTCCAAGATGGTGGCAATTTTTCAATTATTGCAGCCACTTGAAAAGATTCACTAATAGTCATACCTTCAGCATGAATTTCATGAATGATCACTTGAAGATCTTGTACTTGGTTGATTACATTTTTAGAATCAACCATTTTATAATTCAGAAACTTACCGACTACATATTTCTTAGAGCCGGCATCTTCTGTATTATATTTCTTGTCTAAGGACTCCCAGAGTTCCTTAGCAGTAGCAACTGAACTATATACATTATACAGTATATTGTCCAAACCATTGAGGATATAGTTCTTACTCAAGAAGTCCGCATGTTTCCATACTTCAACCGCCTTCACAGATTGTTGATCATCTTCAACAAGAGTAGGCACAGTCTCCTTCAAGTACTTGGCCAGATTCATTGTAGTGAGATAGAACAACATTTTCTGTTGCCATCTCTTAAAATCTGAGCCACTGAACTTCTCTGGTTTCTCGTACTGGCTTGAAGGTACAGTTGGAGTAACCATGACAGGAGTTATCACAGTGGACATATCAGATGTAGTAGCCATCTACAAATATTAAAATTTATCTATCTTAATGTCTTATAATAAATTTTAACTTTCTAATAAAACTGAAAAACAATTCAACACTTCAAATCACAAACAGAAATTAACTATTCTTTTTCCAGAAGCAATTAAGATTACTAGTGATTGATTACTATTATGACAGTATTTTAATCTAAAACAAAATATCAGTTTAAAGATTAAATACTATTATAACAGAGTTCTAATTAATAACAGTATTCTTAATTGATGGTATTGTGACAGAATTCAAAAAATCAGTTTTAAGAATGTAGGTTCTAAACAAAAAAGTTTAAACTGTATTCTTAAAATTAATCTAAAACAAGTATGAAACTCGATTTTAAGAATGTATGTTCAAACTAAAAATGTTTAAACTGTATTCTTAAAAGGTTTAATCTAAAACATGCAATAATCGATTTTAAGAATGTAGGTTCAAACTAAAAATGTTTAAACTGTATTCTTAAAAAGTTAATCTAAAACATGCAATAATCGATTTTAAGAATGTAGGTTCAAACTAAAAATGTTTAAACTGTATTCTTAAAAAGTTAATCTAAAACATGAAATAATCGATTTTAAGATTGTTGGTAATATATTGTATAGTATATGATATAAATTGGAGGTTACTAATTCTGTGGTTGCAGATTGAAGCATACAGAATTGTTTTAGATTAACACAAAATGACAGATTTGTAGTTAACAGATTTACTACACAGAATTGCTACTGTTATCTTATAGGAAATTAATTCTGTAATTAGGTTTCAGTATTCTGTTATCTTATTACCTAACACAGAATGAAACTGTTTACAGAAATAATTAAACTATTCTTCTTTAACTAGTTTATTTAACCTAAAGTGAAACTGGATTATGAAAAACCTGTTTCAGATACTTGCAGGAAGACTGGAAGACCACTGGAAGATGATAGGAAGTAGATTGGATGAAGATCGAGACTAGTGTTGGACACTATCTCCTTAAAATCGATTCGTCCTCCACTGTTTGCTTCTGGATTTCTTGGACGTCGATCTCCCAGGATACAACGATCGATCTGCAGAGGGAAGGAAGCTGCAATCCCTCTGCTCTGACGAATCTGATAAAGGTTCTCTCTGGTTTATGTTATGCAGGACTGGACTTATTGAAAATGATGAACAGAGTTCTTCTGTAGACAGAAATTCTGGAACTTCTGCTTCTGTCTGCAGAAGAAGAAAGAGAAGAAAAAGAAAAACGTGTAGATTGAAACACTGACCCAGACCCTATTTATAGGTTTTCAACAGTCGTAACGGTTGAGATTTCAACAGTCGCAACAGTTGGCCGTTTCAACAGTTGTGACCGTTTAACGGCAACCGTTGACGGCGGCCGGTGACTGTTGGACAGCCGACCGTTGGACTTCAACGACTCTGGACTGGTGGGGCGGGTGCAGGTCGAATTCATTCAGTTCTGAACCCAATAGAGGCAACCCGAATCCAATAGCACCAAAAATCAAAGGCTCCTCAACTCCTCGCGAGGTTGCGTACGTGCAAAGTGCGCCTCTAAAGCGCCCAATGCGCCCTAAACGCCCATTCGCACACGCACACGCACACGCACATGTGCGTGCGCGTACGTGCGGGCGGTGCGTAGCACCACCCGTGGTGCTCAAGGTTTTTCTCTTCTTACATAAGTAAAGTAAAGGAGTAAGCTATCATATTTAAACCCACATCCTTACATTCCTCTATCCCATGTGGGACTATTTTTTCATCTTCCCTTTTTGTTCCTTTGCTATGTACTCAACTTTTGAAACCAATTTCAATTCACTTAATTCATTTAATTTGAACTAGTGAATTGACTCAATTTAAGGTTCAAATTAGTGAATGAATTCAACAAGGGACAGATATGTAAATAACCCTAAAAAAAATTCAAGCAGTTTTTGCTGGACCATGAAAACTGGACTTCATATGGTAAAGATAATATTAAGAAACAATAAGGAAGAAAAATCCAAAAAAAGGAAACAATTTGTTTATTTATATATAAATATTATAAGGGCCCAGTGGGCCCCAGTGGGCCCCAACAGGCTTGTCCAGAGTCCAACAACTCCGTTCCGTGCGGCCTCTCCACCACGACAAAAGCGGGGATCCTGTCTCTTGGCTTCATCATCAAGGTTCAAGATACATCTTTCTGAAAAAAGAGGAAAAAAAAAAAAAAAAAACACCTAGAATCTGAGAGAGAGGTAAATTTTCAATCTCCACTCGTATCTGGTGAAATTTTATCTTCGCTGTATAATTTCCTGATGTACACTTTGATCGGTTTAGATTTACCCTTTGAATTTTTTTAGATGAGTTGTGATTGTTTCTAGGGTTTCGATTTTGGATTCTGTCTGACTTTAGTCTTCTTCTTCTTCTCTTAGGTCGTCTTTAGAATTCTCTGTTAACTGTAGAATTCTATGTAGATGCATGTTGTGATGGTTGTGGTATGAACTCGCTGAAACCCTAGTTTACCTAAGATTGTGAATTTTATTTGTTTGGAAAAGAAAATGCCTCCAATGATCGTTTCTCTTGATTTTGTTTGAATTGCACAATTTTATTATAGTTGAGATTTAAATTTTTTTTGCTGTAGATGAACTTGAGTGAGCCAACCCTCGATCACTGCAAACTATAGGTTAAATGCTAAATCGAACATGAATTTTTTGCAAGCTGGCTCATTTATCTGGCAACTCTCAGAATATTTGGAGAAAAATAAGTATTTATTAAGTCAAGAATTCTATTTTCAAACCTAAGCTGGTAGTTTATTACATTATTAACTCAGACATTGTGGTAACTGAAATCAAAATATCACATAATTTTAAACAATAAGCATATGTGTATCTGTCTTGAGCTTACACGGCTGAAGTTATCATGGCCTAGATTAAGCTCGGGTTATTTATTACACGAGCAAGCAACTTGCATTGAACACGAATAGTTTGTGAGCCACGAGCTCCTCTGACAGCCATAGTTGCTTTCATAAACAAAACAGTTTCCTATCACACAACTTGTGAAATATCATTTTTAGACTCGTTGCATGCTCTCCCTGTTTATTTGTCTGGTGTCACCAGTAAATTGTTCCCCCAATGATGAGCACTAGGACCAGCAGATGTGTGACTTTATAGATGGTGCTTAGTTTAGTGTAGTACTTAGCTGTACGCGTACCACTGCCAATGTTGTAAGAGGGGCCTAGGCAGGTGCCTGGGCATCCACTTAAATGCGCCAGCCTTTAAGATGCTTCAGTTAGTTGCCTGACTTGGTGGTCTGGGAGCCCTCCAATGCCTATAACCACCTAGCATTTTCTAAAAGCACTAACCATTATAGTGACCGAATAAGGACTTCCTAAAACATGATTGTCCTGGTATTGCACTCTCTAAAGCATGCTGAACTATGAAGTTCTTTTCCATGGATTTTTTCTTCAAGGTTTCTATGATTAGTCTTGAATTCAGATTGAAATATTACATATTACACGACTGGGACTTTTTCTTTTTCTTTTTGGTCAATTTTGGGTTTTTGTTAACACATGTAAAGCTAAAGGGAAAAATGGTTACGATCTGGCAGTGGCAAACCATTAAAAAAGGAATAGGTTAGCGTTTTCTAAAAGCATTGACTATTGTTGTAACCAAATAAGGAACTCCTAAAACCAATGTTGAAAATAACGCGTTATGAAATCCGCTATATTGCGTTACATTACCTAATGGAGCCCCAGCGCTACGTAACAACTGGAAATAACTCAATGAACCGTAACAGTACGTTTTTTATATTATTTTACATTATATTATGTAACGTTACGTTAAATTACGTTATGTTACGTTATTTACAATTAATTTTTTAGTAATTTCTATATTGTTATTGATTATTTTGATTATTAGCGAATTGCTATAATTTTATTGCTTGATTAATTGATGGCTTATTTGATTGCTTGTGGAATTGCTAACTTGTAAATTTGCGATTGTTTCCTTGTGCGCTTGTAATTCCTCTGCGGTTGCTGAAATATTTTACTTGTTGATTCTATTTAATTTTTAACTGAACTAAAATCAACAATTACAAATAAGATAAATTGAACATTACAAAATATAAATTATAACAATGATAATAACTGAAATTGAAATAAAAAATTAAAATATTATTTTCTTATTTAAATGATGAGTAGAATTATGGTTATAGACTTAATATAATTTATGGAGTAAATGTGAAAATTATTGTAAAACAAATTATAATAGATTATGATTATAAAATGGTTTTATATATTGTTTAAATATTTTAAATTTATTTTCAATTTATAAAAAATATTTTATATATTTTATTATGTTTATATTTTTTTATTAAATAAATAGGAAATTGCATAATTTACGTTATGTGTTACGTTATATGCGACATAATCTAACAGAGACAAATTATTACGTTACCGTTATTGCTATTCTAAACATTGCCTAAAACGTTATTGGCCTGGTTTGCTCACTCCAAAGCATGCTGAGCTATGAAGTTCTTTCCATGGATTTTCCTTCAAGGTTTTTATGATTATTCTTGAACTCAGATTGAAATACTACATATTAGACTATCACACTACATATTAGACTATCACACAACTTTGTTGTGGGACTTTTTCCTTTTTTTTTTTGTGAATTTTGGGTTTTTGTTAACGCATGTAAGGCTTAATGGAAAAATGGTTACGATTTGGTAGTGGCGACCATCAAAAAAGAAATAGGTTGTTGTTGATTTATCAATACGGGTGTTTTCGGAAAAAGGAAAACAAATTAATCTCTTGTATGCTTAATTTTCTTTGGATAATTGTCATCTATGTTCTTTTGGTATATGCGTATCCATAAGTGAGCCTAAGCACAACCTCGTTTTCCAACACCCGCCGCACCGCACACCCACCCCCACCCCCCCAAAAAAAAAAAAAAAACTGCACCCAAAAAAAAAAAGACACTCCCAAGAAAAAATAAGGGAAAAAGAAAGGAAAAAAAAAAAAAGAATAGTACACACATGCAAATGTGTCTCCTCCTTTTGTCCCTTCTTTTTGGTATTTCGAGGGGAGGGAGGATTTGTTCTTCCAAGGGTATTATTGAATGTCTTCTTGGCATATTTTTTGTTCAGGTGTTAAACTTATAGTTGGACAATATAAGACGACAGTCTCCCCTTAGTACCAAATTACTAATGCAGATATTGAAGTCTATATATTCTATAATATGGTTTCTTCTGGGAACCAGATACTCGTCAAAGGTTCTATTTGCATCTTACATTTGTTTGTATTGCGTCCTTTTGGATGTATATTGAAGGATGATAGTACTTATTTGAAAATGAACTTGAAAGGACAAAATAGAAGGAGGCCCTTCAGTTTTTTCTGATCATAGTATTGTCGAGTTTGTCAACTTTGGCACTTAATTTTCTATGTGAATTATCATGTAATTGAATTTAATTTTCGAGATAATGGGTGACTGGAGGATACTGTGAACCTTTTTTCTTTTTATTTAAATCCAACCATATTATATGTATAACATAGTTCCAGTGGTTCCTTTCCTCATCTTTTTGCATAGTCCTTCTCTACCGAATTTAATTTGACACTGTTGGTTAAACAATCCACTCTGAAGTCCACATGACAACCTCAATTTCAAAGAATTTGATCAGCCAGTTAGCTTATGGGCCACCCTGGAAACCTGAGAATAGGAGTAATTGCCACTTAATTATCTCACATTCTTATGATGACTTAAATATGCCCTAGGTTTGTTATCTTATTTATACATTGTTTTTCGGCTGCTTTGAGTTGTAGGAAGTGAAGCCTGGTGATTTTGAAAATGCACTTGAGAATTTATAGCCTTTTCTTCTTTTTATGGGTAGGTGTCAACCTTTTCTTTTTGTAGCATGTCAAATACCTTTTCAAATTCAGTATTATGAGCTTATAAGATAGGTTAGCTTGACAAAATCGTTGGGAACGTTAAAACTTTATTGAAGCAGCCAATTTTGATGGCAACTAGACCTCAGATATTATTAGGTACGATGTGTGCACTTGTCTTTCCTTTTATCCCTTTTTTAAAGTTCAGTTGGATGCCTAGATTTTCTTTCCTGATATTTCATGTTGCAGTGTGCTCAAGCAATTGTACACAAGGTTTTATTATGATGATTTTTTCACTTTTAAGTTTGCCTAAGAGAACTTGGATGAAGGCAATAATAAAGGGATATGCAAGTGCTTAATGTAGGGGAGGAGGTGGCCCTTAATAGAAATGAATGGAAGAAAAGGATTCTTGTAGGCAATACAAAATTTTGGGACACAGGCTTTGTTGTTATTTTTGTAACGAGTACATTCTAATACATAGGTTTAACCACTTACCTATAATCTACGGCTGACTGATTCCCACAATTATTTATCATGTCATCTTCTGAATACTTGAAAGTTTGTTATATTGTGGATTACTTTTTCCATTTCCCATGTCTTCTCAATTTTTTTAAAAAGCAATTCTTAGCAATCCAAGCTCTTCTCCATTAATCAATTACTATATGGAATAATGAAAGAATTGTCTCATAGTAAACATAGATTTCCCGACAAATTATTTATAAATATCACAACTTTTGGCAGTTGACAATTATAATTGGTATTCTTTTTTGTACTGATAGCCCCCGATGTGGTCATGTTGCTTTTTATCATGTTTGCTGGTATTGTGCAAAAAGAAATTTGCGACCATTTTTTTTTTTTTTTGTGTCCTCTGCCGTTTTAAGCTTTCTTGAAAGTTTGACAATTTTTTACATACTCTCTCCTCAAAGTTTTCTCCTAGTACTGCAATGTTGACATAGTGCATTTGTCAATTCATTTCTGAAAATAGTTCTTACTTTTTCTTTTCCATTTTTCTCTCAGCATTGGCGAGCAACATATTGTTATTATTTCACCCATGTCTTTGCGGATCCTAAAGTTGTGTTTCTAATTTTAGTCATTGTGCAATTTAATGCTTATGAATTGTTTATTTTGTAGATGGAAGCACATGATTCTCAGTTCTCTCAGCAGGTTATTGATATAAGTGTAGATATTCCCAAGGGAATGTCTAGCGAGGGTGGGAGCAAGGTTTGTCGAGTAACCACTTGTGGTTTGTCAGATGCTGAGATGGGCGCAAAAGATGCTAGAGAGAGACAAGCATCAATGAGAAAGCTGCTAATTGCAGTTGTTCTCTGTGTCATATTCATGACCGTAGAAGTGGTTGGAGGTATCAAGGCAAACAGTCTTGCAATCCTAACAGATGCAGCTCATCTCCTTTCGGATGTTGCGGCTTTTGCCATCTCCTTATTTTCGCTATGGGCAGCAGGCTGGGAAGCAAATCCGCGACAGTCTTACGGTTTTTTCAGAATAGAGATACTGGGCGCTCTGGTTTCCATCCAGCTTATATGGCTCTTAGCCGGCATACTAGTTTATGAGGCCATCGTGAGGCTACTAAATAATACTGGTGAAGTACAAGGTGTCCTGATGTTTGCTGTTGCAGCCTTCGGTTTGGTGGTTAACATCATCATGGCTGTGTTGCTGGGTCATGACCATGGCCATGGGCCTGGTGGCCATAGCCACGATCATGGCCATGGTGGTCATCGCCACAACCATGGCAATCACAGTCATGATCATGATCATTCTGGGCATGACCATGCACATGAACACCACCATGGCAGCGACACCACGTCTAATCACCATCACTCACAGGCAGGAAAACACGGGGATGAGCATGAACCTTTGATAACGCATAGAGAAGATGCTCCAAAGAAGCAGCGGAATATTAATGTTCATAGCGCATATCTTCACGTGCTTGGAGATTCCATCCAGAGCATAGGAGTGATGATCGGAGGGGCCCTTATATGGTACAAGCCCGAGTGGAAGGTGCTCGATCTTGTATGCACGCTTATATTCTCCGTGGTTGTCCTGGTAACTACAATCAATATGCTGCGGAACATACTTGAGGTCCTCATGGAGAGCACGCCGAGAGAGATTGACGCAACCAGGCTTGAGAAGGGACTGTGCGAGATGGAAGGTGTGGTGGCCATCCATGAGCTGCATATATGGGCCATCACCGTTGGAAAGGTTCTTTTGGCGTGCCATGTCACAATCACCCCCGACGCTGATGCTGATCTCGTGCTTGATAAGGTGATAGGGTATATCAATAGAGAGTATAATATCAGCCATGTCACCATACAGATTGAGCGGCAGTAGAAAAAACTCGATATCTCCAGATTTTGCCCTGCGCTTGTGCGAAGGTAGACGATGTTCAGGAATAGGTGAGCTTGTAAAACAGTTCTATATCTGAATTTTTGTTAAACTTAAGATTTTTCTCTCCAGAAGTTGCCTCTGTAGACAGTTTTGGATGATGATTCTACTAGTTTCAACTCATTGTTAGTGCATATCGTCACGCCTGTAAACTGTAGAAAGTGCATTGCGCTTTATATTGTTGTGATGCTGTGCAAGCAGGTACTTGAATGATCCTTGTGTTCCATGCTTCTCTTTGCTGGAGATGTGCGAGTTTTTGTTCTCTCAGCTGTATACCACAACATTTTCAGGCTTTGAAGCGTGCGAACGTGATCTTAATTGGCTTGTGTGTTGGTTTTTGAGTTGTTCTTGCCCATTGACTCTTGGTATGGCGTGAAATGAAAAGCTTGTTGTTTATTAAGTTGGTGAGTGGTTTAGAGTTTTTTAAAAGGCATGTAGGATACATGTTATTGCTAGTGTAGATAATGGGAGTATCGTAGTATCCTAGTTTGTGAAAAATCTTACCAATTTATCAATTTTATAGGACTGTTATTAGACCAGTTTTATTATATGGTACGGAATATTGGGCTATAAAGAAAAGTTATTCACAGAAGAGAAGATAAGTGTAGCAGAGATGTGCATGTTTCATTGGATGTGCGGTAACACTAGGAGAGATAAAGTGAGAAAGAAAAATATTCGTGCTTAGATAGGTGTAACTCTCATCGATGAGAAGATGTGAGAAAATCGCTTACGATGGTTTGGTCATGTGCAACATAGGCCTATACAAATGTATCAGTTTGACGAGAGGAGTTTATCAATGTAGGACAAGTTAAAAGAATAAAGAAAAGACCGAAGAAAATATGAACATAGAGTCTAGATATTTAAATAAGAAGATATTACATGATAGAAATGAATGTAGAAGGAATATGAAAGTAATTTTTTTTTGTTCATGTAACCTACCCTAAATACTTGGGATAAAATGCTTAGTTGTTATTGTTGTAGCAGTTGAGATTGCACTATGAGCAGTTCCATGGTGTTAGGAACCAAATTCGAAATAGAGCAACACAACTAGAGATGATAAGAGAAACATTGGAGCAGATCTCATGGGTCTATTGGAATAATATTTCATTAAGTATATATTAAAAAAAACTTTCAATACATTATTTTGAATTTTTTTTGAGGAATTATTTGTGGAGTTGATTTGTGGAATACTATAACGAGGGAATGGAGGTGTTAATGAAAATAAAGAAAAAAATATTTTTAAAAGATTATTCAATTTTTTTTTTTTTAAATTTTGATTAATATTATAGATTAAAAGGTGGAGTTTTTAATCTATAATATTAATCAAAATTTAAAAATAAATAAAAAAATTGATGGGAAAATTGAAGCCAAGTTAGAGTTATGGAGACACATATTAGAATCTAGAGGTTTTAGATTAAGTAGGTCTAAAATAGAGTATATAGAGTGTAAATTTAGTAAACGACGGACCATATACTATAATGCTCTAAAACTGGATGGGTAAGAGATACAAATGAACAGTCAGTTTAGCTATTTGGGTTCTATTATTCAGAATGATGGATAGATCGATAATGATGTTAACCATATGATATAAGCTGGCTTGCTGAAATGGAGAAGGGCAACAGGAGTATTATGCGACCGTAACATTCCGTTAAGATTGAAAGGAAAATTTTATAGAACTGCTATTAGACCATTATATAGCACGGAATGTTGGGCTATAAAAAAATGTCATTCACAGAAAATAAGTGTAGCAGAGATGCGCATGCTCCGTTGAATATGCGGTAATATTAGGAGAGATAAAGTGAGAAATGAAGATATTCGTATTTAGATTGATGTAACTCTCATCGATGAGAAGATACGAGAAAATTGCTTACGATAGTTGGGCATGTGCAACATAGGCCTATACAAATATACAAGTTCGACGAGGGGAGTTTATCAATGTATGACAAGTTAAAAGAACGAAGGAAAGATCGAAGAAAATATGGATGGAGATGATACGCAAAGATATGGAGTCTAAATGTTTAAATAAAGAGATATTACTTGATAGAAATAAATGGAGAAGGACTATCAAAGTGAACGATCCGGCATGATTATTTTTTTAATTCTCGTAGTCTACCCCCAACTACTTGGAATAAAAGGCTTAGTTGTTGTTGTATTAAAAGGTGGAGTTTAATTTCAACTGTTGCACAGTAATTTTAAATAAGCCATTAATCCCATACAGGGAGGAGCTTAGTAATTTTTATTACAGGCTGGCTATTCTAACTTTTCTTTAATGTTTATAGCTTGATTTCTTTATATTAAGTTTTCTAAACAATATTTAGCATTTATTATATTAATTACATTTATTCAAAAGGTAAATATTTTTCAAATTAAATTAAAATATTATAAATTTATAAACATGTAAAATTTAGAGACAACAATCTAATAACTAGAAAACTTATCGTATCTAAAACTTTAATTTTTGAAACATGAATTATTACTGCAGCTATTACTTAGAATTCAAATTCAATTCTTAATATTGTAGTTAGTGAGTAATATTTACTGCATTAATTCAATTTGTATTAATTACACATTAAAATTTAAAATTTTATTTTTTCATTAATTATTACCTTGAAATTTTTATGTGGTCATTAATTGTTCCATCAAATTTCTAAATAAGATTATTAACTCATTAATTCTTAGACTCATCTTATTTAAAATTTTAAATTAAATTTTTTTTTATTTTTTTATTTAAAATTTTAAATTGAGCATATCAAAAATTAGATTCTAACCCCTTCGGTCTGAGCAGTTATTAAGCGGTCTCACTGAAAAAAAAGTTGTGCTACTTTAGAAGCTCCTTCTGCATGGTTGGTTACATAAAAAAAAAGCGGCACGTACTTTGTCTCAGCTTGCAAATGGTACAGTTTCTAAAGTAGCACACCACTTATCCTAGTGAGCACTCTCTCCATCGAAGAGAAAGGATTTTTCTTAGTAAGCACACAATATTTTTCCCAATGTGGTTTCTTCTTTCTTCTTCCAGTGAGAACAAAAACATTTTCAAACCGCCTCTCCACTACTCCGTCTCCCTTTCTCCTATCCCGTGCCCTAAACCTGCTGCCCTACGCTTGACATCGCCGCACTCTCCTTGTCTGATGTCCTGCAGTCCCACACTTTCTTTGCCGCCCCGCGCTCGACGTCGCCGCATTTTTCTTGTCTGATGCCATGCAATTCCACACTTTCTATGCTCTTACTGTAAGGGAAATAATAGAGTTCGAGATCTAATCTCAGACAGAAAATAATTGTAGTCCGGAATCAATATTAGATGAAAAATAATAGAGTTCAGGATCTAACCATAAAGATTAAATAATACCATTCGAAATCTAACTTCCAATAATATATAATAATATCCAGAATCTATTCCACATTGAAATTTTTCTCTGGAGTGATGGAGGTTAAAGACAATCGCATTAATATCCTAAATATTCGATTGCAAACAGTTTTTGAGGGTGATTTTACAAAATCAAAAGATTAAGTGCGTTCTAATAGCAATTAATGGATTAGATAGGGGCTAATCCGAGTGAAACTCAAAATTCAGTGGTATGTGAACATTTTATCAGTTTCGGGTCGGATTTGGATCTGGAACTTTATATCCGGTGGATCCAGTAGGGATCCGGATTTAAAATATTAGTTAGATTCGGATAGAATTTGGATTTAATAAATATTACATAAAGAAAGATTATACATGAAGCCAAACACATTTAAATTTGAGTTTTCCTTCTCATGTTGGATCAAATTTGGATGAAATGTGACTAATTGAAAATATGAAGGCAAATTTGTTCATAAAGATGATGGTGAAATTGTAAATTTTTTTGTTTAATCTTTTTGATGAGTGCCTTTAGAAACTTAGTGACTCCACTTAAAAACACTCATGAGATTGAGAATGGGGTAATTATAAAGGCACACCCCAAATATATAAGCGCACCCCAAATTAAAATTGATTTCAGTTATAAGTTTGCCATTATTTTTTTATAAGTATATCCTCTTCTTCATCTTAGAACTAAGATGTTAAAATTAGGGTTAGGATTAGGATTAAAGATGCCGGAGGAGGAGAGGAAGGAGGAGGGGGTTGCGGAATTGCAAAGAGGGGAGAGATTGAAGGAGGGAGGAGGAGGAGGGAGAGGTAAAGAAGAGGAGGAGAAGAAGGAGAGGGGAGGAGGAGGAGACAGTGGAGGGTTAACAGTTGACAGGAGGAGGAAGGAGATAGGTGGTTTGAGCGAGAGAGGGAAGGAAGGAGGGAGTGAACGAGGAGGAGGTGGCGGCGGCGACAGCGGTGAGATGGCGGGTGTTGAATTCATGTATGTTTGATCATTAAATATTTGAGTCAATTCACTAGTTCAAAAATAAATGAATTAGGTGAATGAAAAATGATTTCAAAGTGGAATGCATAGGAAAGGAAACAAAAGGAAAAAATAGTCCCACATCGGTTAGAATGTTATTAGGATATGAGTTTATATATGATATTTATTTCATGTCATTGCTTATGTAAGAAAAAAAGAAACATTGAACACCACAGGTGGTACTATGCACCGCCCGCACGCGCGTGCTGCACCTTGATTTTTTTGGTACTATTGGGTTTGGCTTATCTCTATTGGGTTCAGGCTTGGATTCGACCCGCCCGTTAAAGATTGTTACACGTACGCATCATTTTACCTCTATTGGGTTTAGACTGCATCCTTCATTTTTTTGGTTCTATTGGATTTGAGTTACCTTTATTGGGTTCAGACTTGAATTCGACCCGCCCATTAAGAGTTGTTAGCCGTTAGGATCTAACTATTGAGATCCAACGATTGTCTGTTAACAGTTACCATTAAATGGTCACAATTGTTAACCTAACTGCCGTGTCTGTTAAATCTAAAAGCCTATAAGTAGACCTCATTCAACAACAATTTCATTCTTTTTTCTTTCTTCTTCTACAGACAAGAAATTTCTATCTCAGATAAGAGTTTTCTGTCTCTAGAAGAATTGTTTTCTTTCAGTCTTGCATTACACTATACAAAATATGGAGTATTCTTCAATCAGATTCTCCATAGGTAACAGATTCGCCATAGGTAACATGATTGCAGCTTCCTTCATGTTGTAGTCAGATCATTGTATCCTGGAAGATCAACGCTCACTGTAATTCAGAAGCATACCGGTGGAAGGCGAATCGATTTTAAGAAAATAGTGTCTAACGCTAGCCTCGATTATCAACCAATCTTCATTCAATCTGCATACAGTTTCTGCATACACTCGTCTTTCAATCAGTAAAGTATTTTTATTATGTTTTTCATTTATACTTTATTCTGTTTAGATAATTAACATATATATATATTCTGTTTATTTCCTAAAGTAATAAACTATTTAAATCAATTTAGATTAAATATTTTGTTTTGTCTCTAGTTTTAATTAATAACAATCGGTAATAAGATATAATCTTATTAATTTTATTACAGTATCTATACCTATATACAATTCTGAATCTTCTCTAAAATAAACTGTTTATACATATAAATCAATTTGGATTTCTTTTCTAATATTATTTTTTTAGTAGACAACAATTTTTCAATTTCTAATTTTTTAGACAGTAGTAATTCTGTCTAAGTAAACAACCAACAGCGAATTCCTAGAGGGAGGAAGGGGTAGAGGAGGGGGATGATGGTGAGGTTTTGAAGATAAATGGTATTTCCATAAATTTGGGTTGGGGGGGGGGGCGGGGGTGGGGTGTGTCCATTAAAAAAAATGATTTTTCAAGTTTACATAAGTGTGCCATTAGAAGGAATGTTTCTTAGTAAGGATAAACAGATTCTCCAACGTGAAATCGGATGAAGTTTGGTTAGAAGTCGAAGGCATATTTATAAAGGCATCGGCTATCGAAGATGGTTTGATTACCGTCGAAGGCGGTCAAATTTCGGTCAGTATGATCTCCCAACCTCAACCCCTCTCTCTCTCTCACCCTCCCTCCTCCTCCTTCCTCCCCCTCCCTGCTAAAATTAAACTCCGATAGCCTTCGTCAAAATCCGACCGCATCCAGAATCAGTCAGAGTTTGATCGGATTTCGACAAGCACCTCGGTCGAATCCTCGCCACTTTATTTTCGGTCAGAATCGATCGGAAATCTCTAACAACCATCTCCTCCGATCTATTATATACCCCTATTTTTTGGTTATTTGGAGGTGTGCATAGACTATTTTTGAGAGATTAATTTTAAGTGTCTTGAAGTGTTTTAGAGTGACGTGTTATAAAGTATTTCTAAGAATGTTTGTGAATTTTTAGACAAATATCTTTGATGCTCTTAGCTCTCACTTATAGGTATTTCGGAGTATATAATTTCTTACCCAAAAATATTCTATCTTTTTCCTTATTCCATCTTTCTTACGTCTTTTCTTTTTTTCCAGATTAGAATATATTTATTATTTACATATTTATAAATCCATGAGAAACTAAACTCTATATCAAATACTACGTTTAAAACACTATAAAACATATATCATCAAAATATTTCAAAACACACATTTTAAAAATATCCGAAAATACTTTGCTTTGGACATCTAAAACTTTCATATTGAATTCTAATACAAGGATCCGAACCCCATCATCCGAATCCGGCCCGTTTAGACCCCATAGGCGTAGCTCCTATTAGGAACTTTGGGGAGTTTCTAAAGGGGCGCACCATTTTTCTTAGTAAGCCCAATTTGCAGGGTATTTTTGATTCGTCGGTAAGTGGGCTCATTAGGACAAATGGTGTGTCTCTTTAGAAACTCCCGAACTTTGCCTCTTTTTTTTTTCGTTTTTGTTTTTTTTTTTTCCGCAAAAAAAAGAGAATATAACCAACTTGTTAGTTACCAAATCTGTAGATTAACGCGTCCTAATGAAATAATTAATGGATTTTTTAAAAAATTAATTAGCTAATAAAACCCCGACTCTCTCGCTCTCTCTCCTTGATTCCTCTCTCTCTCTCTCTCTCTCTCTCCCCCCTCTGTTTCTCTCTCTCGCTTGATTTTCTCTCTCTTCGAGGGGTTTTTCTTTGCGCCCAAGTTTCGCCCTGGATCGCAAAATTCTTCAATAATGGCGGTCGATTCCGGCTACGAGAAGCGGAGGAAGAGGAAGAAGCCCACGAAAAAGCTCCTCGTTGGAGAGCAAGTCGAGGTGATCTCTCTCTTTTTTTTTCTCAATTTTTTTTCGATTTATTCTCGTAATTCTTTTGAGGTTATTTGGTTTGTAATGCATTGTTTGCATTGATCTGTAATTGGTTTTTTTTTCTCCCGTAATCTTATCATTGTTTTGTTTTGGTAATTGAATTTTTTTAAAAGTGTAGATTTTTTTTATTGATATCTCTTCATCGGGTAGTGTTGGTGTTGTTTGCCTTAAAAAAAGGGATTTTTTTTAGTGCTTTTAGCTACTATTCTCTCAAAAATTAAAACTTGATGGTTTGTTTTCTGCTTCCTTCGATTTAACTGTGTGTTGTTTTTTTTTTATTTTTTTTTTTAGCTTTTTTAAAATCTCTTTTTGTATTTTAGGTCAGCCTAACTTCCCAAATTTAGATGGGAGTAATTAGTTAAGGTTTTTAATTAGCATCTAATTAATTGCATAATTTCATACTCACTATTTTTTTTTTCTCAGGTTGTTTCTTAAAATATTCTGTAATCCAATTTGCATTATTTTTAGTTGTATGTAATAATTCTGTTTAAATTTAGATTGGTTTAAATTTCTAATTTGGGCTTAAAGAATTGATTTTTTTTTAAAAATTCAGTTAATTTTTATGTTATCTACAGAATTTTTCTGGAAATACATTTTGTTTAATATTTGTTCTTCAGCTACCCTTTTCTCTATACCTATTTAATAAACCTTTATTGTGTTTAGATGTTATGTGTGCAGTAATGCATGTATCTTTTTTGAAATCAAAATGGCGGGTGATTGTGAAGCCCTCAGCATTTCCATTAGAAAAAGTTTAACAGAAATGCAATCAAAATACAACGTTCAAAATACCAAAAGTGGCGGTTTTGATAGAAGGACCGCAATGCGAAGAGAAGAAAAAACAAGAACAAAGAACCTATTCATCTTAATGTAAATCGACTCCTTTCTGATTCTTACTCGTGCCATTGGTATTACTTTAGGTTCTATTTACCGATGAAGGGCTCAGGGGGTCCTGGCACTCGGGCATAGTCGTCGACTGTGGGGAACACACTCGGCTTGTTGAGTATACAAATCTTGTGAGCGAGGACAATTGTTCACAACTTAAAGAATCGATTCCTGTATCTGCTGCTATAGAAGGCTTGCCTACAAAGATACAAAAATACCACCGCGGCCATATAAGGCCATCTTCACCACCTCATTACGAAATCCAGGAAGCTGAGATCAGTTACGGGCTGTGTGTTGATGCCTTGGTGGATGATGCCTGGTGGGAAGGTGTGGTGTTTGATCGTGCAGAGGGTTCGAAGGAGAGGTTGATATTTTTTCCTGACCAAGGTGATCAGCAGATGGTCACGACGGATCGGTTGCGCCTGACTCAAGAGTGGAACGAAGTCTCTGGGTATTGGAAGCCTCGTGGCGTGTGGTTGTTGCTTCAAGTGCTGCAACCCTTTGAGCAGGAAGAGGAACTGCCAGTCTCTGTTAGGGAAATTTGGTTTGATTTGAGAACTGCGGCCACGTTCTCAGAAAAGATTGGAGAGTGGATATTTGGGCCTCAATCTGCTTGGGAAATCTTGGTTTCAGAGCTGATCCAAGAACTACGATCCGTTGTTCATGGTCTGGTCCCTGTCGAGCAGCAAATAGATTTTCCCGTTTGCTATGATACCGTTGACATTCCAAGTGAAGAGTTTGCTCGTCTACGTGGTGTTGATCTTCAGAAGAGTAATGCTGGGGAGAATGCTGGCTTGGCTGTTGCCTTAAACAATCTAGCCACAGAAAACATGAACATGGAAGGTTCAAGATGTGGTTTGAAGCAATCAGATGATTATTGTGGTTCGAAGAATCCTATCTTGCCTATTGGAGAAAAGTGTGGTTCTACTATAGAAGCTAGCGAGAGCGAGCATGGAGAAGCTATAGATTTTTCGAGGGCATGTAACCGTTTGGCAAGTAAAAACAATGGAGCCGGAAGAGCTTGGGAGCCTGTGGTTCTTAAGGCTGCATTTTACCCTGAGGCTGTAAAGATCTGGGCATCCAAAGGATTGAGAAGACCTATGGTGCGACGAAAAGCTTGGAAGCATCTTTTAGCTCTTGGCTGGAAAATTGAAACAAAAAAAGATGACTATGCCTTAAGGGCTCGCTTCAGGTCACCGGAAGGGAAATCCTATTATTCCCTCATTTCAGCCTGCTGTTCATTGCTCCGGGCGCACCAAAAGAGGAAACACAAGTGCACGAAGATCAAGCATACCGACGCAGGCTGTGGTGAGTTTGTTCATACAAAATCTCATCTGAATTCGACCTGTTTTCAGCAAGAAGGTGAAGAAGGTTCATCGAGGAGAAGCAATTGTCAGAGGGGCGGTTCTAGCCCTGATGCTTTGTCATTTTCATCACAGTCGACCCAGATACATAGAGGGAAATCGCAGCCATTATCTGGCCTGATTACTGCTGGTGTTATCGAGGAGATCTCGCCTAGCGCCTTTGAAGAACGTTGGCGTGTTGCTAGCCATTCCTTGTCCAGTGAGGAAGATCTGTTGTCAAATGGATGTGAAAGTGTGTCTCATGTGTACGATGATCTTGAAGCAGGGTACTTTCCTAAAGCTGTATCAGAATATAAAAGGTACCTGGATTTGTCTAGTGATGAAAGAAAAAATGTTTTATCGTGTGACCTCGACCTGATCAGGATGAATGCTCGGAGACATCTAAAATTTATGGAATGGAAATTTTGTATCCGAGGAAGATCAGGTAGAAGGTGCTTCTTTGTTACTTCTCCAAGCGGGAAGCATTTTCGATCCCTTTATTCAGCCTGCGACGAATACTTGAGGGAAGAATATCTTAGAACCAACGGTGTTAGGGCCTTACCGGACAGAGTTGAGAGCAGACCAGCAAAGTTTTCTAATTGTAAAGAATCTAGGGGATCTAGAGATGAGAAATCGTCCGTAGAAAGAGATAAAAAATCGAAGAGACAGAAAGTGATTCCATCTAAATCATCTGTTTGTGAAAAATCAAAAAGAAGAAAAGAATGCCAAGCTTTGCTTAGACAAGGTAAAGAATCAGGCGATTGTCTCTCTCAACATGGAACAGAGCCAAGAAAAAGGCCGCAGGCGAGTATGTTGCAAACTTACAGCCAGCGTGTTGCTAGAACAGTGTTGACGGAGCTTCTAGACAATGGCATTATATCTCTAAGGGCCGATGTAAGCTATATTCGTAAGAAAGATGGCAAGGTCTTGATGGAGGGGCAAATTACTCGTGATGGGATAAAGTGCAAGTGTTGTAAGATGGTATATACTCCTAGCAATTTTGAGGCTCATGCTGGCAGCAGATACAGCTGGCCAGTTGCCACCATGTTCTTACAAGACAGTGGAAAATCTTTGTTGGAGTGCAAGATGAAAATGGTACAGTCTAAGAAGCCTAAAGACTCCCAACGCCGACGCATGAAGGGTGACTGCTCTGAATACGAAAATGACATTGTTTGCACTATTTGTCACGATGGTGGTTCCCTAGTGCTGTGTGATCTCTGTCCATCCTCTTTTCATCTCGAATGTGTTGGGTTGGAGGTAAAGTGACTCTTAACTTGCCAAACTTTTGAGAAATATCTTATATGCATATTTACTTATAATTAATTTAGTTCATATACTGCATGGTATGCGCCACTTTTATCATATCTAGTTAAAGTTCAGATAATTGCTATAACGATCATTGCTTTTGCTCCTAGTTTTTTTTGGCTATCTTGAGGCAGCTTTTGCTGCATAGAGTAATGCTTTATGATATTTTCAATTTTTAGTGGATTTTCATCTTTATATAATTTTGTTATTATTAGGTCTGTTTTCTGTCCTCGGAATCAGGGTTATGCTAACGAGTTCACTGAGGCACATGTTAGAAGCAATGGGATGCCCTATTTCTTACGTTTCTTTGTGTATAGATATATTAATTAGTCTTTTTATTTCTCCTTTTCTTAAATGCCAGAAATTCCTTTCTATGCTTTCTGTTGGGCTGAGCTTGTGATTAGATCTTGAATGTCAAAAATCTAAAGTTACTAATGTGCTATATAATCTGCAAGATGTAGGCTGCTTATTAAGCGGGCTAAGATTAGATCGTTTCAGTTTTGTCGTGTACTTTCAGGCAGATTTCATAATCATATGTTTTAACTAGGCAACTCCATTAAGATGCTCTCTGGTCATATTCAAGCCTACTAAAATCAAAATAGTTTTGTCAGATTCAAGCTTACTAAAATCAGAATAGTTATGATTTTCAAGATTCTAAATATCAGATATTGGGATTGTATCAGATGGGCAGTTTTCTTATTAGATAGTGGGATATCGAATGATATATCAGGAATATGAGCCAATATTGGGCTTTTGTATCATATCTGTTGACGTTTCAAAATGATATATCAGGCGACATATTGTTCGTTGCGGCCGATAATAAGAAAAATAATGATTTTCAGCAATATACAACCATCTACTCTTGTATGGATATTGTCAGGTGGAATTTGATTGCAATCATGATTTTTAGCGGATAAGTATGATCACTGGATCAATGTGGATAAAATCCAGACCAAATCGAGGGGTCTCAACCCATGATAAGACATGGAGTTGCCTCAAGGAATAATGAATCAGTTTTTTTCCCCTAATATAAGGGGAGTCTCTCTAATGTACGGTCATCTTCTTTATATTAAATAAAACATTAGTTTTCTTCTCTTTATTAGATAATTCATTATCTTTGTTCCAACCTTTTCAAATGTGTATTCTGAACCTTATGTAGAGCATCATGTTTCAAACTTTCCATTCTACGTTTTTGCTCTTCTTGTGAGATATCGTTAGGACCAAGTGCTTAAGACCTTTCTCCTTTCCACAAAATTCTATCATGCTTTCTTGAATTTGCACTGGTAACAAAACTTATCTCCATCTCGAATGCATCAATAAGATGAAACGGTAGTGCAGTCAGATACAGGATAAATGGGATGAATCATACTCATTTCTTGACTTCTTGTGGAACCTATGCGACATAGTTCTGGCCATGCATAACCAGCATTTATACTCTTCAACTTTATCTTTCTGCCTCAGCTGCTTAAGTTTGATATTTCGTTTTGAACCAGCTCAGAACAAATAATCAAATAGGCCAATTCTTGCTTGATGTAGTAAATAACTCAGGTATCATTTGAAGAAATCAATTAAAGTAGAGAAATGAAACAGCTTCATCTGAGAGATTGGTAGCTATATTTACCTGCTACTTCTTCTACTACTATTTTACTTGAAAAACTCCGACCTACTTTCAGGAAATTTTATTAGCATAACCCTTTTTTGTTTCTCATAAGGTTATACTTATATTCTTAGTACTACACATTTAGCCCCATTTGGATGCTAGAGCAGGGATGAACTTGAGAATGACTTTTTTGGTAACTCCTCTGCTGAGTTTGAAGGATTTGATTCCTTTAAATATCCATCCGGACAGGATCTTAAGCCTGATTATCAAGCACCCATGGTTCTCGAGTTTTGCCTTGTATTTATATTATTTTTTTGTGATTCCTTCACCTTCTATTGGCGTATAACTGTTGTCAAATATGTTATTCCAGAAAATTCAGCTTCAACGAGCATTAATATTTTTGGAAATATCCATATACAGACAGTAAGGTGAACTGATCTGTTCTAACTTTAAAGTTTGTTTATTTTTTATGTTTATTTCTTAAATGATGCAACAATACCTATTAGCAACAAGTTATCACCTCTTGTATGTGCATATTCATGTACCATGTTAACTTGATGGTTCCATGTCTGAGATTATCCTTTACAACCTTATCGATGAAGATTTACAACTGTATACGTGCAAAGCTTAATAACATTGCACTCGTTTTAATAACCAGAGTACTGGATGGTTTTTTGCTTGTAGATGCATGTATAAAGTTTGCGAATCTCATCCTCCAAACTGGTGTTGTCATCTTCTTTTTGTAGAGTGTGCCCAAGGGAAAATGGTTTTGTCCATCCTGTCGATGTGGAGCTTGTGGCATGAGCGAATTCAATTCTGACAGTCAACAGTTCACTGAGAAGACAATATTGTATTGTGATCAGTGCGAGCGTGAATGTAAGATTTATTCATCTGTTTCTCCAATTGGAATTTTCTCTTTCAATATATGTGATATGTTTTCCAATTTTACGTACCACAGATCATGTCGGTTGCATGAGAAAGAAAGGGGACGAAAGTTTAAGTAGTTGCCCAGCGGGAAATTGGTTTTGCAGTGAAAAGTGTTCAGCGGTACCTTCCATATTTCAAAATTTACTTTCCATTCTCTTCTACATTTACTGCCACTGGTTTTTTCTATAAGAATTTTCCTGTAGAAGGGTCAATGTCATATCAGCCGAGCCAGCACCACCTCTATGTAGGGATGGTAATGGATGTACCCATGGGCCAAATTTTGCCCCGTCCTATACAAAATTTTGAATTAAAAATAAAAATTTTATTTTTCTAATTCAAAATTTTGTATAGGAAGGATCAAAATTTGGCCTGTGGACGTATCTATTACTATCCCTACCTCTATTAGTACTGCATGCTTGCTCAATCTTGATATGTTGCATATGCATTTGCACATACCTCATGTTGCTGCCGTGGAAGTGTTATTGAATGTTTATTATAGTTATGAGAAAATGCAATTATTAGTATATACAATTATGATCACTTCATACATCTTTGTACTCTGTTGTTAATACTTTCACAAGTTTAGTTGTGGAGTAGAGCACCTTATGACATGTTTATATGTCTGTTAGACATTATTTACAATGTTAAATAGCGATAACGATAACGTAAAGTTTTGCTCTATTAGGTTATATCGCATATAAAGTAATGCATACTTGGGTAACACATTTTCCTACTTATTTAATAAAAAAAAAATATAAAGCTATATTATAATATTTATATAAATTGAAAAATAAATTTATAAATTCTAAAAAAAGAATTAAAAATATTCTGTAGCACACAGAATCTATTTTAAATTTCTAAAATAATTTTCATATTTATCTTCACAAATTATATTAAGTTTGCAATGGTAATTTTAGTTATCGCCCAAATTAGAAAATAAGATCTCAATTTTTTATATTTTAATTTTAATTATTATCAATATTGCAATTTATATTTTGCAAATGCTCAATTCAATATTGATAATTTTAATTATTATCAATATTTATATATATTGAAAAAAAAAATTATAAATTCTAAAAAAATAATTAAAAATATTTTGTAGCACATAGAATCTATTCTAAATTTCTAAAATAATTTTCATATTTATCTTCACAAATTATATTAAGTTTGCAACGGTAATTTTAGTCATCGTCCAAATAAGAAAATAAGATCTCAAATTTTTATATTTTAATTTTAATTATTATCAATATTGTAATTTATATTTTGCAAATGCTCAATTTATTTTACTTGTAATTGTTTATTTTAGTTCAATTTAAAATTTAATAAAATTAACATCAAGTAAGAAATTCCATAAAATCGGAGAGAAATTACAACAAGAAAATAATTACAAATTAGCAAGCTAGAAATTTTACAAACAATCAAATAAGCAAACAATAATCAATCAAGTAAGAAACTTACAGTACTCAGTTATTGTCAAAGCAAATATCAATAGCAATATGGAAATTACTAAAAAAAAATAATAGCAAATAACATAACATAACGTATTTAATGTAATATAACTTAAAATAATGTAAAAAGATGCACAGTTATGATGCACTGAGTTATTTTCGATAGTTAGATGGCACTAGGTTTTCATTAGTACCATAACGCAATATCATAGGTTTCATAACGCATTATTTTCAACATATGTTATTTGCATGAGTCTCATCTAACGTATTGTACATATAAGTAAGTGATGTTTCTGCTTTAGTGTTTCATAGATGCTGAATTGTGTAGTATGAGATACCATCAATTTCTTTTGTTGCCAATAAACTTTAGTTCCTTTATCATGTGGGTCTCCCAATGGCTATCAAACTCAATAATGTAGAATCCTAATGGGCAGTTAAGCAATCATAGGATGCTTGAGGATATGCATTAATTGAGATCCTTCAACATTTTCTAGATGATTGTGAAAAAACTGGAGTAATAGACAGTGATCAATCATGATCACCCTTATGGTTTTTCAATTTATGTTCGATGGGAATAGAATATGTATTAACAATTAGTTTCCTGTCTCACATGTTTGGTCTATCTTAGATAATAGGAGATGGAGCCAGGTATATCTTAGGGCCCAAAAGTTCCCTATTACCTCCTAAATGACTTTAGAATACATGTAAATTAAAACATCAATAGCTTTTATCCCAAAAATTTTGGGGTCGCCTACTTGAGTTCTTTATCACCATTTTCATACCCTTTTTAATCGATATTTCGTTGATTTATATCCTAGTACTCGTTTTATTCTTGAATTAAGTTTCAAGGATGAAATTTTTTATTAGATAGATAGGATGTAACTATTTTAATTTTCTAGTCATTTGCATGGTTCTTTTGGATCGTTCTCTTCAGGCCTAGTTTCAATGTCAGTTGTTATCCAATATTTAACTTTGATAATTTTTATCTTACATTTTAGACACCGAGTTTGAATTATGAGAAACATGTATTGACTATATTTTTTTCATAGTATTTCCTATATTTTTCTTGAATTTTTTTGAGACCCTCTATTTCATAACTGATACTGAAGATTTTATTAATTTTTCCCTCGTTCTCTACCATTCCACTAGTTATTCTTTTATAATTATTTTTTATATGGACTTGAGCTGGTAAGGGGTAGCATGGGAACGTCAAGCATGAAATGGCTCAAGTTTGGAGAATGAAGCATGAGGTGTTGTGAGGGCATCCTTCACATGCATATATAAGAGGATATTTCCATTCATCTCTTCATTTCCTTCATTAAATTCCTCATTCCCCTTCTTCAAAATTCTTCTCCTAAAGCCCAGACCAAAGGAAAAGGGCTCAAACTACTTCTCAGCTCAAGTCCAAGTCCAGTAGGCCAAGGCTAACAACTCCACAGCTCAAGACTAACGGGCGAAGGCAAGTAGAATTCAATTTCAAATATAGTTATCGATTTTCGTACTTATTTCTACCGTAAATTACTAGAATGATTATAACTCTTAGACTAGAGTTCAGATTGAAATGATTCTTGATCCGTTACAAAGTTTTTCAGAGTTCTACAACTCCTTTTATATTTTGATTACTAGTTCTTACTGTAACTATCTTGAAACTGGATGTGAATATACTATTATTATCTTGGATTTCCATTCGACAATAGCTAAGTAAAATAGCTATAAGTTCTACACCACAACTCTGACTGAGTCAATTCGTTATTTATTAAAAAGCATATTCTAAACATTACATCTTCCCTTTATACTTTAGATTTGATTCTCCTTGTAATTATCTCGAATTCTATTTCGAAGTTGTTAATTGTACATCATCTTTTCTTAGACCAGCAAGCAATGTCAAGTTTCGTACTTTGGTTATATTATTTTCGCTATAATTGTTGCAGCCTCGATGAAGCAAGTTATCTAAACTCTTAAATCAGTAGTTGGATGTGAACACATGCTTGGATTGAGTTAGTGACTTGATTGGTTATATGTATAGTTGTATTAATATCATGTTGGTGGGGGTAAAGTCAAGCATATTACTCGCAACTTCATCTGTACTTGTACTGACACTTGATATTACTAGAAATATGGCATATATGTATAGTTTCTATGCAATGCATATTTGATACACCGGATTCATACTAACGCTGGATATATGAAACAGTGGCTACATGATACATGATATATGACTAGTTGGGTAGATGATGCTTGATTCTATACATGTAACACAATAAATTTGTTACACGCTTGTTACTTGGTTCTATAATACTTGTTACATGATTTACTTGTTCCGTACTTGGTATTATGTATGTGTGATGTATACTCATTATTCGGTTCCATAATACACATTCATGATATATAAGATCCTAATACATGGTACACTTATATGTTTAATGACATACTTGATACCTGGTATACTTGAAACATGATACGCTTAATATACTTAGATAATACTTGCAAATATGGCAATCATTAATATGATATTCGTGATACACATATTTATTACTTGATAAAGTTGACATATGATTTACTTGTACAGTTGATACACTTGGATGATACTACTTGTTATGATACATGTAAATTGAGTTTGATATTTCTGATTATAAAACATATATATGGTCTTGATTTTTGGTTGTGTTGTTAGAGGCATATGCCCTTGATTTTTTTTTAATTTTCCTATTAAAGATGTATATTATTAGTTCCTGGTTGCCCTGTTACAGGCAAACATCTATATAGCCTTGACTTGATTCTTGTGTTCTGAATTTGGTTTATATGTATCATGTATTGACACTATGGTTTATAGGGGAACCAAGTGATATATAAGTATATATTGTTAGAGATTACTGCAATGGCATCCGAGTGGAACTGAGCCATTATTTCTTGCCAAGTCCTCTCTGATGAGGATGTCTGTTACTTTGCTCATTAGGGAATCTACCTAGAATGTGTAGTGACTCAACATGGTTCAGCACCTTGTATCTAGTAGTTGGGTTCGAGGTTTACATGCTACTCTTAGGATAATGGAAAATGTTCATTTTATCCATCTATTTAGTTTCAAATAAGAATAACATTGAACATTGATCTGGACTTGACATTGACGTGCTTCATTTGGCTAGTTATTTGAAATGTACAATCACGCCTTGACACTCAATGTTTATTGTTGACACTTATCTGTATTGTACTAGTATTAATATCTTTCCTTTTCTTGTATTCTACTTGTCGGGACTAATCCTTTGGATTCTAAACCCAAGTTTTGGAGATGAAAAGACAGCTTCCACTAGATGAGCCCTTCTTTGTGGAGCTGGTGAAGCAGCTCTAGATTTTTGGGCTCCCTATCTTTTGTTCCTTTTTTATCATGTACTGGATCCTCTCGTGGGTATATATTTTTGATAGGTATTGACTCACTCTTCATATTCTATACATAGACTATGAGTAGCGTGTCATATCATATATCCTGATTTATATGTGATGAAAAATTTTGTGTTATAGACATTTCTATATCATTTAATATTGTTGCCGAATGTAGCTTCCAAGATCATGTGCCTATGCATTTAATTAGTTAGCTATTTTGGCCTTGTGCAAGTTGTGTTTATTTTATATATGCCCCACCAAAGACGCACTCTGTTTATTTTATATTTTGATCATGTGTCGATGATCTTACCAGAATTAAACTCTTGGATCACCAGCATCAAATCAGATTTAAATTCAGATTCAGATTCCTTTGCCATGATTATAATGGATCCTCCTCAAGTTATACTATGCTCCCTAGATCTTCCTTCGAGTTCTATAAACCAACCTCTAATGGTCCTCCCTCGGGATCCTAACACATCATAGATTAACCAAACATCCAAAAGGACTAAAAAAGGTTTGTATTTGTCTAGCTGCTGTAGACTGGATCTACTGCGGTTTTCATTTTCTTTTTTCATTTTTGTGGGTTAGAGGTTGTTTGCTGATGGAGTTGTTGGATGGAGGCAGATGAAGATGGAGTTGTTGGAGGTGAAGATGGGTGTGATCTGATAGGCCGGGTGCTTGATGGGTTGGATATAGAAGTTTGTTGTGAGCAAGGATAAGAAGCGAAGATGAGGATTAGGGATTGATTTAGGATTAGAGTTGGGAATTTAATGGCTCTGACACCATCTTATTATTTAGGAGAAGAAAAGGTTACAGAGAGAAAAATCTCTCTATCTACTATTATATATGTGTTATAAGCAATATTATTCAAAACCCTCTCACAATATAAATATCTATTCTAATGATTTTATAAAGAGACGTTCATTTTATGTATAAATATCTGTTTATCTACAAGTCTCGATGTATGGCATCAGGGACATGCAATTTACCATCGAAAAATCTGTACATTTGGCGTGGCTGCCTTCAATAGCTCACAAATATTTTTCTGTGAAAATTTGCCTCATGAGTATATCATAAAGTAGATTGTTTCTGGTGTTAATTTTGTCTAGGATGAGTATCGGTTGGTTCGGTTCGGATTTGGGTAAAAAAAAAATCCCACCGAAAATCGAACCGAACTTACAAAATCGAAACCGAACCGACCGGACTCAATCAATAACCGAAACCGAAATCGACAGTTCGGTTCGGTTCGGTTTCGGTCGGTTTTTGACAAACCGAACTTAGAAAACAATTTCGAAAATAATTCAGCAACAAATTTCTTATCTCAGACATATCACACAAAAAAAAACAATTACACAAATTTCCAACATATAAAATTCCCCCAAAATTGAGCAACAAATTTACAACAAACATGCTATAATTCCATCCTCTCAAAATTCAGTAACAAATTTTCCAACAAACATACTATAATTCCTACGTATAAAATTCCCAAATTTCCCCCAAACCAAACCCCAAATTTGATCAAAATAAACCCTTTCGAAACTTCAGAATCCAAGATCCAAAATCACCTTATGGATGTAGCAGTGACTGCTGGCACACCAACGACGACGTTGTTGGTACAGGCCGGTGGCGGCCTCGTCGACGTTCTGGCTGTCGAGGAAGAGGTCCTCGGGCATGCGGAAGGCACCGTGGGCCCCGACGGTTGCAGCTCGACGACGATTGAGGAGGGGGGAGAGAGAGAGGAGATAAAGATGAAAAGAGAGAGAGGAGATACAGAGGATCTGAGAAAGAGAGAGAGAGAGAAAGAGAGAGAGGAGATAAAGAGGAAAAGAGAGAGGGGAGATGAGGATATGAGGAAGAGAGAGAGAGAGAGGAGATAAAGAGGAAAAGAGAGGGGAGATGAGGATGTGAGGAAGAGAGAGGGGAGAGATAAAGGAGAAAGGAGAGAGATGAGATAAAGAGGAAGAGAGAGAGAGAGAGAGAGAGGAGATAAAGACAAAAGAGGAAAAGAAAGAGAGAGGAGAATCAGGAGGAAAGAGAAAAACCACAAACGAGAGAGAGGAGAATTAGGAAATAAAGAGGAAAGAGAGAGGAGATTTTTTCACTGTTCGGTTTATTATAACTATTCGGTTTTTTCGGTCGATTTTTTTGGTCGGTTTCGGCTGGAGCTAATTCCACCAAAACCCGACCCGATATCAGAATTAAATTTTGGTTAAAAAACTGATCCGAACCGAAAACCGAACTAACCGAATCGATATATTCGGTTTTGCCGTTCGGATCAGTTTTTTCGGATTTCTGCTCAGCCCTAATTTTGTCCATCAAGCGCACATTACAACTTTAATTTGCTCACTTCATTGTGAAAGGTATATGCTCTGTTGTGTAGGATGAAAGTAGTTGATTGCATTTATTATCACGAATTTGGTAATTTGGTCTAACAATGCAACCTACGTTTTTAAAGTTAAAAAGTTGTGTTTATAAATTGTTAAAAAAACGTTTATTATTAGCTTATAATTTGTAGCTTATATTCTGCAGATATTTTTTCGTCTGCGACAGCTTCTTGGGATATCTAAGCCAACATCCGTAGAAGGTTTATCGTTGACTATCTTGAGATCAAGTAGAGAAAATGGTGTCGATGCCTTGCAGTTGGATGATGCAATCACGACTGAGCATGATAGCAAGCTCTGTGTTGCTCTTAATGTACTTCATGAATGCTTTGTTACTATTACAGAACCTCGTACGCAGAGTGATTTTGTTGCAGATCTTTTATTTAATAGAGAGTAAGGCCTTTTCACCCTCAATCATTAGCTTTTCTTTGATTTAATCATCTGTTGAAGTTTTTGTGCTGATTATCTAATCTTTTGACTGCATGGAAATTCTATATTTAACTTTTCTTGTAGAAACAATGGCTTTAATTATTTCTTGAAGTTAAAATTCTTCAGTCACTTGCACCGTGTTAAGTCCTTTATGAAAATGTTTTCATTTTTTTTTTTTCTTGTTTTATGTAGTTTTCTAACTTTTTGTCATCTCATATGATCTCTTAGTAGTTCTGCATATTTGTTGATTATTATTGTGATGCAAATTACTCATTCCCGTTGACGTTTCATGCTGTTAATATCCTCCAGGTCTGAGCTAAGAAGGTTGAATTTCTACGGGTTTTATACCATGCTCTTGGAAAAGGGTGATGAGCTAGTATCTATCGCGACATTCAGGTATATATCTATATAGTTTTGTTAGATATCATTTCCTTTGTTAACGTATCGTCCTTTTTGGTTTAAAATCCCGAAGTATAAAATATGTGTGATTTCCATAATCTTTTTAGGATCTACGGTGACAAGGTTGCAGAAATGCCTCTCATCGGGACTCGTGTCAAATTTCGCAACCAAGGAATGTGCCGCCTTCTAGTGAATGAACTTGAGAAGGTACTTTCGAATACTTACCCTCGTGTGATCACTATTAACCAAAATTATGCAGAGGATGCACAAGATGTTGTTCTTCAATAATATAGGTTGAATATTTTAACCTCGTAGACTAACGCAAGTTATAGCCACTGGAGAGAGTACAACAACAACAGCCACTAAACCTTTTATCCCAAGTATTTGGAGTAGGCTCCATTAACTGAAGGATAATCATGCCGGATCAACCACACGAATGATCCTTCTTCTCTCGTTCCTACTAGCAATATGTCAATATTTAAGCTTCTAACATCCATTATCTTTTCATATCACCTCCATTTATGTTTTCTTTGATTGTTCTTTCACTCTTTTAACTTGTCCTACGTTGATAATTCTACTCGTCGAACTGGTACATCTGTTGGTCTCTGTTGCTCATGAACAAACCATCATAAACAATTTTCTCGCATCTTCACCTAAATGGGTGCTACGCCTATCTTAGCACGAGTATCTTATTTCTCATTTTATCTCTCCTAATCTTATCGCACATCCGACAAAACATGCGCATATCTACTGCACTTATTTTTTCTAAGAATGACGTCTCTTTATAGCCCAGCATTCCGTATCTTATAACAAAACTGACCTAATAGCAACCCTATAAAATTTCCTCTTATTCAGTTGTCTAGTTGTGAGATATTAGTGTCAAGTGCTTACAATCTTTAGACCATATCTACTTTTCTTATACCATTTTGTGTGGCATGCCCGTGCACTCATCAATACTTGTTTGCTTTGTCATCCAGTTACTTTCCGAATTAGGGGTCGAGAGTCTGGTATTACCTGCAGTTCCTCAACTTCTACAGACATGGACATCTTCGTTTGGTTTTACCAAGATGACCAGCTCCGACAGATTGAATCTCTCCGAGTACACAATTCTATACTTCCAAGAAACCACAATGTGTCATAAGCTCCTGAAGGAAAAAGCTCCAACAATTCCATCGAAACGAAAAGGTATCTGTGCCAAACATTACAAGTCCTTCGACAAATCAGTTTCCTACTTTCTTTAGCGCTTGGGTTTGCAGGTCAATTCAAAAAGCTAGAGGAAATCTCAAGAAGTACCAAGAAAGGAGGTTCTAAACTCTACGATGGCACTGATCACTTTCACGAGATTGAAGCTGAACATTCCCCAGTCAGTACTTGTACCAACCCAAATCAGCAAACAGAAATGGAGCCTGGGCAGAATGACACCAACAAGTATGCTCATTTTTTGTTTCTCGAATTTAATTTGTTTACTATCTCTCTTTAGTACAAGAATTCACTTCAACATCCTGTTACTTTGAAAATTCTGTCTCCAGGGTGGTCACTCAGCCCAAGTTCTTGGATAGTAACATATCGGCGGATACGTCTCCAATACTTGCAGTGCGTGCTCCACTACCCATTGCAAAATTTTCTCTTCTCAGTCAAGCATTTGCACTCCCTTGTACCATGATGGCTGACTCAATTATAACTTGTTTGCAGCTGATGGCACCAACCAACACCGATCCTCATATCTTGAAAAAATGTTATGAGCGAATCAACAAGGACGACTCTATCAGGCATCAGCATGGAGTCGTCAAGAACGTAAATTCTGGGGCCGAAAATTCTTTCAGATATGTCTACAGGCGTAGTAGTAGGAGGAGGTCGAGAACCAACTCACCATTTCTCGCCTGAGTAACGACTCTCTTAACTTTGACACTCCGTCTATGCAGAATGATACTCTGATGCTCTAGATATCTTAATGTAATATGAATAGTTTAGTACGTGATAACCTTTTTAGGAAGTCAAATTCTATTTCGTTGGGTACTAATTGTCAGCGGTTTACCTTTGCCTTTGCCTTCACTTTCGTTGGGTACTAATTGTCAGTGGTTTACCTTTGCCTTCACAGTTGTATGCTCAATACAGTTTTGATTCAAGGTTTTAATAACTAATTATCGTCTATCAATTTGTTGATATTGTAGGCGAAATTTTTGGGAAATATATTTATAAAATTAAAACGCTGATCTCTAAGAGTCGCGTTAAGACTTAAACGGGCCCTAAACAAAGAGGAAATTATGTTGCTGATATTCTGTAAACGGCTAACTGTTCATATTGTTACTTCCATTCAAAGTTCAATAAAATCAAAATTTATGGCAAACAGATATCTTTGCTTCTTCAGTTAAAAGAAAATCGATGTGAAGTGATCTTATGAAGTGAACAGAGATGCTCATCTCTTATCGTATTCTAGTGATTTTATTTGAAATTTGAATATTTTAATCAAGCAGAGATGGCCCTGATCAGAGTATTGTGTTGGAAAGTGATACTTAGGGCATCCTTTTCTCTCTTTTTTTTTTTTTCCTAAGTGCCACTAGCAGTAGGTGTCATCTATTCTTTTGAGATGCCTGGTTCTAGTTTATCGTATTTGGTGGAAGTAAAATATGCGTGCTAATTTTATAGTAAGCGAGAATTCTTTTTTTATGTCTAAAATTGTAAAGCAAAAAAACTTTCCTTATCAGCTTGTTGATCTAGCGATGAGGGATGTTTCTGGATGTAGTTACGAAAGACTATAACTCTTAGTACCTGTTCTAGAAAAAAAAAACGTAAAGATGCTTATCTCTTATCAAATTTCAAGTGATTTATGTAAAATTTGATATTTTATTTAAGGAGCTCAAGGCTTTTTCAAGTATTAAGTTGGCGTCTAAAATGATTTTATCAAATTTCATCAAGTTATGTAATATAATGGGTAAAGTTAGGAAATAGGTTCAAAATAAAATAAATGGAAACAAAACAAATACTAAAATAAAATTACAATATTTCAAAGTAACATGATTGCTAGCATAAAACCAATTATTCATGAAAGTAATTGTAAAATAATGAAAACATAGAACTAATAATTACTCAAAATACAAAAAAAAAAAAATGTATTTTTTCACTTTTTAAGCGTCTTCAAGCTAATATTTTCCTATGTATAATACATTGTAGAATTTCTATAAAAATATATATATATTATCTTATAGGGTGCAGCATCACTTTCATCTTCGCCAACTCTGAGCTCATAGACATCAATCATCCAAACAAGCAAATAAGATAATAACATATAAAAATCAAGATATATGTCTTTCAATTAATCAGGTCACATGAAATATATCATTCAGAATTAGTAAATTTTTAATAGTATTTTTTGGAATCAAATTAAATTTCTAGTTGTACTTTGAGTTACTCGATACACGAAATTTCTAGTCTCATATTTAATATTGATAATTAATCAACCTACGATCTTTTTATTATCAGGAAAATCAATCAAAACATGCATATAAAGAATAAATATGAAAATCAAACAGAATAAGAGTCAATAGAAAATACATAAAAATAATAATTATTATTTTTTCAAACCAAAAAATGTCCAACCAGGTTATTCGAGCCAAAAGTTGGACTGGTTTGATATGCTTAGAACGGGGAATTTCTAGATGGGCACAGCTTTTTTTCCTGGTGAGCCCACTTTTCCTAGTGAGCACACCCTCTCTTTTAAAAAGAGAGGGTTTTCCTAGTGAGTACACCAAAATTCCTAACCTACCATTATCTCTCTCTTCGATTTCTGCTGCTGCTTCTTCTTCTTCTTCTTCATCGTCTTCTTCTTCTTCTTCTTCTTCTTCGTCGTCTTCTTCTTTTCTTCTTCTTCACCGTCTTTTTCTTCTTCATTTTCTTCTTCTCAATTTCACTCTCTCTATCTTTGAGAGAAAACGAAAATTTTTAGAAACTCCCCGACGGCATCGCCTCCTTCCTCTCCCCCCTCCCTCCCTCTCCCTCTCCCTCTCCCTCTCCCTAATCAGATCCATCCGGGACTGTTAGCCCAGATAGATTGGCCTGATCCGGGCTAACCAGCCCGGATCAGGCCAATCTATCCGGACTAACAGTCTCGGATGGATGAAAGAGGAGGTGAAGAGGGACAGTTTTGACCAAAAATTTTAATAGCAAAATAGTAAATAAAGGGAAAATTTAAGTGGGCTCACTAGGAAAAAAGCTGTGCCCATCTAGAAATTCCCTTGGAACGAGTTGAGTTGCTGAGGTGTTGGGTCTCGGATGATTCACATGTAGAGAATGTTATTGGATAAAGAAATATATAAAGATTACAAAGAAATTAATGAGATTTGATAGAAATGACTCTCTAACCTATGTTCTTGGGAAGGTTGGATTCTCTAAGTTGATCTTTTATACGAAGAATACAAATCATTAAATCATTAGGGCTGAGCAGAAAGCCGAAAAAAATGAACCGAACCGAATTGATTGGTTCAGTTTATTCGGTTTTCAGTTCGGTTCGGTTTAAAGACCGAAAGTGATTACGGATTTCGGGTTGGGTTTTCAACCGAAACCGACCGAAAAAACTGAACTTTTGCAATTGTAGCTTATTTTTTTTTTTATTTATTTTCAATGTGTTTTTCTTTTAAATCTTTGATAAAAACATGTAATTGTTATTTTAATAGGTAGAAAAATAAAAAATAGAAAGGAAAATTATTATTTTTAGTTTCAAACCCAAATAACCGAAAACCGATCGAACCGAACCGAACCAAAAATTCGGTTTCGGTTTTGGTTTTTTTGAAAGTTCGATCGGTTTCGGTTATAATATTTCGGTTCGGTTTTCGGTAAAAAAAATTTCACCAAAAACTGAACCAAACCGACGGATGCTCACCCCTACTAATCATTCAAAATTCTTTCCACTCTTTTCATCTCAAAACCTAACCTACTAGAACTTGAATTTTGAGTTTTGAATCAACAATGAAGCACCTTCCCCTTTCCTTCAAGGAAAAGGGCATTTATAGTTGCTAGCAGTTCAGTTCTGATAGGAATTGTGAATGAACAAGGATTCTCATCTTCTGTCCGAAAATAGGTTTCCTTCATAGTAATAAGATTCAATTGTCTTCGAATTAAATTTTCTAAACTTTGGAGAATTTAGGTTTCTTATCTAATAAATTATCTGATGAATAACTTGATAAAACTATGAACTGAGTAAGTGAAGAATGACTTCGTATTCTGATGTATGAATAAACTGTATAATAGACATCCTTTTAACATAAAAACTAAAAACTAAAGAATATACATATTGATGCTAATTACATAAAATCTTCAATCACATAATCAGCCTAATTAGGGGGATTAGTCAAATATACTAACTTAGAAATATATCATGAGCTATGCTAACAAATTAAAGAATTTGTTAAATATTAGAGTATCTGTCAGATGTTCTAATTTAGTCAAATTATTTATGAATTTTTTTGCCTTGTGTCTTTTGCTATGAGCCTGGACCAACTACTTTTTTAACAATAAAATATCAATAATACAGAAGAAGCTATGTGGAACTTTATCTTTACTAATGATTCCATCTTTCTTATATTATGTCAGTATGTGTTTGGTTGAATTAGGTATCTTTTTTGTTTATATGTGTTGTTAAGTTGAAGATTGTTTCCTTTCTTTCACTTCCTTCTTCTCCAGAGAAGTAGGTCATTGTTACTAGTTATTTGCTCCAGAAAGTCCTCAACACCGTCTCTGATACTATTCCATGACAGTATATGGGATCCCTTATGTGAGCGCACGAGCCCTCTCTTCCTTTTTGAATAAAGACGGGCTGCGCCAAAGACCTGAGCGTCGACGGGTAAAAATTACTCTTTTCTAATGGGTATTTAACCAAATTAATAAAACTTAAAATTGTTATAAAATATAAGAAAATAAAAGAAAAAATTATTTTGCTATTGAGGTCTTTCCTTTTGAATCTAAAATCTCTAGGCTTAGTTTAGCAATGACTTAAACCCATGATTAAGACTTCTAACTCATTTTACATTGCTAAATAAATTTTCAGCTATATAAACATAAAATCAATTGGTTCTTCGATTCAAATCTTGGCTTTTACTTGATAAGTCTATCGTAAAAGTTTCATTGTATGATTCATAAGTTTAATTCCATAGTATTTTGAAAAAAAAAAAAAAATTGTATATCACCTTTACTTTACAAATTCATGGTAGAGTGTTAAATTTTAAATCATTGATAACCATAATTTTATAGTACTGCTATTAGACTAGTTTTATTGTATGGTACAGAATGCTGGGTTATAAAAAAATATCATTCACAAAAGATAAGTGCAATAGAGATGTACATGTTATGTTGGATATGCGGCAACACTATGAGAGATAAAGTGAGAAATGAAGATATTCGTGTTAAGGCAACTGTAGCCCCTATCGAATAGAAGATGCGAGAAAATCGGTTACGATGATTTGGTTATGTGCAATGTAGACCTACAAAGAGGAACTTATCGGCTTAGGACGAATTAAAAGAACGAAGAAAAAACTGAAGAAAATAAAAATGGATGTGATACGAAAAGATAAGGACTTTAAAGGTTTAAATGAGAACATATTACTTGATAGGAATGAATAGAGAAACATTATCAATGTGATTGATCCGGCATGATTCTCTTTTGATTCATGTAGCCTACTCCAAGTATTTGGGATAAAAGACTTAGCTGTTTTCATTTGTTGTTATTGTTGTTGTTGTATGTCATAATAAATTTATTGAATAACTTTACTAACCATGCTACAACTATTTGTCTCAAACTCTTCTAAACTATAATAGAGATATCATTTGGTCCTACATATTTTCATCTTTTTCATTTTATTTAAAGTATCTTTGACTTTATTTATCTAAATTTTCTAGCAATATTTATAACTCTTACCATGAGTTTTGCCATTAGATTCAAAATTAGACTCTTCCATATGATTCTCACTAAATAACTTATAAAATAACCCCTCTATCTCTCACTAATTTTATCCTTCTTCACTAATAACATTTGTTTTACATACTTAACATGCTTAATGATACCTACACTCAGGGGTGGATCCAAGAATTTGAACATAAGGGGGTAAGGGACTAAATTATTATATGTGATTTCTTGAGAAATAAAATATCAAAAATACCAATTTTGGTAGTTGCCCAAATACTTTGCAGATGAATTTTAAAAATTTAAATTACAAATTTAAGCTAGAAATCAAATCTTTCTATTTGGATTTCCAAATCTAAACGGTTACAATCTTCAATTAAAAATTTCAAAAATAAATAAAACATTACAGCGGTCTCTAATTTGTTATTCTTTTCTAAATCTGTAATGAAAAGAATCGAAAAAGAATTTAAAGACGTGAAGTCTACAACTAAAATTAACCAAAAAATATCAAATACCATATCCCAATTTGCAAGATTTGGCAAGAAATCAATTAAAAAAAGCAACCAATATACAAAATAGAATGTCATTAGGGTTTTACATGGAGTAATCTTTTTGAAAATATGAATTGGGGAAATGATCCGCGAGAGAAGGACTCCAATTACATAATAGATAAAACCCTAAACTTGCTAGAGATCAAACTCTAAACTCATCAAAGATCAAATCTTAGATTCGTCGGAAATCAATTTCAGAGATCAAACTTAGACTCGAGAGAGAAGACAAAAGGCGGGCAAGAAGGATGACGGTCTTACTGATTTTTTGAAGAGCCATCACTAAATTATTTGGGAGAGATTTCTGTTTTGATTGGATTTATTTTAAAATGATAGAACTATTAATTGAAAAAGTAGGGGGGACAAATTGGTAAGAATATGCAAAGGCTATATGATTTTTTTTGGGAAATTCTAAATAAGCACACAACTTGACTTAGTGAGCACTACATCCTAATTAATAAAGAATTACAAGTTCGCCAATTTTTTTGACAAATTTACCCTTCATCCTCATCTTATTCGGACATTTTGTTGAACACTTAGAGGGCGGCAATGACATAATACAGGAGACCTGGTCTCGTTCAGGCATTTTGTTAAACATATTGAATGCGCTAACGAGGTCCCCACACTTGACTTACATTGTGACGAAAGTGTCGGGAACGGTGGCGGGGAAGAGTGAAGATTGCACTTAGTGAGTGAGGTGTGGCACTGGAGATGTATGGACAATCGGTTTAGGTGAGAGGCTGATTTGTGGGTGGGGTGATTTTGGTTGACCTGTCTGTGGGCGAGTATGGGTAGGGCGACACGCCCACTGGATAATCAACTTTTTTTTCTTATTATAAGAATAATTTTCTATGAATTATCTTTTAAAATATTCTCTTATTAGTATTCAATCATGTTTCTTTTATCTTTGTTTCTCTACATAGAGTATTTTTAGCCTCCTCATATCTCTCATTTATCGGTTTAATTTTTCTCTCTTCTTTTTTTTTTATAAGTCAAACTCATATACACAATTTTTTCGTAAAATTACCCAAATTGAGACTCCAATTACTCTTGAGCCCAAAATCTTTAATAAATTGGAGGGGTGATGTCGCTAGAGATAAGGCTCGTTGTCACATATTCGTTTAGTTTCTTATAAATTTTCTTGGTTAATCCTTCTTCTAATATAGTGCGTATTACTTCTATCCTCTTACATGTAAGAATATATATGTATAAGTCATTCTGATATAATAACAAATGAGCAAGGGTGGATTACACTATATTAAAAAAAAACTGCGCTTTCATGACGAATATTTTGCAAGAACTGTAAAAATTGTCACTAAAGGAGAGTATTCTATTACATGAAATATTTGAATTTTTAGTGACGACTTTTTTTTATCATGGAATCCTTGTTTTCTTGTAGTGTTAGGGTTTCACATATATTAGAGGGTGATAAAAGAGAAAAGGCGTTAGAAGCCATTGAGTTAAAATAAGAACAAGCTAATGCTCCATATGTTACTTCCAGGATATGTAGCAGGGATGGTAATGGACGCATTCAAGGGCTAATTTTTTGCCTTTTCTATACAAAATTTTTGAATTAGAAAAATAAAATTTTCATTTTTAATTCAAAATTTTGTATTGACGAGCTAAAATTGATCCGTGAATGCGTCCATTATCATCCCTTGATATGCTCTAGAAGCAATGGTATGGCGGGGATTCATCATGGTGACACTCCTGCACTGTTTTGTAGGGTTTGATTATAGAGATTTGATCAAGTTCTATTTGGTTCTCAGCTTCCTATCGCAACTCTCCTTTTTTATCTTGGATTGAAACATAAGAAGAAAAAAATAGAAGAAAATAAGAAATTTTAATTATTTTTTACTCCTATTCATTTTGAGATACATCATCGTGTTCTACGTTGACGAGCTTCCTTTTCTAATAACAAATGTTAGAACTAATAATCAATCACAACCAATTAAGAATTTATAATTGAATTTTATTTAATGTTAAACAATTATTTTATTACAATTTACTGAATTTCATTTTGTAAAGGAAACTTGGAGTTATTAGGTGGATTTGGATGTAAATAGAATTTAAATAGAAATAGAATTCAAGATATATTAACTAGTTTGAAAAAATCATAATTATTTATTAAAGATTATCGATTTAGCATTACAAAAGATTTCAACAAAATATTCAAGTTCATACAATCTAGAAAGATGCATCGCTGAGAATGCGAATCAAAATCCGCATGTTGAAATGTAGGGTCGTGTTTTTCGCAGACTTGCATTTTTTAGATGCAGGGTCGTGTTTTTCTTTTCGATTGCAGACTCGTGTTTTTAGACAAAGTTATGTATTAAATCCAAAAATCAATTGTGTTTTTTGTCCAAAGTGTTTCAAAACACCTTTGAAGTTGTGGAATTTTGAAAACTTTAGAAGGAAATTTGTTAGCAAAATTTTTTAATAAATCAGAAGGGAACACCCTTATAAAAGTTGGAACACAGACCTCTAAAGGTGGCGTTCGATTTTAATAACAACAAAAGATAAAACATTTCTTCATATACAAGAAAATGCGGATTCCTGAGGATCGCATTTTACTTCGATAACATCAAGAGAGAATCTCTCCCCAAATACAAAAAAAGGCGGACTTCTGAGGATCGCATTTTGATCTCATAATATCAAGAGACAAGAAATATCTCCAAATATAGAAAAAAAACGCAACTTTCAGGAGCATTGAAAATAGCTAAGAAGTTAAAACGCAGATCATCATCTAGAGAAATATCACATTTTTTAAGACAAAAAAGGTAAAATAAAAGAGTTTATATTTTGAAGCCAAGGAGAAATTAAAATTAAAATATGAACCCCACAAGATCGCGTTTTGATTTCAAAACCTAAAAAAGTTAAGTTTGTTTCTATTTGACCCAAAATGCGAGCTTCTTAGAACTACACTTACTATTTTTACCCAAACACGAAGCTAATCCGTGTTTCAAATATTTTGAAATGCAGGATCGCATTTTGAGCTCATGATTAGAGCTAAGTATAATTACAATGCGAACCCTAGAGGCTCCCATTTTTACTCCAAAGCTTCAGGAGGTAAGAATTATCTTCATTGACACCTAAATGCAGATCTGAGCATACCACGCAAGCTGCAAAGTGCTGAAATGTTGATCGAAAACTGAGATCCACATTTCAGTTACAAATCTATAAGATTTAAGATTTCAGTTACAAATCCAATGGATTAAAAGTAGGAAATTAATCCTCAATTAAAGAGGCTATTGATTCGACAGTTACACCAACTCAAAAGCCTCTAAATTCCCATAAATAGCCACATTCTAGGCTGAAAAAGAGGTGGCATAATCTCCACTTTGAGCACTTGTGCTAAGAATCAGAGTTCTTCTCATTCAAAAGCTTTGCAAAAGTTGTCAACCGAAGAGTTCTCACTCGGATCATCAACGGAGAGCAGGATCGTCTTCCATGGCTACTAGAACCCTAGCTTAAACAAAGAGTAAACTAGATTCCTCATATTCTGCAAACAGACAACTGTTCTCATTTAGCTTTTATTTAAAGTTCATGGTAAATACCCTCCTCTTCATCATCTTCTTCCTCCTCCAAGAGATATGCTCCCCCTCCTTCCTCATCCTCTCCATCCTTCTCCGCTCCCTCACCGCCTTCTCCTCCTCCTCATTGCCGACACCCTAAGAACAACTCAATCAAGAGTGCCCATCAAGCAAAATACAAGGAAGGCGGTGAGCACACCCGAGGCGTGCGATCTCTTCGCTGGCGAGTGGGTGGGTGCTGGACAACCTCACCCACCCGCTCTACAGAGAAGAAGAGTGCGAGTCCTTGACGGAGTAGGTGACGTGCATGAGAACGACACGTACCAGAAATGGAGAGGTGGCAGCCGAGAGACTGCTCGGCGTGCTCGCTGCCAAGGTGTGCACAAATGCAAACTTCCTCAATGTTAACTGATTTCACAGTGCACAATGCAGAGTTCTGACTTTCTCCATGTTGGGGATCGAATCCCCAATCGAGATCGGCGAGAAGAAGAAAACAATATAACATAAGAAGAACACAAGAATTAATATGGTTCAGCTGACCAAATTCGACCTACGTCCACGGTATCCACTATGAGAAAAATAGGTTATAAGAAGAGATTCAAGTATCTCTCTCCTTCTCGCATCTCTCGTAATAATAGAAACATATCTCTCAGTCAATTGCACAACTCTCTAGTATCACATACAAGATATATATATAGTATTTCAATCATAATCTTATTAGAATAGCACTATCACTATCTAATTGGTGTTCCAATCCAATTAGAACTCTGATCTTCTAACGCGAATCCAACTGGAACTCCTTCTGATCTTCTAACGCAAGTCCAATTGGGACCTTTCTGATCTTTGATCACATCTGAATATTTAACGAATGCGAGATATAAACCCAACACTCCGAGTTTGATTAACTATCCAATCGCACTGTTATGATTATATAATTCTGTAAGTTCAGTTTACCATGGAGTCATATCCAATGTGGGACTATACTCATATGTGAACTACGGGAACCACCGCACCACCCTCACTCCCCCAAACCCAAGAATCAATCTAACCCAAGAGTTTAACCTAAGTAGAGATTCCAACTTTGTATTTAAACTCATAGACCATTTTTCTCCTTTCCGACGTGGGATTATACTCACATATGAACTCTCAACAATATCGTGCTCTTAAAAAAAAACAAATTAAGCTAAATTGACCCCTATTATAGTTAGGGATGGTAATAAATGCGTCCACGGGTCAAATTTTGGTCTTCTCTATACAAAACTTTAAATTAGAAAAATAAAATTTTCATTTTTAATTTAAAATTTTGCATAGAACGGACTAAAATTTGGTTCGTGGACACGTCTATTACCATCCCTAATTTTGTGATGTTGAGAGCAAGAAACTGTTGTGAAAATTAGTGTAAATAGCATCCATCATATCCAAATTGACCAAATCAAAGTTTGAAGAAAAATTGCTTAGCAGCCAATAATGAAGCTAGACCTTCAATAAGATAATAAATCACCTCAGTTGGAAAACCAACCTCATAACTGATGCCTTGTGCCTAATTTGTTAGGATGTTCCCAAATTAATTAATTTTTCTTTAATTTTTCCAAGTACAGTCACTTATAAAGGCCCTACGGGCCCAACGAGCTTTACAATTTTATATGTTTTTAGTTGAGCTTCCTATATTTTCTCTCCCATGTATGAAATATGTTTCCAATCCAATTCGATTGTTATCAATTTTATTTTCTTTTCCCTTCCCAATCCGCTCCAAAATTCCATTTTACTTGTTCTCAAAACTCAAAACTCAATTCTCAATATTTAAACTCTCTTGTTTTTCTCAATTCTCAAGCCTCATACTCTTAAGCTCTCTTTTTTCATTATCCCTTTCTTTGACTCTCTCTTATTAATTTTGCAACTCAAAAAACTAGAAGAATCAAATAAAATCTCTATCAAAAATAATTTTATAATAATTAGATCTCGTTCAAAATTTTGCCTTAGACTCCAACTTCTCATGGTACAGCCCTATGGCTACATGAGTTTTTTTTTTTTTTTGCTTCCATTTAACAATATCTTCACCTAATGGAAGTAGCTAGGGAATGATAGCAACAGTTTCAGGCTACATAAGCAACAAACGTATGTAATATGTACTTTATATTTCTGTTTTGTTAAATATCTTTGGGTTAATTACACTCAGACCCTCTGAAGTATGGGACATGTAACACTTAGACCCCCTGAAGTTTAAAACTCTCACTTAGACCCCCTGAAGTATCTAAATCACCGTGTTTTAATTACATTCAGACCCCCTGGTCCAGGGGGTCTAAGTGAGAGTTTTAAACTTCAGCGGGTCTAAGTGTTACATGCCCCGTACTATAGGGGTCTGAGTATAATTAACCCAACATCTTTAATGGAGCACAGTTGGAAAATATCATAACCATTCCTATAAAGAAAAAACAGTTTTAGGTTATATGGATATGTATTGATATTGGCTTTCTTTAGAAGGAGATAAAACATATGTATTTGTAGCATATTTTGCTAAGTAGTTTTAATGGAACGCGAGTAGCTACAGCCCACCGTTTTAGCTATAAAAAAAAAGGATTTTTACATATTTGTCTCTTAAATCTTTAAAAATTAGAATTTAGTTCTCCAAATCTTCATATTTATAATTTAGTCCCTCAAATCCTTTAATTTACTATAATTTAGTCTTCCATCCATATTTTTGGCCCGAATTTCCCGTTATACCCCTAAATTACTTTACTTTAGTTTTTCCTTCCCTCTTCCTCCTCTCTTCCTCTTATTATTGGATTCCTCTCTCTATTCTTCTCATCTCTCTCTCTTTCTTTTTCTTATTGGGTTCCTCTAAGTTACTTTACTTTAGAAATTAATTGGGAGGGAAGAGAGAGAAGACGAATGGAGAGAAAAATCTAATAAGAAGATTAAGAGAGAAGGAAGGACTAAAGTGAACTAACTCAGGGTTATAACGGGAAATTCGGACAAAAATATGAATGAGGACTAAATTATGGTAATTTAAAGGATTTGGGGTCTAAATTATAAATATGAAGATTTAGAAGACTAAATTCTAATTTTTAAAGATTTAAGAGACAAGATATGTAAAACCCCTAAAAAAAACAGTAACTTAGAATCAATTGGGGACAGACAGGCTCGGTAGGGTTTAAGTTGTTGGGTCGACTAATGAGTTTCTAAAATCAAAACCCGACCCAAATCACCTAAATCAAATTTAATTGGACTCAGAATCCAAGGCCCCCAAGCCTAGAGTTGGTAAATGTGCCGGGCGGCCGGCCGTAAGCACAGCTCGGCATGTCTTTTTTTTTTTAATTTAGGCATAAAGAGCCGTTGGGATATTTGCAATATTTTTTTTGCAAAGAGCCCCCCAACGGCTATTTTTATAGCCATTGGGGGTTTCTTGCAAATTGTTTTTGCAGATTTTTCCTCCAACAGTCAAAATAGCCGTTAGGGGGAGGTTTTTTGCAATTTTTTTTGCAAATTAAAACGTTTCTTTCTCTATAAATAGCTTATCATCTCATCTATTTCCATTCCTCAATGCAAACAAATTCATTCTCTCAAAACTCTTCTCAAATCTCAAATTCTCAATTCTCAACTCTTTCAAACAAGTTTCAATCAAGTGATAAAGAAGTCTCAAGCAAGCAAGTCTCCCAATCAAAATTCAAACAAGTTTTCTCTCTCAAGCAAGTTTTTATCGCTTTTTCAGCTTGCAGCTTGCTCTCTATAGTTAGATATTTCTACTTTATCTCTCAAGTAGTTCACCAGTCAACAGGTATTTATAATTTGAAATTTTTTATTTGGTTTTTTTGAGAATTTTTATTTGTTTTTTTGGGTTTTTTTTTTTAAATGGATCCATACTCGTCCGGCGTTTCTTGCTCTTAAGCCGTGGGTTCTTTTTCTCCCTTTTAACTAGTGAAGAATATCAAAGTTTATGACAACCCTTAAAACAACCTCTTCAAATATCATTTTCTTTATCCGAGGAAGAACCAACTGAAGCAAGCAGACCCAAAACCCAAACAACCACCCCTGTTAGGACTGCTAGATCTGACATATGGAAACATTTTGAGAAAATAATAGAAAATGGTGTTAGAAAAGCTTAGTGTAAATATTGTCAAAAAATTTATTCATTTCTTTTAAGTAGCGGAACGGGTCATTTTAAAAGATACCTAGACAAAACTCACCCACCAAATGAACCACATCAAACACAAATAAGCATTTATGGTGGATCGTTAGAAATTCATAAATATGATTCTACCAAAACAAGAGAAAATTTAGCAAAATTTATAGTACAACATTTTTCTTTTTCAGAAAACCGAAAATTTGAAAGATTTTGTAAAAGTAAATTTACTGACGAATTTAAAAAAAGTCTCACGTTCTACATCTAAATCCGAATATGTAAGAAACTTAGGTATACATTACTATTTATTAAAAATAGTGAGCCAAGAAGACAATCATTTAAACAAATATGTAAGAATTTGAAAATCTCACCTAAAATTGTACATATAGATATTAGAACAAGATGGAATTCTACATATAAAATGTTAAACATGGTTATTCAGTATCAGTGTTCTAAATATCGGATACCGGTCTCGTACCGGTCAGCCAAATTACATACCGGTTACCGGATACCGGGCGGAATATCGCGATATGACCCTAAATACCGGAGTGTCATATCGGTGTCATACCAGTTAAAGAATAATCATATAATTGACTATATAGAACATAATAAAACACATAAAATAAGTTTATAGTACTTATATTGGCTTATTTATATTCAACTTACGAATTTGCAGATACCGTTTAGAACGTTCGCATATGCACAGAGCGACATACAATCATAAAATTAAGAAAAATAAGTTTTCAAGATAAAAGAAAAGTATTTTTACAATACTTAAGATTTATAAAATTACAACATTGTCCTTTAAAACATGCTAGAAACTTTAAATAAAATTGTATTAAATTGAATAATGCATCTATACTATGAAAATTGTATTAAATTGAATATGCTGCTACATTCACTGTACCCACCATGTTTAAGACATAATTTAAAAAATTATAATCTGCAATAACAATAACAATGTTTAACAAACAAAATTAATAATCATATACTGAGACCAATCCAACCACCAGATCATCCAGAAGTAGTACGTGGTAGCATGAAGCATTAATTTGGACCGAATCATTTCTTGAATCACTGATTCACACTGAATCAGTGATCCAATTCACTGATTCAGTGTGAATCAGTGATTCAAGAAATCACTGTAGACTACAATCACAAATTCAGCCCTCCCAACTTAACAATTCCCTTCAAATTACACAAAAAAAAAAATCTAACATAAATCGCAATCAATTAAACCTAAATAGCACAATTATAAAAGAAATTGAAGAAATTTGTAACTCTAAATCAAATTAACATTAAAAAAGAAAACTTTACTTACCTGGCCGGCGGCTACTGCCCCACTGGAGAACGGCGAGCACCCTTCGAAAACTCTCAGACTGGGAGAAGAGCTATCGGAGAGCGGAGAAGAAAGAGAGAGAGAAAACGAGAGAGATTTATAGATGGATTGGAAAATTAGAGTTAGGGTTCGGGCCGTTCGGCTCGATCGGCCGACGATTGCGGGGACAGAACGAGAGAGAGAGAGAGCCAAAGAGTGGAAGAAGAAGAATCAGAGAGAGATTTAGGGCTGAATTGGAGAAATTTGGGTTAGGATTTGGTTGCGGGGAGGGAACGATCGCTCGGATCACAGGGAGAGAAAGAAAACGCGAAAAAAATTACCCTTTCTCTCCCCTCCCGACCCGTTTTATTTCTTAACGGGTCGGATCTTAAGAGATTAATGGGTTTAACCCGCAATCAAAATCCAAAACCCCATTAACCGATATTAGCTAATACCGGCCGGTATTAGACATCTCGATACCGGCCGATATATCGCCACGTGGCCGATATATCGGCCCATACCGGTCCAAAACGATAAACGGTAAAAAAATGTCAATATTGTCTCGTTTCTTCAATTTTAACGATATACCGGCCGATATACCGGTATATCGGCCGGTATTTAAAACATTGTTCAGTATAAAGATGTAATAAATATTTTTAATGAAATGGTGTTACCAATGTATAGTTTAGATAATAATGAATGACACCATTTGAATTGCATTTTTAAGTTTTTAAGCAAATTTTAAATTGCAACTAGAACACTGTCAAGCACTTATTACCCAACTACACATATTGTAATATATTATTAACCGAAATTAGCTCGGTTTTTAATAAATGTAGTAATTACCCAATACTTGAAAATATTGTTCAACCTATGGAAACTAAATTTAATAAATACTTTAAAGATTTCTCATACTTATTATATTTTGTAACTGTTGTGAATCCCCGTTGCAAGTTAGATGGACTTGAAATTTTAATAGATTTATTTTATAAAAATATATCTTATGAAGGTAATGCAAGAGATTTAGTTAATGATATTAAAATTTGTTTAGATATTATGTATAAAACATATGAAGATATGTATGGTGTGTCAACACAATCTACAAAAGAACCAACTCGTAGGGAAACCCATAATCTAATAATATTATCTGTATTTCACCGAAAAAAGTAAGACAATCTAGTACATATTTTAATGAACTATATTATTATTTAGAAAAGGCTAATTATGAAGATGACGCATCCCCTGAAAATTATGAAGCGTTTGATATTTTAGCCTGGTGGAAATCACAGAAAAAAATATATCCCGTGCTTTCCCACATGGCCCGTGATTTACTAACTCCTCCGGTGTCTACTGTAACATCGGAGTCCGCTTTTAGCGTAGGTGGCAGAATGCTCATGGAGTGGAGACGCTCAATGGCGCCGGACACATTGGAGATGTATGTCTACTTAAAAGACTGGTAGACGCAGAAGAAAGGGAATAATGATTGGCTAATGAAATAGTTATAGAGATCTCACCAGAAGAAAATGAATCATGATTGAAAGTAGGCTATTGTTTTTTCTTTTCAAATTGTAATATCTACATTTGTTGGGATTTTCATGTATTTTCTAAAAAAATTTTTGTAATTTTTAACTCTTAAATCTCTTAGAAAAAAATACTAAGAACAAGTTGAGCGTGACGACCAAGATCATCTCCCCTCTCTTCCGGCTTTGTATAATTTATTAAGAAATTTATAGAGTAATTATATCAATGTAATGAGATTAAATATAATTAAAAAAAATTAATGTTGTTACTTCTTGTTAAATCCAATTAAATGAAACTAAGTAGTCTGCTAAACTTACTTAATAAAAAAATTAAATATTTTTTTTAATAAAACGAGTCGGTACGGAATGGTACGGGCACGACACGTGTCCGACGGGCCGAACCTGGGCCTAAGCCTGGACGGGAGTGCTGTGCCTATGGCACGGCACGCCCGTGCCAGGCACGGCCCACTTGCGGAGTCTACCCAAGCCCCCAAACCCCAAACGAATAGAATATAAATACATGATTTTTTTTCACACCCATGTGACGCACTTTTGGATAAAACTCCAACATTATACAAAAAAAAATTTGTTGTGGATCCGATCCAATCTATTCCTCACCTAATGGTAAGAGTTTTTCTTTCCATTCGTCTCGAAAAGGGACTCATTCACGAATTTAATATCACTTGAACCAACACTCATTCATGAGTAATTACTTTGTGAGGGAGTGTGAGAGAGAGAGATTTTCTCAGGGTTTTGAAATTTAGCCAAAAATAGCACGCTGATCATCTACACATCACATAATAATAATAATAATAATAATAATAATAATAATTAATTATACTCAGACTTACTGTAGTATGGGAGGTGTATAACTCATCACTCTTAACGTTTAAAACTCTCATTTAGACTGCTGGACCAAGAAAAAAATATTTCTGTCTGAACTTTTCTGTTGAATTTTTTTTTTTTTTTTGCGGTTCAGATGGTCTAAATGAGAGTTTTAAATTTTATGGTGATAAATTATACATGCTCTACAGGAATCTGAGTGCAATTAACCATAATAATAATAATAATAATAATAATAGGAGTAACAATATCAATGGGGAGAGAAATCCGACGATATCTCCCCCGAGTCGTAAGTACCTCCCCCGGCCACAGCATCGAACACGGCCCGAGCAGCCCTCCCGCGTCCGTGGGCCCCACCAACGCCATCCCCCACAGCACCTCCCTCCGCCGCGTCGGACGGAACGCCGGACCCGGACCGGCGGCGATCGCCGGAGCGCCGCCCGTTGCGGGGCCTCCGGCGGGCTCCGCCGCGGTGGCGGCCGATCTCGGTGGCGAGGGCAAAGTCGAGGAGCTGGGCTAAGGCCTTCTGGTGCGCGTAGTAGGCGGAGATCGCGGCCACGGAGGCTCCGGCGAGGGCCGCCATGGCGAGATGGAGGGAGTAGGCGTCCATTTGTATTTGTATTGGAGTTGTGTTAAGAAAAAAATGGAGAAGATTTGAATTGAATTTATAGAGAGAGAGAGATACTAAATGGGCAACACATTTGTCTTAGATGTTGTGAATCACTTTACTATAGGTGCTCACTAAGTACAATGTGGTGCGCATTTAGAATTTCCCCAAGTGGAATTGTAAGAAAGTATATTACCACGATACAGGTAGCCGAATCGAATCAGATGCGTTGGGTGGGTGCCGGTTGCGTTTTGACTTATCGTGCTGAAGAATATGGAGAAACTTCTATATAATTATCCTTATTTTATTTATGTTAATTGTACTGGATGGGGATACTGTAAGTTATTAGCCTTAAGTTCAAAACTCTTAGTTTAGTCATTGAAAACTTAACGGACTCGGTCAACAATTTGTTATTAATTCATTATTCGCTGACAGACTTTGAGAGTTTGATGTAATAAAAGAAAGTACTGATGCAACAAGATAAGGGTGACGAAACCGGTATTGATCAAAAACATGTATCAAGTGCCCGGAATTAGTGTCGATACAATTGTTGTGACGTGCCATGAACCGAGATACAATTTGACTAGTGCAAGATATAAGAGAGAGTTGATTGCCCAAAAGAAGAGTGAAGTTTATTTACAAATCCCCTCACATGAATGACAATCGTAGTCGTAGTTGTAGCTGGTTGTTGTTTACGCCCCTGCCTGTCGAGCCTAACTTACCTGAATGACAATCGTACTTGTAACTGGTTTTGCGTGAGTTCTTAATAAGGGTAGGGATGGTAATAGACGCGTCTATTGTCTATTTTAGCTTGCTCGACATAAAATTTTTATTTTTCTAATTTAAAATTTTGTGTAGAGAAAGTTAAAATTTAGCTCGTGGATGCATCCATTATCATCGCTAGTAAGGGATAGGAAGATAATTTTGAAATTTCATATGCAATACTGGAATATTATTGTAATTGAGCTTAAAATTTATAGAAGTTTTTTTCAATTTAATCTAAAGCTTATGATAGTTTATTGTCAAAACTTTAAAATTCATCAAAGCATATTTATCAAAACAACATGTAAGTTTATCCGTAAATTGAATGGTTTGTGATAATTTATTATTATTTTGAAGGTTTATGGTTATTTTACCATGGATAAAACAATTAAAATGCTTTAATGTAAACAACTAAAGTAACTTTTTGTCAATCAATTTTGGTTCAAGTGGCATTAATTTTCTCTAATTTGTGAAAAGTTCTGAATTCGACTCCTTATGAAATGAGTTCGACTTCTGAGTTTAACTAGAAAAAAAAAAAAGTAACTTTCTTGAAAGTATCTTACTTTCAACACTTTTTGAAATAAATAAAATATGGAGGAGATTTTTTTTTTATTCATGAAAGAAAATATATAAGAGAATAAGATGATAATACTTTTTAACTTTCAATTCTTCTCTCACACAAAAAAAATATGCGAAGTAAATTGGAGAAGTCAGAGGTTCCACCTAATTATTTAAACAGTAAATTCCAATCTACTTCTTGGGCAGACGCGCACACGTAAATAGTAAAAGTGATCTTATTTCTATTAAGGAGTTTTTACATATTTGTTCCATAAATATTTAAAAATTAGAATTTAGTCTCCCAAATCTTCATATTTATAATTTAGCCCCCAAATTCTGTAAGTTACCACAATTTAGTCCCCTAGCCATATTTTTGACCTGAAATTCCCGTTATACCTCTTAATTACTCACTTTAGTCCTCTCTTTTCTCTTCCTCCTCTTCTTATTGGATTCCTCTCTCCATTCTTCTCCTCTCTCTCTTTTCTCCCAGTTAATCTCTAAAGTGAAGTAACTCAGGAGAACCCAATAAGAAGAGGGAAGAAAGAGAGAAAAGAATGGAGAGGAGAATCCAATAAGAAGGAAAAGAGATGAGGAAGAGGGAAGGGAGGACTAAAATGAAGTAACTTAGAGGTATAACGGAAAATTCGGACTAAAAATATGGCTGAGGACTAAATTGTAGTAACTTAAAGGAATTTGAGAGCTAAATTATAAATATGAAGATATATGAGACTAAATTCTAATTTTTAAATAGACAAGGAAAAGATATGTAAAAATCTCTTCCATTAATTTAAAAAGTAACTTCCAATTTATTATAATTAATTTAAAATTTAAACAAATTTAAACCAAGCATAAAATCAATTTCAAATTCCACCCAAAACCATTATGTATAAATTGTGTTGGGATATGATTTTTAGTCGGGGATTATTTGGTTACTTACGTAAATATGTAAAGGGATATTTACATATCTGTCTCTTACATCTCTATAAATTATAATTTAGTCTCCAAAATCTTCATATTTAGGATTTAGTTCCCCAAATCCTTTAAATTACTATAATTTAATCCCAGTTTATATTTTGGCATGATTTTTCCGTTTTACCCTTAATTTCCTTCACTTAATTCCCCATTTTCTCTTCCCACTCTCTTTTTAATTCTTATTGGGTTCCTCCCTTCTTCTTCTCTTCTCTCTATTTATTTATTGGGTTCCCACTCTCTATATTGCGACCAAATATATTATTCTCCACTAAATGTATTAAACTTAGAAATTGATTTATCCAATATAGAGAGGAAGAACCCAATAAATGAATTTATATTGAGACATAAATGCTTAATATATTTAGTGAAGAATAATATATTTGGTTTCAATATAGAGAGTGTGAATCCAATAAATGAATAGAGAGAGAAGAAAAGAATAAGGGGGAACCCAATAAGAACTAATAAGAGAGAGAGAAGAGGGAAAATGAATTAAGTGAAGGAAATTAGGTCTAAAACGGAAAAATCGGGTCAAAATATAAATTTGGGGAGTAAATTGTAGTAACTTAAAGGATTTATGGGACTAAATCTTAAATATGATGATTTAGGGACTAAATTATAATTTATAAAGATGTAAGGGACAGATCTGTAAATACTCCTATGTAAAATAGTTGTAATTACAGTCATTTTTGTTGCAACGGGCACTTTTTGTAATTTGATTGCAATTACACTTGCAAAAGTTTGTAAGTCCGAGGGCCAAGCTTGCAAAATAACATTGCAAGCCCATTCACGTGCACTGCACGCGTAGGGTTTCAGGTCTATATAAGCTAATACGAAGCCAAACCCTAACCCGCTTCCCTCCGACTCCGTAGGTCACCTACCCCTCTCTCTCTCTCTCTCTCTCTCTCTCTCACTTAAACTCTCTCTCTCTTTCTCATACTTTCTCTCTCTAAAACTCGAAGAAGGATTCAATCATCTTCAATTAGTGTCTAGTTCCATCTGGTAACGATCTCAATCTAGGTTTTTTTCTGAACCCTAATTCAAATTCTCGAATATTTGATTGTATTAGTCCCTTTTTCTAAAATCTCGGTCGATTAGGGTTTAGCGAATCAAAATGTCGGACGACGACGCAAAAGAGGAGGTGGAGTTGGATCTCTCCTCTCAAGATGTAGTCACCAAGTACAAGAGCGCAGCTGAGATTGTCAACAGTAATTAATCTCATTCTTAATTTTTTTTCCCCTTTTTAATTCCCTAAAAAAAAAAAAAATGTGTCCTTGACTTGTTTTTGTGTTTTTGATTTGGTATCAGAGGCGCTTCAGCTGGTTATATCAGAATGCAAGCCGAAGGCTAAGATTGTGGATATCTGCGAGAAAGGAGACACCTTTATCAGAGAGTGAGTTTATATGGAATTCTTGAATTGTCTGTTAAGTTTTCAGTGTTCTCAACTTGAAAAGCTTTATTTATATCTTTGACATGATGAGTTAGCTTATATGTGGAATCTTGAGCTTTAGGACGATAAGTAGGGGTTTTCGTTGTTGTTCATATTGTATTCTTCTTCTTAGGGAGAGTTCACATTGTATCCTGACTTTGAATTAATGTGGAGTTATGATTCTTTTACTAGTGTATTGGTTTTGTTTTTACAACTGTAATCACCATCATTTTGTATGGATGCTAGCATAATAAGCTGGAAGTTCAGCTCCTTAGGCTATGCTTGGGAGACTGGGTGCTTTAGAGTGATGTGTTATGAAGTGTTCATAAAAATACTTGTTTATGAGTTTTTGGAGAAGTGTTTTATAGTATTCGTAGAACACCCTGGAACACCTGAGCAGGGGCCTAAATCTGTTTTAGGCAGTTTTGGCCGCCAGATAGCCCAAATCCACCCATGCAATTGCATGAATATTAGCATCAGTGGACTGTGATGGATTGCTCAGGAGCAAATTGCGCGGCCTGGGGGCCGCCTTCTTTTAAACAAAAGCCTATATACTTTTTATTTGTGTAATTAACTTGTGTATCACATGTAACTTTGATATTTGGATGTAGGCAAGCTGGAAGCATGTACAAGAATGTAAAGAAAAAGATTGAGAGGGGTATTGCCTTCCCAACTTGTGTTTCTGTTAATAACACTGTATGCCATTACTCACCATTGGCTAGTGATGAGACTGTCTTGGAAGAGAATGACATTGTCAAAATGTAAGGCTTTATTACTCTGGGATTTTGGTTCAGATGTGAGAAATGCAGAAGGTTTTTATGAGTGTTTATGAATTGATTTTCATTGCAGTGATATGGGTTGTCATATAGACGGGTTTATTGCGGTTGTTGCACACACTCATGTACTTCGTGAAGGGCCCGTGACAGGGAGAGCAGCAGATGTAATTGCAGCAGCTAACACAGCTGCGGAGGTGGCACTGAGGCTTGTGAGACCTGGGAAGAAGGCAAGTTAAAATTTATTTCTTTTGTGAATTATTACCAAACTTTCATATTTTATAATTATTTAATTTCTATATGGTGAATACCATACAGGGTTATGTGATATTTAATACTTGCATAAAATATCCAATGTTGGGATTTGAAATACTGTGATATCTTTAGGTTATGAGGGAGTGTATCTCTTTTGTCTGGCCCTTTTATCTCTTATATCATACTTTAGGGGCGATGCAATTCCTTTGATAAATCTTGGCATTTCTCCTCCTACTTTAGGCTCTTTTCTTATTTTTAAGAATAGTGAATGCTCTCTAGGATACGCCTTATTTGCACGCACCTGATGTCTAACTTGTGAGATGGGTTACTAGATCTCGCCTTCCTACTTGAATGTGTTATATCAAGTCCTTTTGTTCATGACTTCCTCAGCTATTAAGTTGGCACTAATTGAGAGAATGGTAGGTACTTTGTAGGTTGTAATATTTTTCCCAGTTTTAGGGAGCATTCTCCTGATAAGATTGTGTACCTTCTGTTGGGAAAAAGTTACAATGGTGAACTTGATGCTTTATCTCATTGGCTTTGTAGTTGATTAACCAGTGCGACAACTTCGTTCACATATTCTCATCGTTGTATCTTTTGAAGTCTTTTTGCATTGTTTTAGACTATTACCTTGGAGATGGGTAATAATAAATCTTATTGGAATTGAAAGTGAATTACATAAAGTGTGCATTATAGTCTGTTATTTAGATAGAAGAAATCTTAATAGGCAAAAGAAACATTATATTACAAGATATCCTAAGAAAAGAAATCTAATAGATATCTTCATCAAGTAGCAAGAAAATGCAATAGAAAAAGAATTCTAAAACTAATATAATAAAGAATGAGTCCAAATACTAGTCATAATACTACATCATCTGACAGACTTTGTATGTAATCCTAAGGAAATGATTTAATGTTTTACGTACTATGTTTGTGAAGATCATGGTTGTGTTAACTTCTACATCAATTACGGGGGTTCATTTTGCATTAGTCTGGTTTGGGACCTTGGTTAATTTGCTCTCAACCTTGTCTGGATCTTGTTCATAAAGACGAGAGAAGTAGGATTTAGGTGTTGTTAGCTGTTTGATGGCATAAGTTCTGCCTGGGAATGGTGAAATACTAAAAAAGTTCATAAATTCAACAAAAGTTAAAAGTAAAGGAAGCTCTTGGAATTTGCGGAGTATAATCCTAATTTCTGATGTAAAGCACTGCACCCTATTAGTAATGTAGTATTAAATTAAAGTGGGAAAGAAGTCCTGACTGCATGCTTGATCTTTTGATCAGTCAGTGATTGTTAAAATTGAAACTTAGACTGTTGGAACATCAAAATCGAAAGATCCCTTCTGCTATATCAGAACCGCGAAACTTTTTTAGCATCATTTATCACCTGTAACATTAACCTACTTCAACTCCCTAAGATCTAGAATATTTTCTATATCTTGGTTTTTGTTGACATAAGAACCAACTATTTTAATTTTTTACTCTTTTCCATCTTTTTTCTAGTCTTCATTATTGCCTTTATTTTTGTTTTTATCTTCTCAGTTTAACATGCCGTGAAGTCTCTAAATGATGAAAATTTATCTTTTAGCTATGGATTGATATCCAAGTGAAGCTTTTGTCATAGTTACTCTGATAGAGATTCATGTTTTCTTTTTTGGTTTATATTATCCCTTTCGTAAAGCTCCTTTTACAGGAAAGTTCAAAGCCTTGCATGATTTCAAAGATTTTAAATGTGTAATACATTGCTAAGTTGACTGGAAAACCTTTCTGCCATACAGAAATTTTTTAGGAACATTGCTATTTGGGGTTGACATCCATGAATTCTCTAAATGATGAAACTTGTCTTTTAGCTATGGGTTAGAACCCAGTTGAAGCTTTGTCATAGTTACTCTGATAGAGAATCATGTTTTGTTTAGATTTTTTTCTTCTGGACAACTTCTTTATCCTTTGTATCATTTTGAGGTTCTTGAGCGGACTATTTTAATCATAAAACCATGATGCTATATTCTATTTCTGATCCAATAATCTCTTGATGATTTTTTTTTCCTTTTCTAAGTTTGTGATTTAGATAGCATGGACACAAACTAATGGCCCTGGACGTGACAGTTTGGCACACAACAAATTGTAGAACAGTATGTACATACAGCAATGACTTCCTACTAGTGTTATTGCTGTATTTACTGTTCTACAGCTTGTGTTTCAGTGTGCATCACATGTCACAGGTTCATATAGTACTGTCCATTCTACATAGTTTATGTTTGAATGATGTCTCTAAATGAGGAATCCCATTTGAAAGCAATGGATTCTCTTCCAAGTGAAGCTTTTGTCATAGTTACTCTGATAGGGCATCATTCTCTTCTCTGGATACTGATGTGTGTCTTTTGACCATAATGTTTCAATGCCGCTTCTATTGTCAACCTCCTTATTCTTTTCTCTATTTTATTATGTTCTTAATTTGGAGGCACCTGTGGTGCCAGCAAATGTTAGCAAGTGATGTCTAGTAAGTACACCAGATTATGTAGCATGTCACCCAAATGTTGCATTAAATGTGAAGTAATAAATATCTGATACTCTTTTGTGCAACATCGCTCCTTTTTCCCCCAACTTAGCATGCATTGCATATTTTCATGTGCACTACTCAATTTGTCTATCGAATTATTGAATTTTAACATTCTTTATTTATTATACTAGTAGACTCTTTGCTTATGTGAGCAAACTTCTTTTCATTTTTCAATGTATTTCAAACTGATAGTGGAATGGAATGCCTTATCTTTTGCTTTGTTGTTCTTCAAACCTGATTGGTTGGATGGGTTCCATTCTCACCTGAATGATGAGTTTTATTTGAAGCTATGGATGAAGTTCCATATGAAGCTCATGTCATAGTTACTCTGACAGGTTTGCATTTGCTAAAGTAACTCCGTTTTGCCTTGATATTTATAAACAATAATGTGTGTTGACTGCAACAGTTACACTGAAATAATAGAGCCTTGATCTCAACTTTTGGGCCGGATACTTATGATTGTTCTCATTTCAGCTCTCATATGAGTAACTTAGCAACAAAATCATCTCCTTTTCTGCTGCTGTTGAAGCTCTCTTCTATGCCTAGTCCTAGCCTCCTTGGTGGTCCTTCAGTGATAATCATACAACTCCTATAAATTTATATGATAATCATACAACAAAGTTCATCTCCATTGCATGTACATATCATCTCTAGTGATATTGCCTCATGTTATCCTCAATCGAAGCTACTTCTACAATTTTATTAACATAACGGATATGTTCTTGTTTCATGTGTTCTTTTGCCCTCTGGCTTTTATTGGTAACACTGTTCCACTAACAGTATTCGAAAAGGTCTCAGGCACATTGCCCTGTGGCATTTATTAGTAACCCAGTAACCACAGCAGTATTTATAGAAGGTCATAGGCACGAGATATTTCATTTGTTCTCATTCAAAAATTTATAATATAAATTATAATAAATGTAACTATAGATGTATTTATCTTTTTACACCTTGTTCTTAATTTTTAACCCCTTAGATTATATAATACCATGTATTCCTAATCATGTCAAGAAAAGCCACCCATATTTTATTGGTTGATAAGGTGCAAGCTATTTACCTGCGTGGCATATGTGGAATATGCTTGATAGCCTCGATACCCTCACATGTGCTGTTAGGTTTTTCCCAAAAACGTCTCAAGGCATGATTCATTTGTGCTTTTTAAAGCATTTTTTGCCAAGTATTATCCATTTCAAGCTCTCTCTCGTCATATATAAGGTGTAATCCTCATTTTTATTCTACATGCCTGCCTTGTGATCCTATAATTTCTTATTCTTAAGTACTCCATTTGAAGCTCTCTCTCATCATATACAAGACCTTTTCTCTAAATAAACTTTATATAAGCCATTTTTATACCCTCTGGATTATTACCTTTCCGTACTCCCTAGTGTATCATTGTATTAAGCTTTTACACATGTAGGAAAAGAAATGTTCACTTTATATATATATATATATAAAAGAAATTTGGTTTTATGTTTTGTTTTTGTGATCTTTCCAGTCTAGAAGTATCCTTTTCATCCTTCAAGTTAGCATTTCTTACCTGGCATCATATTGTTGCTTCACCTGGTTAGCATGATATCTCAAGTGCTTAATTTATGTGATGATGACTATACCTTTGTCCATTCCATTCTTAGATATATTATGATACTACTACTTTCTAAATTGTTCAAGTATTTTATTTGTGCATAATAAGTGAGTTGTTTTGTTGAAATACTGAGCAGAAGCATGAGTGTGATAAAGATGCTATGGCGACTTTGCAGAGGTGGCCATTTATTTGTTGGTTCTTCTTTTCCCTTTTGCCTACATTATGCTTGGCTGGGTCTCAGATTCGAATGGAATTAATCTCCTTCCTTAGATACTGGAAATATTTTTGTGGAAGACATTGACTGATCTGTTGGTGTGATATTTATTATCATCATTGACTCACAGCCATGTTCTTTCTTTGTTTTCCTAGATTATTTATTTATATCTTCCATTTTCTTGGCTTGGATTGTGCAAGTGTTCTTGATAACTCATAACATGTACCAACTCCAAGGCTCAGAGCTTCCAATGAGTTCTACTTGGTCAGTGACTGCAGTATAACAATTACCCTAAGATATTGTGAAGACATAAATAGTCTGGAATTAATTATGTGACATATTGTTGTACTGTTATAGATTACTTGTCTGTGAGAAACTTTGTTAGCTTTGTTGGCCTGCAGTTCTGGATAGTTTAGGCAGTTTTTGGTATCTAAACATTGAGGGATTGTTCTCTCATTTACTGTTTCCTTGGAATAATGCGTTTTTATTATAGATCACCTGATCATGCTCTATCCAGCAAAATCTTATTTGTTATGTCATTTACTATTTCACCAGAATAATATGTTTTTATTAGATCACTTGATCGTGCTCTATCCAGCATCTTATTTTTGCTCCATCTTCTTCTTGGTTTAACAGAATAAGGATGTTACTGATGCTATTCAAAAGGTGGCTGCAGCTTATGATTGTAAAATTGCCGAAGGGGTTCTCAGTCACCAGCTTAAGCAGTTTGTAATAGATGGGAACAAGGTTGTACTTAGTGTGTCTAATCCTGATACTAAAGTTGATGATGCAGAATTTGAGGAAAATGAAGTGTATGCAGTTGACATAGTCACAAGCACTGGTGAAGGAAAGGTAACATGAATGCATTTCCTCACCAATTAAGAAAAAAAAAAGAGATTTTTTCTGGGTGTTTGTGTTGTACTTCTGTTCTTGGTTCCTGATCATTCTTTGCCCGTGTTCAATTCTTCAAATTGTAGCCGAAGTTGCTGGATGAGAAGCAAACTACTGTCTATAAAAGAGCTGTTGACAAGAATTACCATCTAAAAATGAAGGCGTCAAGGTTCATTTTTAGTGAGATTAGCCAGAAGTTCCCAATCATGCCATTTTCCGCGAGGTCTGCCATCTTCATCCTGTTAAATAGACTAAAGCAGTTTCTGTCTTCTATCTCATCATGAATTACTCGTTCTCCAGGGCTTTGGAAGAGAAACGTGCTCGGCTTGGACTTGTAGAATGTGTGAACCATGACCTCTTGCAACCCTATCCTGTTCTACATGAGAGGCCTGGTAAGGCATACTCAGTTTTTCCCAATATGTTCCATTACTAAGTATAACATCCAATGTAAATAAGCTCAGTATTGTGGAAATAACATTCCATATTACTCCAAGTATTTCTGTGGCCTAACCATTCTTCTAATGATCTCCCAAAGTAAATTTGCAAGTTGATGAAACAAATAGTTAACAGATCGTGTCCTTTAATTCTTTGAAGCAATTTGGTTGCAAAAACTAAAGTAATATGTCGAAAGATTTAATCATAGAATTTTAGTTGGTATTGTTATCATGTGGCACATTGTCACTATCAGACGCTGGATTAAATAAATATTAAATAGTTGGGGCTTTGAATGCTAATTGTATTGTTTTTTACATCACAGGCGACCTTGTTGCTCACATCAAGTTCACAGTGCTGTTGATGCCAAACGGATCAGACAGGATTACCTCTCATCCTTTGCAAGAGTTGCAACCTACAAAAACCATATATGAGGATCCAGAAATTAAAGCATGGTTAGCATTGGGCATAAAGACAAAGAAGAAAGGCGGAGGAAAGAAGAAAAAAGGTTTGTTTTAAGTGCCTCTTGTGTAATTTTAACTTATATATTTTAACAAAAACTCCAAAGATATTATTTAGAGACTAATTTAGTTATTGTACTGCCTGAAAGTCCTCAATGTTGAGTTAGTTTTTCTAACGTACTATAATTTTCAGTCTTCAAAAGTCTCTTTACCACTTGATGCTATATGCTTCTCTAACCTCATATCTGTTCAACAAAAAAGTAAACTATGTATTGATCCATAATAGCATCATCAGTCCCCACACAACAATCACATTACACGACCATGCTGTTTGGCATTATGCCATTCCATATCAAGTGTCAGGACCATCTTATGCATCCTATTGATGAATATATCATTCCAGCACTTCCATGTCATACACTACTTTCTTTTTCAACAGCACATCCACTCAACTTCCCTTACAATGTCAAATGTGCTAGGATTCCCACACCTTAATGAGCGGATGAGGGTAAAAAAATTAGCTCATGAATATAGAATTCGGTTACCCTCGTGGAATATAGGTTTTCTTACGAGTAGATTAGCATAATTAGTTGATGGTATGATTAGAAAGAGGATTAATATTTTATATGTATATGTAACTGAGTGGATAGGTGAGAAAACTAGATTTATAGTCTTGGAGTTATAAATTTTGGTATATGGATAGAGATAGAAATCATAATTGGTTAGGTGTGCTTGTAGATAAACAGTTACTTGGAGGTATAGGGGAAGTTAGGAGGAAAGGTGATGGATTTTATTAGTTAAATTTAGTTTAGATAGGCAAATTCTTAATATCATTAGTGCTTATGCACCATATGTAGGACTTGATGAAATTAGTTAACTTTAATTTTGGAAGGAAATAGATGAGATGGTATAGGGAATACTTGTTAGAGAAAAACTTGTTATTGGTGGTGACCTCAATGGGTACGTAGGAACTACTTATAATGAATCTGATAGGGTACATAGATGATTTGTTTTTGGAGAAAGAAATGAAGTGGGTAAGTTGATTGTAGATTTTGATTTGTCCTGTGATTTGATTTTAGCGAATGCTTGGTTTAGAAGAGAGCTTCTCACTTGATTATTTTTAGAAGTGGATCATAACGAGCCAAATAGATTTTTTTTTAACAAAGGAGGGCAAAAAGAGGTAGTTGCATCGGTCGTAAAGTAGCGCCAGGTGAATGTAGTAACCCAACATACGCTTTTAGTTTTACATGTGACTTAGAAAGATTAAGTATAAGTTAGATTCTAAGATTAAATGGTGGCGATTAAAAGGTAAGTTAGGTAAACATAGGTAACCAAAGAGTCTTTATAGATAGAGTGGTAAGAAAGCATATTGGAAGACCCATGATGATTCCAATGCTACATGGAACAAAATGGTTAGCTGCATTAAGAGGGTTGCGAAAGATATACTTGGTGAATTGAGGAGTTGGATCCACCATGAGGACACATTATGGTGCATGAAAAGGTAAAAAATGCTATTAGGACCAAGCGGGATTTTTATAGAGATTTGAAAAACAGTGATGCAACGAGTTTTAATAGGTATAAGCTAAGAAAGCTGTTCGGCATGTAAAAGTTAAGTTAAAGAAACAATTGTATGAGAAGTTGGACAATAAAGAGGTTGAAGAGAATGAAAGTCTAGAGGCTTGTGTATTGTAAATTGCGTTAAAGATGAGGATCATATAGTTTTAGTTCGAGATGAATAGAATAAATAACGGTGGAGAGATTATTTTTACAGAATGTATAATAGTAGTTCTACTCATAATTTAGGAGATCTTACTATTCAATGTAAGGATATAAATCATAGTTTTATACGCAAAATTAAAGAATCTGAATTAAAAGGGGCTTTGAAAATGATAAAATCAAGAAAATCTGTTGGTGCAGATGCGATTCCTATCGATGTATAAAGATACCTAGGAGAGACAAGTGTGAGGTGGTTGATATATCTCTTTAACAAGATTTGGTAAACTAAGAAAATGCCAAGTGAATGGAGGAAAAATATCTAGTTCCTCTATATGACCATGGTGATATCCAGAGTTCTTTTAACCATCTTATAAAACTTATATATCATACTATGAAGCTCTGGAAAAGGCTAATTTAACCTATGTTAAGATAGACTATTAGGATATTAGAGAACCAATTTGGATTTATGCTAAGCAATTGATGATAGAAGGTATTCATTTGCTTCGTCAACTTATAGAATGATTTCGAGAGAAAAGTAGAGATTTGCATATAATTTTTACTGATTTTAGAAAAACCTATGAGAAAGTATCGAGAGAGGTATTATGATGGGCATTGATGAAAAAACGAGTTTCCATCAAGTATATTGGCATAATTAGAGACATGCGTGGAGTAGTGGCAAATGTCAGATCTTATGACGGCCTAACAGTGATTTTTTATCACATTTGGATTGCATTGCGGACCTGCATTGAGTACATTCTTATTTGTTATAGTGATGGTTGGGCTTATTAGAGCTATTCAGGATGATATATATTGGTGTATGCTATTTGCTGATGATATTGTCTTAAACGATGAGATGAGCAGATGTAAATGCCAAGTTGAATTAGGGTAAATATCAGAATTTGGAGGTTTTAAATTGAGTAGGTCCAAGACAAAGTATAAGGAGTGCAAATTTAGTAAATAGAGGACCTGAGACTATAGTATTGGGGCACTAGACGAGTGAGATATATAAATGAGCAATCAATTTAGCTACTTGGGTTCTATTATTCAAAATAATAGGGAGATTAACAGTGATGTTAACCATATGATCTAAGCTGGTGGATTGAAATGGAGGAGCACAATAGAGTTCTATGCGAACTTAACATTCAATTAAGGTTGAATGGGACTGCTATTGGGTCAGCTTTGCCATATGACATAGAATGCTAGAATATAAAGAGACGTCATTCATAAAAAATGAGTGTAGGATAGATGTGCATGATTTGATGGAAATGCCGTAGAGGTAGGAGAGATAAAATGTGAAATGAGGATATTTTTGTTAAGGTAGGCATAACTCCTATCAAAGAGAAAATGCGAGAAAATTGCCCACATTAGTTTGGTCATGCTCAAAGGAGACCTACAGATACATCAGTTTGACAAGTAGAGTTTATTAATTTAGAACAAGTTAAAAAAGTGTAGGGGAGACTGAAGAAAATATAGTTGAAACTTAAATAAAGACACTGCGCAATAGGAATGAGTGGAGGATCATTCATGTGGTCAATCTGGTGTGATTCTCTTTTGGTTCATCTAGCTACCCCCAAATATTTAGGATAAAAAGCTTAGTTGTTGTTGTACATCCCACTCAACTTCCCTCCATGCACAAGACCAAAATGGGCCTAGGAGCATTTATATGATTTCAGATCTTATTGATTAGAAACAGTATTCTTTAGATACAATAAATAAATAAAAATTTCTTCCGTCTTTTTCCTTTTTCGCTTGGTCTCTTTTCTTTTACCTTGTTTATGGTGTTCCTGCAGCAGGAAAATCCCTGTAAGGAAAAGGATGGAACGATGCATTTGGTGGGTTGTTCCATTGGTCCCCTACTTCAGGTCATGGCTACCCATGCTCAACCGAAGCCAAATACATATTGACAGATGGTCTGATTTCAAAATTCAAAGAATCCGACCAGAATTCAAAAATTTTAGTCTGGAATTGCAAATACATCTAGACAACACCGCTGGAAATGAATATTTTTTTTTTTCTTATATAAATCCGGTTGAAGCTTACAAGTAAAAGCTGCAATCAGAACTAAGGTTGGGCACTCCAGCATTTTTTGAGTTTTAGGAGGATTTGGCTTTTACAGACTGATGTAGCGTTTCTATGTAGAATAAGATCAAGTGGAATCCAAGGATCCAGTCATGTACTGGACTTCTGGAATACTTAAATAGACCTCCTGACCCTAGCATTGCTCAACCGGTCTTCCTTGAGTAGCATTTCTGCCCCCTGGCTATATGCCATTCTATCTTGAATCTATATAGGTTTCAATTAGGGTTTTTAAATATCTTCTGATACTATTATGTATTGCAAGCATCGATGTTTAAAATAGCGATAACGGTAACGTAACATTTTGCCTTTGTTAGGTTATGTCGCATATAGCGTAACGCATAACGTAGGTTATGTAATTTTCTATTTATTTAATAAAAATAAATATAAAACTATATAATAATTTTTATAAATTGAAATAGATTTAAAATTTTAAAAGAAGGATATAAAACATTTTGTAATATATAATCTATTCTAATTTTATATTAAGTTTTATAATAAATTTTCATATTTATCTTCATAAATTATATTAAGTTTGCAACTATAATTCCAGTTATCATCTAAACAAGAAAACAAGATTTCAATTTTTTAATTTCAATTCCAATTATTATTATTTTTGTAATTTATTTTTTGTAATATTTAATTTATCTTATTTGTAATTGTTGATTTCAACTCTATTAAAAATTTAATAGAATAAACAAATAAAATATTTCAGCAACCAGAGAGGAATTATAATAAGCAACTAAAGAAACAAGCGCAAATTAGCAAGTTAGCAATTTCACAAGCAATTAAACAAACTAACAACTAATAAAATAAAAAAAATTACAGCAATTCGCTAATAATCAAAATAATAATCAACATAAATATAGAAATTACTAAAAAAATAATGTAAATAACGTAATATAATGTAACGTACTGTTACGGTGCATTGAGTTATTTTTAGTTGTTATATAGCGCTAGGGTTCCGTTAGGTTTTGTAATACAATATAACGGATTTCATAACACGTTATTTTCAACATTGGCAAGCAGTGTATTGGCTTTTGATGTACCTGTATATACGCTATAATATCAGTTGATAAGTCAATTCCGATAGCATAGACCATCAGTCAGACCAAGACTGATACTAATTCCTATCATGTTTTAAACCTAGGCTTTAATCTTTCTTCAACTCCTGCGTCAGTCTCCCACTAAATTTCATTCTCACCCATTTCTTACTTTAAACCTATTATTTGTTCAATTATATGTTCAGATCAGAGTTGCTCGAATTTTCCATACGACACTCAAGTAAATAATAGATTACCGATGTGAACATATAGATTTTGTCCCTTTTTTGCTTTAAACAAGATACTGATTCCGAATGCCGTTCACTCTTGGTCTGCAGTTCTGAGAGCTTGACCTCTCTTTAATTTGCTTGCAGGTAAGAAATCTGAGGCTTCGGAAGCTGAACCGATGGATGAAGCATCCAGCGGTGCTGCTTCGAAAGAATGAAAAACTAAAAGTTTTGGTGTAAATCTGATGCTGAAACTGCTATTGATGATCCCTGGGCCAGTGTTATCTTGGGTTGAATCTATCTCAGTGCCCTCTAGTGATTTTTATCTCTGAGGAATCGAAAAGATGCAAAGTTATCAAAAAGAAAATTTCACCAGAAATGCTGTGCAAAGCTTCTGGCAGTTGATGATGGGGAAATAAAAGCCTCAAAATGCTTAATCTTTTGTTGCCTTTAGGAGATAGGTACAGTTTGAGAATGCCAAATTTAGATTTGTATGTAAATTTTCCAGGAAAGATCATTTTTCCTGTGGATTTCTGAATGAGTTAGAGAGCTTCACTCTCTCTCTCTCTCTCGCACTTAGATCTTGCATTGTTAAGCCTGATGTCGGTATCAACCACCAGTGGCTTAATCATACGTATCAGGGTATCTGCCATTGATGTCCACACCACCGATGGCTGAAGAATTCTGGAGCACTGGTGGTTATATGACGACGGAAGAGAATTTCAAAACAATCTAGAGTTGTAAATTGTACTTCTGAAACTGTCATCAATGGCTCCTTTATAACCACAAAGGGTGACACTGATAACTGATGTGGTAAATCCAAATTTGAGTTTGGTTTTTATTAGATTCATGCGGAAGACTCCAAACCTAAGATAACTTTTACTGCTAGGATATTTCAACATGTATTAATAGAGATAGATCTATTATTTGTGGAGTTTGTTTCCTTTTTTTTTTTTCCCTTTCTATTTTCTATTCTTTTAAAATTTGTGAGAGAGATCTTATGTGAGATTTTTTGTGACTTTTTTAAAGATTATGTTTTATAAACCAATTGTGATGGTTTCTCTCACGGATATGATTGACTCACTCTCGTCTTTGGTGAGGGATGTCAAGATGTTATTTTAGTAGTTCTTTATTTTAAGTTGATATTCTTATCTCTTGTTGGATTGTATGTGATATTTAAGTGCTTTAATATAGTATATTTTAAAAGTTTTAGATCTTTAATACTTTTTGATATCTCCTGGATGCTTCCAACCATAGGATATTTAAGGACAAAACAAAGCCTATGGCATCGGACATTTGAATGCTCTATTCTATCGATAGTTTGAGCATCTCATCATTAGGAGACCTACAAAGCCTATGGCATCGGACATTTGAATGCTCTATTCTATCGATAGTTTGAGCATCTCATCATTAGGAGACCTGATCATGTACATTGGTTATATATAATGCGCTGACGATTTTTCCACGTCCATCAATATGCCGATGTCAATCTCATATTAGCTCCGTAATTCGTTATCCTTACTCAGCCACAGAATCATGCTAAACATCTTTTAGTCACTCTTTGGTTTTACGATGATCAACTTCTGAAAGTAATCCATTATTATCAAAATTTCAAATTACAAAGTTTCAAATTACAAAGATTTCTGACAAATTGAAAGGTCTCTAAATAATAGGAGATTTTTTTCAAAATCCAAAAATTTAAAATTACAACTTGGAATTTTTTAAATTTGAAAACTTTCCAAAATAAAACCTGTTTTCTCAGAAGAGTTTTATAAAACAACTAATTGTTTTTGGGATACTTAAAACTAAAGACCAGAGACCCTATAGGACTCATAGACGGTGTCTACTTCGCTCCAAATCAATGTGGGACTAAAAGAGTTATACCCAAATTCAACAATTTTGGACTCTTCAACATCTCCTATTTTCCAAATGGTGGTTCCTTGAAAATCCCTTGTGTGTTTGACTGTGATGGTTGAAAGTAGCGGAAGTAGGAAAAAAATTAAGAAGTAATTTTCAACATGAAAGTAGAAGAATAGATTACTTATTGTATTTGTTTACTAACTTTTGGAAGAAAAAAAGTGCAATAGAAAGTGGAATGTAAGTATTATTTAATTGATTAATTAAAAAATACTTATATTATTATATTATATATATATATATATATATGAGAGAAAAAAAATGAATTGATAGCTCACTCAAGTTATCCGAGTTGTAATTTATTTCCATTATCTACAGTAATTTTTTTTTTTAAAATTCTTATGGATTATGATCTCGACCCCCTAGAATTCACTCATATCCAACTTCTTGGTTTTTAGTTTTGATTTAGTCCTCTATTAAGTTAACACAAAAATAACGGTTTTCAATGAATAAAACATTTTGTATGCACTTGATGAAAAACCAAATGAACTTCAAAATTTATGAAATTTAATGCCAAAGAAGTTAAGAAGGTAAAAATAGTAATTATAAAAAGATTAAAGAAAAATCATTTGATCATTATACTTTTGCTACTAACTCACGTAACTTTTTCTGAGTTGACGGTTCACGTACAGTAATTTCTATATATATATATATCTTGGTCAAGGAGGGGAACATAGCTAATCACGTGTATATTGCGCATGAAGTAAATCTACCAATATAACTTATTATTTTTCGGATCGATCTTTAGCCCCTAATCAGCCGCATCCGATGCATGGGATCACCGATCACCGTATGCATAATTTCAACCGTGCTTTAAGTTGGTAAATATTTAAATTTATTTTAATTAGGATTAATTATACTCAGACCTCCTGTAGTATAGGACATGTAACACTTAGACCCTTGAAGTTTAAAACTCTCACTTAGACTTTCTAGACCAGAGGGTCTGAATGTAATTAAAATATGGTGATTTAGATACTTCAGCGGTCTAAGTGAGAGTTTTAAATTTCAAGGGTCTAAATATTACATGCTCCATACTTAAGGGGGTCTGAGTGTAATTAATCCTTTTAATTATAAAATATATATTAATATAAATACCTACCAACTTCGTCGATTATGGAGACTACACGGTGAGATTATGAAAGAATTTTTAAAATTAATATTAAAGAAAAAAAAAATTCTAAGAAACAATTCATAGGACGATGTCAATTTATTCAGACATGACAATATTAAATTTATTATTTTGAGAAATCAAGACTTAGGTTTATCTAAATGATGAATATTAGATATGTTCAGACCAAACCCTGGGACTCTAGAATTTTCTTCGATTCAGATATTAATTTGCAAATTTTTACGCCATCTGCCCTCGGGAGTTTTCAAAGGAGCACACCATTTTTCCTGGTGAGCCCACTTAATAACAGTCTGTCTGGGACTGGGAAAAAAAGGTGTGCTCCTTTAGTAACTCCCTCTGCCCTCCCCGTCTCCATCATTACTGTGCCCAGACTTACCGTGGGCCCCAGCTCCCCCACTCTCGAGTCACCTTTTTCCACCGCCCTCTCTCTCTGTATATATACTCGCTGTCTAATATTTTATTAAACCCTAGCTGCTCCATCGGCCACCGCTGTTCCTTCTCTCATAATCGAATCCTCTCTATCTCGATCTTCATCCATGGCGAGCTCCGATGCCGATCGCAGAGACGAGGAGGAGACGGCAGCGGCCGGCGAGGACGAGGACACCGGCGCTCAGATCGCCCCCATCATCAAGCTTGAAGAGGTCGCCGTCACCACCGGCGAGGAGAACGAGGACGCCATCCTCGACCTGTGCGTCCTCCAGATCTACCACCAATTCCATCATCCTAGGGTTTTGTATACAACTTTTCTCATTTTTTTTGAAATTTTGTTGTTAGGAAGGCGAAGTTGTATCGGTTCGATAAGGACGGGAACCAGTGGAAGGAGAGAGGAACAGGGAACGTGAGGCTGCTGAAGCACAAGGAGACGGGGAAAGTTCGATTGGTGATGAGGCAGGCCAAGACTCTCAAGATTTGCGCGAATCATTACGGTAATTTTATTTTAATTTTATTTTAATTTTTTGATTTTTTTCCCTAGGGTTTTTGATCTTGGATTTGATTTGAGTTTTGTTTGATTTGTAGTTTTCCCGACGATCAAGATACAGGAGCATGTGGGGAACGATAAGTCTTGTGTTTGGCACGCGCCTGATTTCTCCGATGGGGAGTTGAAGGAGGAGATGTTCTGTATTCGCTTCGGATCTGTTGAGAGTAAGATTCTATTGCTTTCTTCTTTTTTTTTTTAAAGTTCTATTTTGGGAAATCATGGACGAGCTTATTCTTTAACTAATTGATGTTGTTGTTTCATTTTTTTGGTTTTGTGTTGAATTCAGATATTAATTTATGTCTTAATTTTGTTAGAAAGATATATTATGTGAAAGGCCTAGTTACAATACTTGGAAAGTCTAGAATGTTCAGAGCCCTCCTATTATACTATAATTAGGATGGAATTGTGATAATAACCTGAACTGCCTCAATTGATAGTTTCTATGAGGACGTGGAGATTTTGTGCCTCTATGAGTTTCTGATTGAAGAATGTTAATCTTTTCTTCAATGCAAGACGCCTGGTAGTATGTTTGACATGGATGTTGTATGTTTAGTTTGTGGTTGAAAGTTTCAGTTCTGCACAAGACACTTTTTAGTGCAACTTTAAGTATGTCATTTCTTCCTTATTACAGCTTTGTGTTGCTTGATGCTTGTTTAATTACCTCTTCTCTATGTGATGATTGCTTGCCAAGGGTTACATGTGGATTAGCATTTGGTTTTAAGGTTTTACTACATCAAACAAATAGTTTAGAGTGGTTGCTTTGTGCAGTGTAGCTGATATATGTTCAGATCGATGGGCGGAAACATATACTGGAGTGTTTGTTTTTGCTATTTAGGGTCATTATCTGTATGGTAAGATTGAGAGGATGTTGTTTAGGTTGGTTGTAAGTTATAACAAAGAAGTAATTTGGAAGCACCATGCCATAAGGCTACAAAGTTGGTGGAATTTTTTTAAAGAAGTCTATATTATCTATGTTCCCGGGCAACATATTACTCAATTAAAAACAGCATGCTTAGGAAACACAGACATAATGAAAATATTGAGATAGATAAGTGACAATGCACTAAAATATAATTTAAGAAATATGTACTTTATTTGAACTCAGAATGAATGGTAATTGAATCAAGATGGTAACAAAGGGTTGCCCTAGCTTCACTTGCTAAAAGGTGGATAGGGTTTCAAGTCCCTGAAGACCACCAGTTGCCAACAAGACTCAATACTCTCCCACAGGCTTTACATTTTTGCTCAGTGGAAGGCCCCTTTGGCTACCACAGTTAAAGCTGTGCTGGATTTTGAGTCATTGTCACCCATCCATCTTTTCCTACTTCTCAGCTAGCATAGGTTGAAGGAAATGTTTGGTCATATGACGGACATAATCATTAGATGGTTGAAGATGTTTTTTCTCATAGTAGGTTTATATGTATTGTAATAGTGTAGTGTGAGTTACTCTTGTGTATGTCTTGTGAAGTCGTTTCTTGTATGCATTATGATGCATTGGTATTTCAGAAAATGTATTTGCTCTTCAAATTAATGAATAAATGCAAAACAAATAAAAAATTTCAGAATTAAGTTTTCCTGCTTGTGTCACTTTTTCTGCCTTTGTCGTCGTCCATTCTTGTTTTCTCATTAACACCTAAATTTCATGAGAATGTCAAGCAGTCAAGCTTGTCGCAGCAATTTAGTTATCTTTGACAAAACTATTTTTTAAATGCTAAGTTGTCTACTTCTAAGGCAAAAGAAGGGTTGGTGGATGTCTTATGAGGGTTGGAATTATGTATTTTAAGGTTCTGTCGCCATCTACAAGATTCTCCCTCTAGCATAAATGCCTCTCGGAGCATGTATTATTATTATTATTTTAAATGGAAATTAGAAAGCTCGAAACAAGTACCAAACCCGTCCAACAACGTATGCTTGGAGATACTAGATCCTCATTCTGTGGATCAAATAGACCCACATGAACTTACTTTAGATCAAAACTAAAGTGGTCCCCATTTCTTGTGGTGCTGAAACTGGGACTAGCTCTTTTGCTTGGGATTGGAGGGTGGTAGAGGGAGGTGTGGGGGTTAAATTGCATAGCATCCATATGCACATGTGACATGTATCACCTGACTCTATGATCCTTGATATTTGTTTTGCACATGATGTTGTGTGTGATTCCTTGATATTACATGGCTCATGCGGCAGTCAAATTCTATTTGTCCATTCTACAAATATGCACTTAAGTTTAATTTTTTTTATTACAATTATCTTTTATCTTTCTTTGAGCTCAACTACATCTGTTTTATATTAATTTAGGCTAACAAATGTCAACACGACATGCACAAATATGTAGGCTGATGGTAAAATTAGGAAAATAGGAAACATGACATGCGCCGAGCACGTTGCTGCATGGCACTCATGATAAGGTGTTTGTGCTATACGTATATTTTTATTTATTTATTTTTTTTTGGGGGGGGGGTGTTTAAACTAAGTTTCGTTAAAACACTATCATGGGCCATCCTCATGAATGATCCAAGCTGTGCATTTCTATACATATTTATTATCTTGCTAACAAAATTCAAGTCATCTGAACACGGATTACCTATAATTTTAAAGGTTTCAATAAATATACAGTTTTAGTCATGAAAAAAGAAACTATTCAATGCATGGGTCAACAGGTGTTCGAATGACTTCAAATTTTGATCGAATGGCTTTAAATACGTATGATCGAGATGAACTTTTTGGATTTTTCATGGGGATGGTTTATGATAGGGTTCTCACGAAACTTAATTTAAGGACCATTCTCAAAGCAGCAGCTCCCTACACACGCATACGAAAAAATGTATCTAATGTGTCTTCGTAGGGACTTAAGTAACATTTCCTCCCCCCTCCCCCACCAACACACACACACACACGAGCCGCTGCAAAAAATAGTGATCCCATTATCTTTTTTCCATGTTTTTTTAGGATCGTGATCTCGACCTCCTTTGCTTTGTTAGGATCAAATTTCATAAATTTTAAAGTCCATTTGTCTTTCAATCAAGTGAATATCAGTTAATTTTGTGTCTACTTTATGGAGGTCCAATCAAAACTAAAAATCATAAAAATGGGTATGAGTAAATTCTATGGGGTTGAGATAGACCTGCTTATTGGGCCGTGCACGGCCCGTGCTCGGGCGTGGACGTGCCCGGCACGGCACGGTTTTCCGGGCTTAGGCCCGGGCTCGGCCCACCGGCACGGCAGGCCCGTGCCGTGCCCGTGCCGAGCCCGTGCCGGCCCATGTTAATTAAAAAACAAAAAAAAAATTAAATAGGCTATTTAGTTTTTTAATTTAACTAGATTAATAAGAAGTAATAACAATAAAAAAAATATTATATTATATTTAATCTCATTACATTCATATAATTTCTCTATAAATCTCTTTAGAAGTTATACAAAGCCCGAAGAGAGGGGAGAGGACCCTAGCCGTCACCCTCAACTTGTTCTTAGTATCTTTTCTAAGAGATTTATGAGTTAAAAATTACAAAAAAAAAAAAATTGAAAATACATGAAAATCCGATCAAATTTAAATACTTTTAATCATATTTTATTTTCTTCTGGTAAGCCTAAAGTCTCTAGTGCAACTTCATTAGCCAAGTATTGTTACCTATCTTCTGTGTCGTACCAATCCTTCAAGCAGACACATATCTCCAATGTGTCTGCCGTCATTGAGGTTCTTAACTCCGTGAGCACTGTACCATTTGCGCTAAAAGCAGACTCCGATGCTACAGTAGACACCGGAGGAGTTAGTAGATCACGGGTTATGTTGAAAAGTATGGGATATGTTTTTTCCTGTGATTTCTACCATGTCAAAATATCAAAGGATTCATAATTTCTAGGTGATGCGTTATCTTCATAGTTAGCTCTTTCTAAATAATAATGTAATTCATTAAAATATGTACTAGTTTGTCTTGTCTTTTTTCGGTGAAATACAGATGATATTATTGGATTCTGAATTTCCCTAGTAGATGGTTCTTTTGTAGTTTGTGTTGGCACACCATACATATCTTCATATGTTTTATACATAATATCTAAACATGTCTTAATATCATTAACTAAATCCCTCACATTATTTTCATAAGACATATTTGTATAAAATAAATCTATTAATATTTCAAGTCCATCTAACTTGCAACGGGGATCCACAACAGTTGCAAAAAAAAAATTACAAAAACCCCCCAACGGCTATTTTGACCGTTGGGGGAAAAATCTGCAATTTAAAATTGCAAGAAACCCCTCAACGGCTATAGAAATAGCCGTTGGGAGCTCTTTACAAAAAAAATTTGCAAAAACCCTCCCAACGGCTATTTATTAAAAAAAAAAACCCGTGCCGGGCCGTGCCGGGCACGGCTCGGCTCGCCCGAGCCGTGCCGGGCGTGCCCAACGGGCCGCCCGGCCCAGTAAGCGGGTCTAGGTTGAGATCATAGTTTAAAAAGATTTGGGGAAAAAAAAAATAGGATCATTGATTCTTTGTTGCTAGTTTAGGTAACTGAGCTGGGTGCTCATGTCCATTACTCTCACACACACACACACACACACACACACATATATATGTATGTATGTATGTATGTATAATGTGTGTGAAATTTTTTGTAATTCTTATTAAGCTCGCTTGCTAGTCTTTTAAAATGGATAAATGTGTGATGGTGCCACCATACTAGAGCAAACAAGACAATTAGTCTGCACATATCGTTAGGAGTCTCCGTCAATTGTTATCTTGAATTCATGTAATAGTGCAGTATTGAACTCGAGGTAATCCCTTTAGTTCTCTCTCCTGTCACTTATTTTCCCTTCAGTTCTGTTCTTCTTTCACCTGCAGCATATCATGTAAGAGGACTGTATTATCTAAAAAAAGATAGTGCCAACATTTTTTTCATATTGTTTATGGATCATGCTCTGCACCTTCTTAGCTTGTATATGATCAAAATTTATGGATTTGGACTTCATTTGTCCTTCTAGGTGGTGGTTACATGATTTATTCACAAAGACTCTTACTTTTGTGGCTGCATGATAGAAGGCTAAATCAAAACTAAATACCTAGAAATTAGGAATGAGTGGAACCTAGCGAGTTGAGATCATAATCAAATTTTTTTTTTCGGAAAAATAAATAATGGGATCACTATTTTTTTGCCGCTACCTCAAACAACTTACAGAGCTGATAGCTCATTTCCATTATTCTCTCCCCCCCGCCCCCTCCTCTCTCTCTCTCTCTCTCTCTCTCTCTCTATATATATATATATATATATATATAGTTCACTTTTTTTCTATGTTTCTAAGCTATTTCTAATTTATGCTCACCGATAGATCTCAACTGTTTCTCTATATAACTGCTCTACATGCCAATTCTTGACCTTTTTGTTTATCTTCTTTACTGCTTCCTTATTTCATCTCATATTCAATCATTTAGATGGCTTTCTAATTTGGATGTTTTTCTCTATCAGATAACAAGAAATTTATGGAGACAGTTGAAAGCATTGCTGAATCCATGGGCAAGACTGAAGAGAAGGAGACCAATGATGCAACTTCTGCAGCTGGCCTGCTGGACAAATTAAGTGTTGGCGAAAGTAAAACCGAGGAAGAGGCATCTAAAGAATCAGCAGCTGCTTCTGCTTCTGCTTCTGCTGCTGAAGAAGAAGAGAAGCCAAAGGAAGAAGCAAAGACGGATGAGGCATCTTCGGCAGACAAGGCGTAATTGTCCAACTGCTCTCAGCATCAAGTCCTTCCTGGTGAGTTCATATGAGTTTTTTGGGCATATTAATATTTGAAAATGAGTCCCAAGTTTGGATGAAAGTAAAACTGAGGTCTAGTCAGTCAAGTCAGTTGGGTGGGATTTTTTGTTCAGGGTTTTTCCTCCTCGGAGTTTCAGCTGCATATAGATGCAGAAGAGTTCTGGATTAGGGGATCAATTTGGGCTAGGAGGAATGCTTGCAATACTTGGATTGGATTTTGTTCATCATCCAGCAAGTGTGAGGGTTTTCTTGTTTATTACATATACTATGCTGTTTGGTTGTAACTGTATTTGTTATTTCCTGTGTGCAATTTCCTATGTTAAAAATGATTTTGTGTGATCGGCAAAGGGGTTCAGCATCTTTATCAGTCTCTCGAGCATTTTATAGGGAAAATGAACAATACATCGAGAGAGTACAAGCCTGCTTGCGTTTCATTGCTCATCAGACTTGTATTCCGGTGTGCGTTTCTTTGGACTCTTGCAGATGTGATTGTAACTTTAGGGCGGATATAGACTGACGCATATTGAGGAGGTTTTCGATCTGTAGGTAACATGTAGAGGAATCTTCAGAGTAAAGTCGTATCAGTTCCTTTCAGGTTTGCGTTCTTATTTTTAGGTTGAAAGCCCATTATGGATAAAAGATGCAGCTGGTTCAGTTGCTTCGGTCATCAGATTCCCAAGAATTCATAGGTGGCTACATACATTTTCCTCTATTATTACCCTACAATAATAATTTCCTTGTTTCATGCTTCTCCATCTCCATGCTTGTTGGACCTCGAATGGCATCTGATGTTTGGAGCAGATGCCTACGAAATTGAAACTAAATAATCTGCAGTTTTAGGATGTTTGTTTGCATGGAAGTAAAAATATTGGAAGTAAAAATATAGTAGTGGAAGTAGATTTTATTTTTATTACTTTATGTGTTTGTTTGGTCAAGAAGTAGGGTGAAAATTATTTCTATATTAATAAATTGGATCTTATGTGGTACTTTTACTTTTTAATATTACTTCACAAGTATTTTGGATGGAAGAAGGGATAGAAGTAAAAAATATTAATATTTTATAATTTTGTGATTTTTTTTTTCTTTTTTTCTTTCTTTTAAAAATTATTATTTTATTTCTTTACCGTCTTTTCTTTCATCAAAAAAGTGAAAAAATATTAGAAGTATGAAAATTTTGATACTTTGAATTATTTATTTTTAAAAATTACTTCTATTTTTCTTTTTACTTTTACTAGTTCCAAGCATCTAAATACGCCTTTATTGTATTCTTTTGTGGAAGATTCTTTTGAAGAAGATGATATTATTTAGCGTATAACATTAATTATCTGGATGGTTAATATCTTAGTGTACCCTATTACTATCAATCTAAACCCCAGTAGTCCGTTATTAGAATCATAATCTCATTTAATTCGTATCTTATTAGACAGATCCAGACCTGTTAATCTTCTATAGTATCAAAAAGAGCATAAATAATTAAAATCGGAAAAGGACCCTTAAAATAGCTATACTCTTATGTTAACCTAACAAAAATAATTATAAGCATAGGTTATCATTGTTTAAGAAGTATTTTGGCAGCACAAGGGTTAGTATTAATCTAATTCTAATATTTTATATATGTAGATTGTATAACTTGACATCATTATTTGAAAAAGGAAATGTAACGACTAACGAAAGAGGTGATTACTTTGGTCTCACAAGATGTGCTATTTTATTGTTGTTATTGCACATAATTATTTAGTTTTTATTGATTTCATAATGATTATTAAATTGTTTGTAGAACTTTACCGTTTGTTAATTGTGAAAGTTTACTTTTTAGTAGGGTTATGAGAATTTTTCACAAAAAAATAAAATAAAATAAAGGGGTATTTACTGGTTTGTTCCTCAAATCTTTATATATTATGATTTTGTCCCCCAAATCTTCATATTTAGAATTTTGCCCCTCAAATCTCATAAGTTACAACAATTTTGCCCTTCTCTCTAACACAGTTAAATATTTGACCATTTTACCCCTCTTTTCCTCTTCTATTTTCCTCCTCTCTTCTTCTTCTCTCTTCCTCCTCTCTTCTCCTTTTCTTCATTATTTCTCCTCTCTTCTTTCAGTATTTAATTGTGTTAGGGAAGAGAGTAGAAGAGAGGAGGAAGAGAGGAGAAAGAAGAGAGGAGAAATAATGAAGAAAGGAGAAGAGAAGAGGAAGAGAGAAGAAGAGAGGAGGAAAATAAAAGAGGAAAAGAGAGGTAAAATGGTCAAATATTTAACTAGGTTAGGGAAAGTTAGAGAGGAGGGCAAAATTGTTGTAATTTATGATATTTGGAGGGCAAAATTCTAAATATGAAGATTTGGGGGGTAAAATCGTAATATATAAAGATTTGAGGGACAAACCAGTAAATACCCCTAAAATAAAATACTAGATATTATTCTCCAAATAAATGAGGAAATTAAGGCATTTATCTTAACCTAGAAACATGAGTAATATTTTTCTATATTTGAAAAACTCCAATATAAAATATATTATAGGGTTAATTACAGTTAGATCCATGTAGTATTTAGGATGTGTCACTTAATATCCCTGAAGTTTGAAACCCTCAAAAAACCCTCTGAACTTAGTTATTTTCACTCTCTTTTTTTACTAAAGTGCACTCTTGTCTCTCAAATTCCTATTCTACCATCATCCTTCCTTTTAACCAGCACACTTATTAAAGGGAGGGATGATGCTAGAATAGGAATTTGAAGGACAAGAGTGCACTTTAGTAAAAAAAAAGGAGAGTGAAAATAACTAAATTCAGGAGGTTTTTTGATAGTTTCAAACTTCAGAGGTGTTAAGTGACACATCCCTAATATTACAGGGGGTCTGCCTGTAATTAACCCTATATTATAATCGTAATTGACTTAATTGCCAATTAATGTAATTACTAATTAATACATATTCATATTGTTAAATTATATTATCTTATTATATGAAATAATAAAAAATTGTCAACTAATGTATTTAGTAATTTAATAAACGAGTAGTTTTTTGAACTTTTGATATTTGATATTATTCAGTGTTATATCTTTATAATAAGCTAAATTGAGAAAAAAAAAACTAATTTTATTTGAAAAAAATTAGCACTAAATAATTAGTAGACTCTTCAAGATGTAGGTTTCTAATAAATTTCATATTTGAATATTAATTCCTAATAAATTGTTATTAGTAAACAAGTCCACTGTCCTCTACAATGTGAGAGCACCTTATAATAGAATTTTTTTTATTAAATAGTTTATCTAAAATTTGATTAAGAATTAACTATGATAATAAATTTAATTAATTATTCGAAACTTAATTAATTAAATTAAATATTGATTGATTATCATCTGTTACCTCCACTTTCTTTTGTTCCTTTTCCTTCTCTTTTCGACGGCCTTTTGCTCCTTTTTCCTTCTCTTTTCGACTACATTAATTGCATAAACACAAGAAAATTTAATTAGCTGTCAATATACGTTACATCTTTGATTAAAACTGGCATAAATATTTTGAATGACGGTGGTAAAATAACGATTTGTTAGAGATTAATCTCTAAATACTATATCCTTACAACAATATTATTCTCATTCTTATTATTATATAAATAAATTTGTCCTTAGTTAACTATACATATAAAAATATTATAAATATTTCAATACTTACATTTTCATTCTCAAGATTCATTGTCATTCTTTTCATACCATGGTAAATTCGGCCATTTTTCTTTTCCAGCTTGACTCTCGTTCAATCCATAAACACGTGCTATAATTAATTATATTTATTACTTATTAATCATATTAGTAGTTAAGAGAGGGAGAGAGAGCGCTCTCCTTAAGACTCTAATTAGCTTTAAATACAAAACTAAAAAGCCTAAAAGCTTAAGCTAATTAGCTAGTCCCCTTAGCTTTCTATTTAAATTTCTATTTAAATCTCTTGTTCTATCCAATTTATTTTCTCTTCTCTAGGTTGGTCCTTATTTATTATGTCATTTTTCTAGATGCTATCTCTAGATGTTAATTTGAAGAATCTTCTATTTACCGTCATGTTATTTTTTTATTTACTTTTTGAAATTTGAAAATCATCAATATTATTTTTAAAACAAGTACAACAATTTAGAGATTTTTTTTTTTTTTTTTTTTTTTTGCACCAAACATTTCTCATCTTAAAAGTCAACAACAATAACAATTCCAAATATTTGAAGATAGACTATATGAATCCAAAGAGAATCACGATCCCACCGATGATCATTGTTCACTCATTTCTGGCATCATTCAGGCCAAATAAAGAAGTTAAAGTCAACACAGTAGAACAAACTGTGAGTAACCGAAGACATCATTGTGGGCTGGGAGCCCTGCTGTTGGCTGCGGACACCCTCGAGCCCCACTCGAGCAGCTCTTTGCTCGTATCATCCTTGTGCACGACAACCTCAATGAAGCACAGGCAATCCTTCTTCGAACCCAAGGCCGTCGCAATCGCCTCCTTGAGCTCCGCCTCACATCTCACCTTCGCAGTCCAGCACTTGCCCTCGCCGTTGTGTATCGCGTCCACGAGCCCCGTGTAGTTCCAGTTCTTGATCACATTGTACGGCCCGTCGTGGATCTCCACCTCGATGGTGTATCCACCGTTGTTGACCAGGAAAATTATGCTGTTCTGCTCAGCTCTGATCATCGTCGATACATCCTGTGCTGTTACCTGGGTTGAGTGTGTTTAGGACAAGGCATTAGAATCGCCAGGAAGACCGTTAAAAATAACGCACTATGAAATCCGTATAACGTTATGTTATTTCTATTAACCATGTATTTTTTACATTATTTACATTACGGTAATTTAACATACTGTTATGCTGTTTTCAATTATCTTTTTAAGTAATTTCCATATTACTTGTGATCATAAGCTAATTACTATAATTTTCTTACTTGATTACTTGTTTGTTTGTTTGTTTAATTGTTCATGAAATTGCTAACTTTCTAATTTGTAATTACTTCTTTATTTGTTTATTGTAATTCCTTTTCAGTTACAAGAATTTCTTATTTACTATTAATTCTATTGAATTCTCAGTTAAACTAAAATGAACAATTATAAATAGGATAAATTGAGCATTATAAAATATAAATTACAATTTTAGTAGTAACTGAAAAAATTTTAAAATTTTATTTTCTTGTTTAGATGATGACTTGAAATTATGGTTGCGGACTTAATATAATTTATAAAGATAAATGCGAAAACTTTCGTAAAACTTATTAGAAATTTAAGAGTTTCAAATTTTTTGCAGTACCTGAAAGCTTCCATCGCCAATGCAAGAAATCAAGCGCTTGTCCTTTGCTGCCTGAGCGTAGCCGAGAGTAGCTCCTACTGACCATCCAATCGATCCATACTGCATTTGGAACTCGTACCTGAAACAAAAGAACCTATTTCATTTCTTAATCTGAGTATAGAATCAATCATTCATCATAAACATATTCCGTGTTAAGTGTGTGCTCACCCACAGCCCATGGGCAACTTCAACTTCTGGCAGTTGAACCAAGAGTCACCCGTCTCAGCAATCACTGCAGTATCGCCCGACAGCATTTGTTGAATATGCTTGAACAGCACATTCACCTTCAGAGGCTCGTCAGGCTTGCACTCCAACGGCACTCCATGAGGCACAAAAATCCTGTTATAGTTATCAAACGCTGTTGTGTTCTTCTTGAGTCTTGCTGCAAGTGCTTGCAGAAAGTCGCTCATCAGAACGCAGCCGAATGCAGGACCGTTAGCAACAACCACCCGGTTGGGCTGGACTATGATCGACTTCTCCTTCTTGAGCAAGAGAGAGTAACCGACGGAGCTGTAGTCGTTGAAGATGGGGCCTACGATGAGGTATGCATCAGCAGACTCAACAATCTCTGCGCAGAATGCAGTGCTGACTGCACCCCAGTATGTGCCGAGGAACCTTGGCTGGGTTTCGGAGACCAGGCCTTTGGCTGAGGGCATTACAGCGGTTGGGTAGCCGCAGGCGTCAGCTAGATCTTCAAAGGCCTTTCCGGCCTTGGCCACCCGAATCTTTGGGCCACCTATCAGTACAGGCTTCACGGCTTTGTCGAGGAACTCTACTGTCGCGTCCACTGCTGCTTGCAGGCTTGACTGGTTGCTCAACCTGAAGGTTTCAGGAAATCGAAATTCATCAGAAAAAGTTCTGATTAGGGATGGTAATGGACACATCCACATATCAATTTTGATCCTTTTTATACAAAATTTTAAACTAGAAAAATAAAATTTTCCTTTTAAATTCAATATTTGTATAGAGCGGAGTAAAAATTGACCCACAGACACGTCCATTACCGTCCCTAGCAAGTCCAATTCATAATTTATGGGATTGCAAAATTTCAGAGGAATCATCAGGAGTACTCATTTAAATTGTGAAATTTCTTGAACTACTCAGATTTGTGAATTGCGAGCAACAAAAAAAAATCTTAGAAGACTGACAAGATGGCATGCAAAAATATTGTGCTAAGAAGCACGGACAAGCTGCAAGAAATGTCGTATCCTTGTCGGACATGAATCCTATGCAGACACACCAAAAACCATGTTGGATAAGCCACATGACGTGTCTAATAAAATAAAGGAAAAGATGCCATGTCATTGCCATGTCCGAAACGTCTTGTGGATTGTATCTTAAAAAAAAAGTTAAATGGTCTGAAAAATAAAATATAAATATTACTAAATTGATAACATCTATTTTATACCTAGTTAACCTTGTGAAGTCGTAGTTTAATGTTTTCTTGTGGACATCACTCAGTATCATTTGGTTTCTATATGTGAAAAAAATGATTTCTTGTATTCATATTCTAAACATTGATCTATGATCCGCTATCATCACCACATTTTCTTTTTATCTCTTTGTCCCTAAAATCTGAGAAAGAGAGATAAATACATGATTAATGACGAAACTTATCCTTTGTATAGGAATGAAGAGATACGAACCCCTACGTGGATTTTTACTAAAATTATTATGTTAATAATGAAGAATATATTCATATTTATAGTTTTTTTCCTATGTCCTTGCAGTGTTGTATCCTTATTTTTTCACAAATGTCGTGCCCATGTCTACATGTTTATGAAATTATAGTTTAATATTTTCTTATGGACATCAGTCTTATTTGGTTTCTATGTTTAAAAAAAATAAATTTTTATATTCATACTATAAACGTTAATCTATGATCCGCTATTGTCACCACATTTTTTTTATATCTCCTTACCCACAAAGCGTGAGGAAGAGAGATTGATGCATGGTTGATGATGAGACTTATCTTTTGTAAAGGAATGAAGAGACACGAACACATACATAGATTTTTTTAGTAAAATTATTATGTTAATAATAATAATAGAAGAATATAATTATATTTATATTTTGTTGTATACTTGTCGTGTCTGTGTCCTTATTTTTTTGAAAATGCCATGTATCGTATCCACACCGAATCCGTGTCCGTGCTTCCTAGATGTTGGGTAACCAATTATGCCATTCTGATAGAGATATGATTAGAGATATGATTAGTTTTTAATTAGATTAGAGATTTGATTAGATTTGTTATTATTTTGTTATTTTAGAATTTTCTATATATATGGTTTGTAAAACCCTAATTTGAAAAGAGAGTGAAATATGATTTTTTTTGAGAGCATGTAATCTGCTTTATCAAATATTTTCTCGAGTAATTCGTGAGAGAGTGGGCGTGTGATTCGGCTGAACATGAGATCCAAACTCTAATTTATCCCCAAAACCCTAAGTTTTTCCCCAATTTCTCCAACACAAACCCTAAATCGCTTCCGTCCTGCTTCACTTTTGTTAATAAAAAAAAAACTATTATTGTTAAAACATAACCATTCACCTTAACAAAATATGGTTTGTAAATGGTATGCAAGAGATAAAAATAGGCTAGTACAATGTGTTCATAATTCCTCATAATAATCTTTAAAATGGTTAAGATAGAGGAATAAAGAACACATTTCATGTTACTATAAAATAGGGTTATGCTTGTTACTGGGATGTAATTTTACTGCTTTAGGCTTGCTATTATGTACTTTTGTTGAGCATTGCCCTGTCACACTCTTGCAAACTACTATATGTAATATGTACTTTGTATTTCTGTTCTATTAAAAATCTTTAATGGACCACGGGAGGATATATTCTCACCATTTATTATCAAAAAAATAATAATAATAATAACACAAACAAGTTTTTGAGCAATTTTACTTGAACTTACTTGGGAGCAATCGAGAAGGGAACAGGCTCCCTACTAAATGTAGGATGAGAGATCCCCGGAAGATTGCAACTGATGCTAATATACACAGGCTTGCTCTCCTTCAGTGCAGTAGACACAGCAGTATCAATCAATTCATGTGCATCCTCCAAATTATTCACAATTGCCTGCATTTCATCTCCATCATCAATCACACAAAAAAACTCATCAGCAATCAAATAAAACAGCATCTCAATGTAATTTCCTATGTTGTGTCAGTGCCGTGTCAGTACCTGATAGCAAGTAACAGCCTGAAAACATCTAGTCTCCTGAGAAAAATCAGTTAGCCCAATAGTGTGATGCAAGATCCTGTTGGTACCAAAATCATTAGAATTAGGACCTCCAACAATGCAGATCACTGGCAGATTCTCACTGTAAGCTCCTGCAATCGCGTTGATAACAGACAGCCCGCCAACGGTGAAAGTAACCACGCACGCCCCGACACCACGTGACCTGGCATAGCCGTCTGCAGCGTATCCTGCATTGAGCTCGTTGCAGCAGCCAATGTTGGTGAGCCCGGGCTCTGCAATGAGGTGATCAAGTAGGGTGAGATTGAAATCGCCGGGCACGGAGAATACGTCGCTGACGCCGGCTTGGACGAGGCGACGTGCAAGGTGGCGGCCGAGGGTGGTTTCGGCAGGGGAGGACGGGAGCGAAGGACTGATGGTGGTGCATGATGATGTGGGGAGCGAGCCCAAATCAGTGCATGTTGGTTTGAGAACTGAGCTTATGGAACTATGTTGTGTTTCCATTGATTGAATAAGAAAAAAAAAAAATAGTTGGATAAAAGAGAAGATATGCAAGAACAGAGAGAGGAGATGGGGGATATATATATAAGAGAAAGAAGATGGATGGAGATGAGACTTGCAAGATTTGATTTGGTCAAGAGTTGGGATGGTGATGAATGAGTGAAAATGGGCCTGAGGCAATGGCACAGATCCTAGAAAACAGTTCTCAGTATCATGGCATGTGTCTTGTTTTACTCATTCTCCATGATCCCTTAAGTATCGATGCCATATGGCACTCAACCAGAATACTATGAATCAATTCTTGTACTCAATCCTAAGTAACTTTGCAAAGTCTGTTCATACTCAGATCAGGCATATTAACATAGGACTAATGACAATGTGGCATATTATTAATCCTAGGACTTCCTGCAATTTAACAACAGAGTCATGTGATTTTGGCAACCATGTTGTGTGTACATTACATGTGAAAGAAATCGAACTAGCCAAAGTGAGATATAACTTGCAACAATATAACAATGACATATTACCAACATAACAATGACAAATTGTACGTACACCTTTGTCTTGGAAGGGGCAGGAAAAGCACGACGCAATGTTTAAAATAACGACAACGGTAACGTAACGTTTTGCCTCTGTTAGGTTATGTTACATATAACGTAACGCATAACGTAGATTATGCAATTTTCTACTTATTTAATAAAAATAAATATAAACTATATAAAATAATTTTTATAAATTAAAATATAAATTTAAAATATTTAAAAAAATATAAGACCGTTTTATAATCATGATCTATTCTAATTTTATATATTAAATTTTATAATAGATTTCACATTTATCTTCATAAATTATATTAAGTCTGCAACCGTAATTCCAGTCATCATTTAAATAAGAAATAATATTCCAATTTTTCATTTCAATTCCAGTTATTATTATTGTTGTAATTTATATTTTGTAATATTCAATTTATCTTATTTATAATTGTTGATTTCAGTTCAATTGAAAATTCAATACAATCAACAAGTAAAATATTTTAGCAATCGGTGATGAATTACAAGCGAACAAGAAAATAATCACAAATTAATAAATTAGCAATTTCACAAGTAATGAAACAAGCCAACAACCAGTCAAGTAATAAAATTACAGCAATTCACTAATAATCAAAATAATAATCAACAATAATATAGAAATTACTAAAAAAATAATTGTAAATAATATAACATAATATAATTTAACCTAACGTTATATAATATAACGTAAAATAACATAAAAAACGTACTGTTACGATACATTGAGTTATTTCCAGTTGTTACATAGCACTGTTAGGTTACGTAACGCAATATAACGGGTTTCATAACTCGTTATTTTCAACATTGCCACGGCGTATGTTTTACAATAAAATAAAATACAATAGAAGATAGGCTAAAGCGCAGGGAAAAAAAAGGTTAGTTTGTAGAGATGCACCTTGAGATATGGAAGGTCCCCAAGTTTGGTTGATTTTGGATTTATGGTGTTTAAGACATGAAGAAGATACCTAGATTTCAAAAAAAGAAATGGCATAAGCATCCAAGATTAGCTAATGTTACTGTAATGTACATTTACTGATTCAACACAGCAATGAATGAGATATATGTAGGCGCTGGAAAAATAAATTGGATACTCAAATAAACAGTGAGCGCAAATTGACTGTCCATTAAGATTATCCAATCCTTTTAGGAGAAAATTAAGAGCTCATGCTCCAAGGAAACAATCTATCAACAATAAAGGGGATCAAGAGCCGTCCCTCAAGAACATGCTAGCTATCATCAATTCAAAAGGTAGCAACCTTCATTATCTTCTTCCTTGTTATTAAGATCAAGGAGAACATCAAGTACTAAGGTCCCCTTGTGATCTTCTTAAAGATCAACAAGGGTATCCTCTTTCTCCTTGAATCTTCATTTGAATCATCAAACGGGATAGAATACTTACTCTGAGTAGATCCCACAACCACACTCCCTCGTAACCAAAGTAGAAACTCATTATTTTGTTTATGTTATAGAGGAGAGTCAAGTCCCCTTGTAATCAAGACATGTAATAAAAGACTTTCACAACAGCTCCTAATGCATTGTTGACCTTGGTGATCAAGTTCAACCAAAGAAAATATGAGTCCCTCGAAACAAGCTTACGTTCTAGCGCTAATGTGCTCATGAGCCAAGCCTCTCGCAATGCTAGATCCTTCGTCAAATCAATAAGCTTATGTCCTAGAAGTCATGTGCTCATGAACCAAGCCCCTTGCAAGGCTAGATTCTTTGTTGGATTAATAGCTTATGCCTTGGCGCTCATGCACTCATGAACCAAGCTTATTGGGAGGCTAGATCCCTCATTGGATCAACAAACTCATGCCATAACTCTTATGCACTTCAGAGTCAAATCTCCTTTAAGGATAAATTTGTCACTAGACCAACCTCTCATGAGGTGAGAGAGCATTCTTTCTTTATGGATGTTTGCCTTAGCAACACCAAACAGTCACAAAGATCTGCACCCTGAAAAATTCTAGTCAGATCAGCTCCAATCTGACCACTACCCAGCGGCCAGAGCTACCAACTGCTAGCCAAAATACAACTTCTAGCCTTGAGTTTTGATCGTCTGTGAAGTTACCTCTAGACAATCATTTATTGAGGCACATCTGCTGGAGCCCTCTCTCAATACTAAGAAGAAGAAGAAGAAGAAGAAAGTTCTCTTCAATGTGATCCTGAAAAGGCAAGCTGTGAAAAAAAAGAGCCATCAGTATGGTTGATGTGCAAAATATCAGCCGTGCTTGTGCTACCTCGGATCTAAGGGAGCTCCCAAATCTAAAGTGAAAATCCAAAAAAGCGCAAGCCATTGTCTCGCCACCAAAAAAGCCTTCAAGTTTCAATAGGTTAATCCAATGTGAACAAGTTTTCAACTCGATAGTTACTATCTCTAAAAGCTCCTGATGCCAAAGAAGTGAGTCGGTAGGGAGTTAAAATTGTCATTTACTACCATTAGCATGGTCTATCACGGCAAACAAGCCAACTGTCCCAATAAACTGGGGTGGTTCCACCATTTAATGATGGTACAGAGTCCAGTCTACATCAAGAGTCACTACCAGAAGAACATGACACCAACTCTCTATGTGCATCAACCAGCACAACGAGCTTCCATAGCCATGACAAGCAACGGTGTACATGGCTGGTGATAACAAAGAAGACGTCTTAGACAGCTCAAAGCCCTAGAGCATGCTTCCAAATTTCAACAATAACCTTTAGAAATGATACAAATTTAGCTTGGAGAATCGACCAAGCGGCCGGGGTACTAATAATGATCTGCGCGGCGCAATCACGATAACTAGTGGCATCCTTCCAAATCCGAAAACCGAGCCAAAGATAAATCCTAGCAACTCTAGGATTGACAATAAAATTTTGGAGGATATTCAGGCTCGAATCTATGCATTCATGCATATATATGCTACAAAAGTAAGTGTTAAAATACAAAATAATTTTCCTTCACTATCACCATAACTTTGGAATTTTGGTGCAGTGGAAAGGACTTTCAACATAGTATCAGAGCAAACCAGATTCAATTCATGTCGGACACGCATTTAATTGCGAGTTTTAAAATACAAAATAATTTCTCTCAACTCTCACCATATTTCGGAGTTTTGGTACAGAAAAAAAGACTTTCAACAGTAGAGATGGTCCAACCATACCCACCCGAATTGGGCATGGTGCCTTATCCCTCATAATTTGAGCAGCTGTCACTAATCAATACAATGGCAATAGGTCCAAAACCAACACATCTATTACTCCTAGTCTCAAATTGGCAATGTAGTAAATAATGATGTCATCATGGCTCGTTTATTCGTTGGCACCCTCAAAAGAGTTGCCTTCGACTGGTTCAGAAAATTAACGATAGGCTTCGTCAAGTCCTGGAGTGACCTTAAATCTCAATTCCTCTCACTTCCACAAGAATGATACTACGTGGTGACCATTCCCAAGCTCATTGCCGAAGAACAAGGACAGGGAGAGCCTGCCTGTAACTTAAATGATAATTTCATAAATCTATTTCTCAAATGTCCGGATGGTGTGTTATTATCAATGCTATTACTTGTCAACATAACTTCCTGACGAAGCTCAAGACTCATATGGGGAATGTCAAGACCCACTTTTAGAAGTAATCCAAATACATCATTCGAAGATGAGTTAAGATAATGAAGAAGGCCATTACGGGGACGAACACGAGGCCACGAACCTCTCCAAGAATAGTATCGGTATGAATCGTAATAAGATGATTCCTCTCTCTCAAATTTTCCCTAGTGTGATGCTTGGCACATTGACAATTACTTCTGACATGGAATGTTATGCTAAGGAATTAACTCTGACAATCAAATCTACCATATTAATAATTACCTCTGATAGATAAATTAGATTATCATGTATGACAACCTCTAAATAGTAAAATGTATTCAGTCAAGCTAAGAGTAAACCTTTGACGGTAACGAGCTGTCTATCTTAAATATATGATCTAGGAATATGGCCATCAACATAAAACAAAAAACGACCATCTTGATATAAAATAAATATAGACATAAATAAATATAGAGCAGTAACTGAATTACCAAGTCTGGCACTCGTGAAACATTCAATAAGACTTATAATGTTTAGATGCCAGACAATAACAAGTTAACAACAACAAAGACCTCATCCCAACTATAAGGGGTCAGCCTCGTGAATCCATTTTCTCCAGACTGCTTCTTAGGGGCCAATTGCTACTCACTGTTAAGTTTAGCGTTCAGGAGAATGAGGACCATTTACTAAGATTTAATGTGAATTGTGGAGAAATATGTAAGATCTGCCAAATACAAGATAAGTCACTGATGACTTACATTCTAGGAAAATGAAAAAAAAAAAATGGTTGATAAAACGTAAAATTTCGAGTATCTTTGTTTTAGTCAAACAGAAAAGGTGGAGAGAACTAGAATGAAGATTAACTGGAATTTGTAGCAAATAATAATTATGAGGAATATAGAGGCTTTGGCAGAGGAAATAACAGTATTCAGTTTTTTCAAATCCCAGAGGCAGTATCCAGACAACTATTCCTCAAAAAGTAGAACAAAGAGCATACTTAGAAAATAGTTACAGCTCATAATGCATGAAGAGACCTTGAACATTCCATGAATAAGCAGTTAAGTGTTCTGAACACTTTAAAGAACCTTGTAAACTCCTGAACGAGTTCATGATTAATAGTTCCAATGGAAAAGATCAAGAATAGTATTTGAGTTTGAGTGAAAAGCTCATGAATTGCTTTTTTTTTTTTTGCAAAACTCATGAGTAATTCAATAATAAAATAAAGATAATTCAGGAACTACTTGATAACGTCTCGATTTAAGAGAAATCCAACTTGGATTGGTAGAGAAGTTCTCACCCGGAAGTATATGGCAATTTGAGCTTCTGGCAGTTGAAGCATGAATCACCAGCCTCATCAATTACGGTCCTACACCAGAGCACATTGTTTCTTGAGTATTCGTGAAGGATGGACATGCCTAAAATCTACCTGCTTGTGGCAAACATGACCAGATTCAGGTAAAAGAAATTGAAATAAGATGAACGACGATAGCAGTTCACTATAAGATTGAAGGCAACAGGCATACAAATAATGACATAAAGGGTATAAACAAGAAGTGATTTTTGGATGGAAGCAATGTAGTCCAGACTACATGGACAAGCCAAAGCAAAAAACAAAAGGAAAGTTCAACAGAACTGAACCTCAACCACAGCAGTTCCCCCCTCTGGTACTCATGCTTATTGTCTACATCCTCTTCGAAAAACATATTTGATTTGTGGGTTGGCCTGTTTGCCTATACCTGTTAGCTGCAAAAATATTACAGAATAAAGAAAACAATAAAAAAGGGATAAACTTATACTTTTACGTCCACTCACTTTGTCAAATAGGGACTTGCACTAAAATTTGGTTGACAGCCAAACTGATCTTATGATCATAGACATGGACATGGGGTGTCACACACTCAGCAAGTATCCAAAGCCTAGACGTGAAGCCACAGCTAATATATGTATATTTGACTCAGAAATATATTTATTTTGTTGTTCACATGTGGAAGAAGCTAAACTAGTAAAATGAACCATAAATATTTAGTTTTTGTCAAAAGGGTGGACTAACTACTATATCCATCTTGTGCATATTGTTGAGGTGGATAAAGATTTAAATATTTGTAACTATCAGACACAAATGAATATGGGTGGCATGGCCGTGATGGCTGGACATACCAATTTTTGGTTGGAAACCAGAATCTACAGTAGTCCATTCATGACAAGAAAAAGAAGAAGCAGAAGCTGATAATAAGTTCATTTTAAAACATGGAAATTTTATGTACCAGGAGATTGTCGGGTGTAAAAAATACTGAGCCTCTTGTCCTGGGAAGTCTTTTTTTCTTGCTGTAGCTTGTATTGAGTCTTAATCTTGCTATTGCAGAATTTAGAAAAAAAAAAAAAAGGTTAGAAGTACACATAGCAATAAGCATTCGTTGTTCAAGTGCTTATAGTAGCAATAAGCATTACCATAGCCATCAAATACCAACAACTACTACTATTCTCATACTTTGAATCCAAGTTTTGAGTTCTTGAAATTGACGTGGGTATTGATCTATGTTGCACAGAAATGACAACACCGAGATGGACATGACACACCAATACGTGAAAAAATTGCAAAATTACACGTGATACTTGTGTTTGATATGCGGATACGATACATATACTACAATATGTCTTGCTGAAATATGCAACGTAGGTATTGATTAATGCTTTAGGGTATTGGATTTGTTAATACCAGAGATAACATACCAATCTTGTAGGGTCTATATTGTATTGGGTACCACATAATCCATTTCGATATTTATGATGCTTATTAATATCAGCCAATATTCAGAACTTTCTAACATCTATAAACCAAAGATGAGAGATAGAAGCACGTTTTTATTCTTTACAGGATAAGAACCCCCATCTACCCTTCGTGTATCCTCCACTTAAACATTGTATCAAATTCTGTTGACCCAAGGTTCAACTCATAAACACATACTAAACAAGATTGAAGAAGCATTGATTACCTCACGCTAGAGATATAAATTGATCGTAGCGTCGGTACTTTTTTATACTCTCCAAAGGAGAAAGAAAAATTAACAAGTTTTCTTTTAAAAAAAAATGTAAGAGGCTCACAGGAAGAACCTTATATAATGTTTCAAATAGCGATAACGGTAACTTAACATTTCACCTCCATTAGGTTACATCGCAATTGTGTAACGCACAATGTAGATTAGGTAATTTCATATTTATTAATATAAATAAAAAAACTATTTATAAAATTTTTTATACATTGTAAAATAAATTGAAAAATTCTAAAATACATATATAAACATTCTATGACACAGAATCTATTATAAGTTTCTAATAAGTTTCACAATAATTTTCACATTTATCTTTATAAATTAAATTAAGCATGCAATTATAATTTCCGTCATCGCCAAACAAGAAAACAAAGATTTCAAATTTATTAATTTCAATTTCATCAACACTGTAATTTATATTTTGTATTAATCAATTCATCTTATTTGTATTTTTCATTTCAGTTCAGCTAAGAGATCAATAGAATTAATAACAAGTAATAAATTTTATCAATCGGAGAGGAATTCCAGCAAGCAATAAAACAAGTAATCACAAATTAAGAAATTAATAATTCCATAAGTAATCAAATAAGCAAACAACAAGCAATTAAGTAAAGAAATTACAACAATCAGCGGAGAATTAAAGCAAATAATCAACAACAATTTAGAAATTATAAAAATAATATAGCTAATAATATAACGCAATGTAAAAAATATACCGTTATGATGCACAAGTTATTTTCAATTGTTAGAGGTATTGGATTAACGTTAGGTATCATAACACAATATAAATAGATTTCATAATGCATTATTTTCAACATTACCCTTATAAATACCTTAGAACTTTCAGAAAATAACTTATATTTTTGCTGACAATTCAAGGAATTCCTTACATTATGCTTATTTTTTAACCCTCTTCTTTTTTAAAATGTTACAAAAAACTATTTGAAGAGATTTTTCTTTCCTTTATATACAAATTCTTTTATTCGGTGTCATGCAAATAATTCCTAAAATAAGTTGTTCTCATCACGTTTCTTAATATTTGAAGAATAAGGATGGGAAAAATTATAATGGGAGAGGGAAAAAGCAATGTTCTAAAACATGGTTCCGTTATAATGCGGTGTGAGAGTGCATAATGCATAAACAGATTATATGCAGAAATGAATATTTACAAATATATAATATAACAAACAAATATATACATATGTTAGATGCTATAAATTCCTAAAAATAAGGAAAATGTATAGAAACTATGGAAAAATGGGAAAATGAATAAAAACTATGGAAAACATCAAGTATAATATTACTTTTAAGGGAAACAAGATTACACCGTTATATCTCAGATGATCTCACACAAATCATAAATATTAATGAAATAGCACTCAGGTATACAAGTATTATAAAATAGCTAACAAATACCTCTCCATGTTCTTAAGTTAGGTCCTTCAGTTATCAAAACTCATATTAGTTATTGAAACAAGAGGTTTGAGCTTCCTCAAGAATTACACTAGCATAAAAAAAATTAAAAGTATTACTAACCTCTATTTTGTAGTTCTAACATTACTTGTAAATGTTCCCAATCTATACATGACAAGAGTTGAACTAGGACCGGTTTAGGATTCCGGGAAAAAAAAAAAACCTACAAATGCTGCTTAATGGGCCTATGCGGTTACATAATCCTCATAAGCCCACTAATGCAGCCTGATGATGGCATATTGAGGTCACATAGGCCGAAGTCGGTGCATTCTTGGGCTGCATGTGATTATTTGGCTGCATAATTGCCGCATAATCTGGTTTTTAGAATACTAGATAACAATGTAGTTATATGCCACGAACCCTCAGCTTTTGTATTCAGTTTATGAATTTTTCATAGAATGGATTACCAGTAAAGTTACATCAAAATGACATGATCAGAAATTTATGTTATCCGAAATTCCAAAATGTCACATTTTACTGACCATTTTCATAAGGCACATTCTTTACAATTACATGCAACGGCAGATTGTTCCCAGATGGTGCAATGTAAACTATACTTTCAACCCCGTATCTGCACATATACAATACATACATAATCAAGCAAATATAGGGAAAGGTAGCCTAAAGCAATGATTACTATTTAGTAGCCTCCAAACAAGTACCCATCAAACTACACCTCCAAAAAAGTAAATATGAATGTTGTCCAGATGCATAGTAACTAGCAATATGAATGCTATGAGATGCCTAGTAACCAGTAACAGTTTGTACTTCGTATAGTAACAAAAATATAACAGGTATGACCCGTTGTTTTTCTCGATCCTTAAAGTTATATCAAATTAACCTGAAACCAGAATTTGATTGCATATGACTCTCATATGGCAACTACTGCTATGCTAGAAGCTTAGCTGACAAATAAAAATGAAAGTAATTCAAAACATTATACAAATCCTTAAGCGAGTCAGAAAACCTACTACTATCCGATAAGATTAGCAAATAAATAATCAAAAAAGTAATTCAAAATACAATATGTTCCTCAATCCTCATAAAAGTTCAAAACACCATACAAATGCTCAAGTCATACTGCTACTGCCCTAGAAGATTAGCTGATAAATAAAGATGAAGGTAATTTAAAACCATACAAATGCTTAAGTGGTACAACTAGTACTAGTACAACTGCTAGAAGTAAATGAAAACACTACAAAAATCATTAGATGAACCCTAAAGTAGAAGTCGACGGTTTAAGGCGAGTAAAAGAAAATTTAACTAAAGCCATCTCGAAATCCATAAAGGTGAAAAATGACTAGCCACTGAGCAGTACCACATCAGTAAACTTATGGCCAAGCTTGGGTTTAAGCTTATGCAGACCACCGACTTTATGGTGCAGCGAACTTGTTTGAAAAATTGAAAGATCACCGTCTATTGGTAGAACTAAAACATTAGCTGTCAATGTTGGAAAGATCTCAGGTCAGCTGGAAATCACCATTCCAACCACTTCTATAGCTACATCTAAAAGAGGAAATAGGGACTTCACACATGAAATCATCCTGGAAGGTGTTTGGCTATTCATAAAATGTCTATAAAACATTTCGTAAAATGTAATTTCAGATTTTACGGAAAACAAGGAGTTACCTGTTTTCCACTGAACTTATTAAGATTTTATGTCCTTTCACTTTTTCCAACATTCTTCAATGAAAAGGAATGAAACAGCACTTTCAAAAAACACGCTTGTTTCTCAAAATTTTCTGTAAGCGGCCTTTATATTTCTTGTATACAAAACACTCCTACAGAACCATTACATCTTTCTCTTCACATCTACCTTCAAGTAGAAATCAGGAAGGTAGCAAAATAAAGTAGATAGAGGACAGAACACAACTAAAGGGAGACAGTGGAATGTGGTTCTATAATTGGTAAATAGGACCAAAGCCATCTCCAAACTGAGCTCTCTCAGTAAAATGCAAAACGAGGAAAATATTTCTTATTCCCAACTCAAAAATGAACTCCGTGTTTCTCTGGAGCGAAACCATGATTTAGAGAAAGAAAATGAGAATTTGAAGCAGGAGCTCCTTCATCTAAAGACCCAGATTGCAACTCCCTGCCCACAAGTTGATGACCAGGTGTCCTTGCTGGGTAAGAAGTCCCTGAGTTCTAGAATCAGCAACAGTTCATCACATGAAAAGCTAATGTTTCCGAGAAACAATGCAGAAAAATCATCAGCAGTTCACAACTTGATATTTAAGCCAAAATCAGAGGAATGGCCAACCACCGCCAAGGAAAGACCACGAAGAGTCCCACGGCCACCACCTAGGCCCAATCACTGTCCTTCAATACCAAACTTGAGTGGAAAGGAAGCATTGTTTCCTCCGCCACCACCACCACCTCCCCCTCCACCCCTACCATTGAGGTCACGAGGTATGCTCTCCAATGCAGTGCGAAGAATGCCAGAAGTAGTGGAACTCTACCGTACTCTAACAAGAAAAAATGGAAAACCAAACACAATAACCTCCATCACAGGGATACCAGCATCAACGAATTCTCGTGAAATGATAGGAGAAATTGAGAAGCGCTCTGCCTACCTCTTATCTGTAAGCATACATCATTACTTAAGATTTTCAGTTTATGTAGAGTTTAGGCTTTATGAATTTCTCAAAGATGGCCTTAGTTGAACTTGAAAGATATTTCAAGTTTATGAAAGGGTTGGCTCCTTCCCTTCCAGAGTTTTGCTCAACTATTTCCAGTTCTATATGATTTTTCTAGAATGTCTTCACGATATGAGGGATTCACATACATAACAAATTAATCTTCAATACATCGTTGGCATACAATCTCAAAATTTGCAGCTGCTTTGTTCATAGGTGAAGTCAGATGTGCGGAATCAGGGTGAGTTCATTGACTTTTTATCAAGAGAGGTTGAAAATGCAGCTTATAGAGAAATCTCTGAAGTGGAAAATTTCGTTAAGTGGCTGGATGGGGAGTTATCCCACTTGGTAGATGAGAGGGCAGTGCTCAAGCACTTCCCACAGTGGCCTGAACAAAAAGCAGATGCAATGAGAGAAGCAGCTTTCAATTATCGTGATTTAAAGAACCTCGCATCCGAGATTTCATCCTTTCAAGATGACATCAACCAACCTTCACCTTCTGTAGTCAAACTCATTCAGACATTACAAGAAAAGTAAGGATAAGAGTCATACGGGGAACCCTCGTTCTTCTGGAATTAAAGGTCTTATCTAATTCTTCCCTGTCTAGTGCAGATTAGAACATAGCATTCACAACCTTGAGAAGCTGAGAGATAGCACAAGCAAGAGATATAGAGATTTCCAGATTCCCTGCCAATGGATGCACAACTCTGGCATTATAATGCAGGTAATTGATCTACATTCTGCTCTTACCTGGTAAAAGTTAATCCACAAACAAAAATTTGGTATCACATCGCCTCCATAAAAACCAGGTAATTGTGTAATACGTGAAATTAGCACGAGATTCCAAGCTGGCAGACATCATGAAAGGATTGATGACATTAGTTATACTGGCGATGGGGATAATAAAGACCATATTTGATTAGGGATTTAATAATAAAGATCAGATTAGAAATTTTATTTGATTTAGGTTTTATTACGTGAAATTAGAACAAAATTCCCCAAATATTTGGGATAAAAGGCTTAGTTGTTGTTGTTTAGGTTTTATTATGTGAAATTAGAACAAAATTCCAAGCTGGCAGACATCATGAAAGGGTTTTATTACGTGAAATTAGAACAAAATTCCAAGCTGGCAGACATCATGAAAGGATTGATGACATTAGTTATACTGGCAATAGGGATAATAAAAACCATATTTGATTAGAAATTTTATTTGATTTAGGTTTTATTGATGAAGATCTCCTAAGATTTGATTTTATTGTCAAAGATTTTACTAAATTTTGTTTGTTTCTATTAATAAGGCTTGTAAACAAAACTTTCAAGCAGAGAATAATATGGCAGAGAATAATATGATTGAAAATTAAAACCCCAGTATGCTGATTTACTACTATTTTAAAAAATTTCTTCATAGATTCATTAAAAGTGGACGTAAATTTGCCTGAATGCGGAGGCCCGAACTCTATTATACTCTTCACCAAATCCACCAAAATTTCTAAATTTCACCATCAAACCCTAATTTTCCCTTCCACAAAAACTAATTAGCTTCCGTATTGCATGTTGGCTATCTACCTACCTAAAGCAAAAAATAATATAGTTCTAAAATCCCAACTATGGTAATCTACTATATTGTAACTAATATAGTGGCATAACATAACACTAGTCGACAGCCAGAGAGACCTATGTATTAGTCATGCAGTTAAGCTCATGAAACCAAGGAGCAGGGGCGGACCCACACATGCTTGGAGGGGGGGTCTCAACTTTTTATAAACATATTATGTTTTGAATTTTAAAAAATTTTCATGATTGACCCTCCAAAATCCTCAATTTTATAATTTTTCCCCCCTCATCTCCACATGTTGTTCGGATAGTTCGACCACCAAATAACTCTGTTCAACTCTGCCCCCTTGATTCGTATGTCTAGATCCGCCCTTGCCAAGGAGCAAGCTGCCCAACTTATCTTGAACAAACTACAAAACCTCTCTGTATGGGATTAGCTTGCACCAATAGGAACTGAATTGCTCTTAACTATCCCAGTATTTGATTTCAAATTTCTTTTTAGCCTAGCAATAACTATAATCTTCTCACTCATTCTGTTTATGGCATAAAACTGTGAGGTCTGGTTTAGCTGTTTGGAATTGGAATTTTACATGGATTTAGAACTTATGAAATTAAGAATGATGTATTTGCAATTCTAATTCACAAAATTTGATTTCTTATAATTAGGAACAAAAATTTCATCAACTTCAATTACCTGTGCTTAGTTTGATGTATTTTTTTTCTACCTTATCAGTTATAAATTTAAATATAATTCCCTTCCAGTGTTTCAATTATTGGAATTGAAGCTCACTTATAAGAGAGAATTTTACTTCATGTTCAAATTGGAAAGTAATGAATTCCTAAAATGTTTTGATTTTGGTCAAATTGAAAGTAATGAAACCCTAATTTTGTATGATCTAAGAGGCTGCAACTCTTTTTTAAATTTTTAACTTTTATGTAGTTGCTTACAAAGCTCACTGTAAATATCAATACAATCCCTTCACCAATGTGCAGAAAGATACACCTCTTTTACTTCACATTCGATAATAAATATCAAGCAAAACAAGCCCTTCTCTTTGGAGGCATTAAACAATACAAGTAGCGGAATAGTTTATAGTAAAAGTGAAAGAGACAAGGTTAAGATATTCTTTTAAAGACATAATATGTAGCTAGATGAAGTATCCAGTAAAACCAACCAGAACTGCAATGTGTATTAAAATAAAGTTAGCATAACCAAATGCCTTGTGCCAGAGTAAAATTTAGATGAATCCTTCAAATTGCTGTGTTGATGGAGATAACCCAAGATTTATTTTCAAAAAACACAGTGAAGAAATTTTTATTTTGTTACCTTTGCAGCTGAAGCTAGGGTCTCTAAATCTAGCCAAAGCATACATGGGGAGAGTTGTGACAGCATTACAATCAGATCTACTGTCTGAGGAACAGGAGATGTTGCTTCAAGGCGTTCGATTTGCTTTCAGAGTACACCAGGTAGTTCCCCCTCTTCCTGCATTGTACTTCATCTATTAGTATTAATCAACTGATTCTGGAGAGCATGAGCTTGTCATTCCAGTTTGTTGGCGGATTCGATGAGGAAAGTAGGCAAGGATTCCAAGAACTCCAGAAACTGGCCAGTCGTTCCTGTACATTTTCAAACAACAAGAAGAATGATCCTTCATATACTGGTTAAGGAAACATATGGGATCACAAAATTATATGTTCCAAATATAGAAAAATATTGATAATTACTTAGAAGTAACTGGCCATTTCTTCCTAAGCAATCTCAAAGAAATTTAGCTCCTATTAATACAAATCATCTTGAAGAAGTTTATACACCGTGTAAAACCATATAAGAGATTAGCAGATGTATCCATCTACATTTACAATGCATTTCTCATAATTAATATGACCCACCCTATACAAACTTACTGAAAAGCCTGTGATGGTGCTATTGTAGACTGTTGCTGCAATTTTTGTAAGCAAACCAAAATCACATTCTTCAGACAATAATGAAACCAGTAGGGAAGCAGTTTGATATTCATTGTTAACCATGAGGCCAAAGACCTTAATACAAGAAAGGCAAGCATAGAGGAATATTTAGGCCTCCATATCAGCTGGCAGCCAAAAAATGAAATGAATCATGCAAAATCCAGAAATATCTGATATAGTAGGAAGGATTTGATTTGTTCAAAGTTTCACAATAATAGCTGGTATGCATTTTCTCTGAGAACTTCTCTTAGGGTTGCCTATGATTTGCAATGGTTTGAGTTAGCAACACTTTTCCTGAATCCAGACTGGAATGAGGTTAATTGGAAAATTGAGAATTAAAATTGGCCGCCAACACAACCAAAGCCAAAATCCTTGCAGGGATTGAAACTAAATCAAGTCTATAGACACATTTCATTCGGAGGCAACTAAAACAAATAATATCTCCCCGTACTTAGAGATCAGATGATGGATCAGCTCCTCAATTTACGATAAAACTTATATTTATGATAGTAATAACGAATGTTGAGAGTTAAATGATTTGGAATGATGTTAATGAAGACCCAAGATTCAGAGTGCCTTCTACTCTGGGTTTTACTTTGCGATGAAACAAGATGGATATTGCAGCATAATTGTTGAAGTAGAGGTTGGGGATTTCTTTTTTTAGCATAATAGAGATTGGGGAATTGATAAGGATATGAAAGTCATGTTCGCTAGGAAAGCATGAGGTTGATCCAAACAAGGTAACGTGGGAGAGGTGAACAAACTTCTTGAATCCAAACTAAATCACTTGATTCCAATACACTTGATGGGGTTTGGCCAAACTTAGAAACACTTGGATGATTGTCACGAACAAAGCACGTACAACAATAGATATCAGGTGACAACAGTGTGGAATCTGTTCATCCAGAATGGTCATAGTGACACAGCACAAATAGGAAATTTATGACAAATGATAAATTGGGAAAGAACAAAGGGGATTCGGATCTCTCACCTAAGTGAATCTCTAACACACTTTTACAAATCACACAAAAAGAAATTGAAGAGCAAAACATCATGACACACTAGCCTTTGTCATGTTGAATATCTCACTAGTTCAAGTTCATACCTTTCACTCTCAAGGACTATGCAAAAAAGTGGTTGTGCTCTATGTGTACTATTCTATTACCAGTTGGGATGAGTTCATCACTTTTTCATTAAGAAATTTTGTCCTAACTGTAATTCGGCTAAAATTTGCATTGGGATCAAATAATATCCGTCAATTGATGGATGAACTCTTTTGGAAATATTTTGACAGATTCAAGGATATATTGGCCTTATGCCTCCATCATGCTATAGAGCACTGGATGTTATGTCAAATTGTTTACAAAAATTAGACTTATACTTCCAAAACTCTACTAGAGCCTATGTGCCAAAAAAATATTATGCGCAAGACAGATAATGAAGCATGGGAATTTCTAGAAGATCTCGCTGAGATAACCAGATATTGGAAAAGCAACACAGAAAAATCTCTTGCCCCACATTCTACTGCTAAAAGCAACATTCATTCCATTAACTCATCGATAGCTACTAAAGCCAAGTTAGTTATTTTAATGCATGTGATTGAACTCTTGGAAAATCAAGGTTTTCTCATGTCACAAATTGCACATCCTCTTATCAACATCGTCGAAATCCACACCATGCTTCCTATGAGTATTATATCTTAGGGAGTTCGATAAAATTAAGCAAGCCTACCCCCAAGTAATTGGGACAAAAAGCTTAGTCATAGTTGTTGAGTTCGATAGAATTAGATCATGATCAAGTTAATGTTGGGTTCCAAAGAATTATGAGCAGTCCATATGCACCATCTTGCAATCTCGTTGGACTAAAAAATTACCCTAATTTCTCTTGGTCTTGAAATTCTCCATCCAATCAAAATCAATTTTCTTGATCCAATGCTCCACTTCCTCAGCCCATCTCCAATCAGCCACAAAATCAATCTTCTCCTAATCCGTCATTTCCACCACCAAAATTGAATCTTGAGCAAGAAATCATTTTAACTTTTAAGTACACTTGAAATAAGTGTGGAAATTTTGTTGAAAACATTTTTTGAGGCTCATATTAATAACTTAATTAAAAATTCTACTCAAACTATGCCTGGTTCTGAATCTACTATAACCACCCTTTATGAATATTTGAATAACTTCACACAAACTACGAAGCAACAATTCCATGTCAGTAATCAATCCACAGCCAATCTACTATGTCGGTTGGCTAATCGCTGGAGCTGTTAGTAGGAGAAACAAATTGCTACAACTCTACTATGTTGGTTGCCTAAGAAGAAAGCCCGCCCTATTTAGAGTGCAATTTGAGCTCATATATAATAAAATGTTTCGCTATATGAAACCACAGTCACCTCCACGGCATTTCAACACAAGTCAAAGCCCCAAATGAAGCACATTTTTTATTTATTTTTACATTTTTTGAGAAATAAAGCAGTCATTCGATGTGCACAAATCAAATAACAACTCACAAATCTCAATTGAAATCTACAACTCACAAATCAACTATAAACCCAAAAAAATTTAATAGACAGACAATCAACTAGAAAACCTTGTCCTGTTTCCACCCAAAAAAAAAAAAAAAAAACCCTAGAATGGTTTTTTTTTTTAACCATTAAATTGCATCAAAATTTACAGTTTGAACATCAATTTCGAAACAAACAAACTGTAATTAACTTGAATCATGCTTTAAGGATAAGAATAATTGCACAGTTGAGGTTAGGTTCCAAGTACCAACAAATTAAGTGCACCGAAAATTATCAATAAATCGAAAATTTACAAAAGGAGACTAAATTTTGAAAGTGATAAACGCATTGAAGTCAAGATTTTAATATAAACTAAAGAGAAGTGAGGGGAAGACATAATTACCTGCGATTTTGGGGCGGAAGCAAATTGAAGAGAAAAAGATTTGAACTTTGAAGCGGAGCGAGGAGGGGAGTTTCTAAAGGAGCACATCATTTTTTTTTGTTCTAGTGAGCCGACTTTTCGAATTGAGCACACTATATTTTCTTGTCCTTTCTTCTTTCTTCCTAATGAGCACACCTCGTTCAAAAACCACCCTCCACCACTCCATCTCCTTGTGTCCTAGCTGTACTGTCTTAGCCCCGTAGCCCCATGTTCCATGCTGTCAGACTCTCCTCTCCTTGTATGTATGTAAAATAATACCGAGTTCTAATCTCGTATAGGAAATAAACTGTTCAAAATCCAACTCTGAACAAGAAATAATAGTTCAGAATCTAACTCCAGACGATATACGATACTGTTCGGGATCTAGTCTCGAACAAGAATATGATGGATGTTAAAGAAAAGGGTACTAATGTCAAAAAAAAAAGATGGCAAACTTGTTAAATTTGTAAGGCGTTTGGAAGAATGGTGTGCTCAATTAGAAATTCCGAATGGGAGGGGGAGGACAAATATTCATTAAAACCCACAACATTTTTGAATTTTCGCAATGTTTCCGGGATGGTGTTTGTTTGACATATCTACCCCTTTAATTCATCTTGCAAGTGGGCTGGGCAGGCCGCTGTACCTGGGCCTAAGTAGGCTTACAAGTTGGCCCAAAAAAATATCAGCAAGAAGAGAGAGTGGGCACATCCCAAATATCGAAAGCTCACGTCCACCTTTTCCCGCTGCAATGGGCCAACTCACTCCCGGGAAATTCCAAATGCGCACCATACTTTACTAGTGAGCACAATTTTCCCCTATGTTGTAACTCACTTTACTAGTATGTCGTGCTCCCTAGTAAAATGTGGTGCGCATTTAGAACTTCCCCTCACTCACGCTTCGTGTGCTCTTAAATATTTCGGGTGCCCCTTTATAATTCCCCTTTTCTTTATTTCCAAAAGGAGATTAAACGGTCCTAAATGAGACATTGTAGTCAAGTTTGCTATAATGTCAGCTTATAAATACCATTAAAAAAACCTTAATAAAATTGTCATGATGGTCAATACTAAGAGTTGGCTCATACCTAAAAAAAAAGGTATGATATTTAATATTCCAGATATGAAATTAATGAATAGATAAACAGATTTTTAATGAATTATTTTAGACTAAGAAACTAATCTATCTAATATCGTATTTGATCTTGGAGGATTCATATCTACCTTCATTAAGAAATTTAACTCAGGTGTAATTTTCATATGAAAGACAACAATAAGCGAACATGAAAGAGAGAAAATGTCTCACTGTTAATATATAAAAGAAAATCGTATGGGGTTGCATAATTGCATTTTCATCTTTCACACTCAACTTGATTTTAATAGTTGACACCACATTTATACTTTCGAGTATCCTGCTTCTTTGATATTTTTTCAATAACGATAAAAAGTGAATCTATTTTTCCACACTTTCACATACTCTCTCTCTCTCGTATCGTACTCTTTTTGAGTGGAAACTTTTAGAGAGATAAAAAGGCTATTCTTTTTAGACCAGTGGAAAATATTATATAACTCCACTAGTTAATATATTCATTTAAACTATTTTATCTTGTTCCCTTTTAAGCATGCATCCTTGAGTTTGCTTCCCTAGCACATAAAGAATCAAGTAGGGGCATCTTTTGTAAATATTAGTTTGCTTAGGAGATAATCATTTAAATGGAGCAAAAATGTACCAAAATTTATTTTGAAATGTTTTTTTTGTTGTTTAATTTTTGTTGGATTAGTCTTTGTGAAATCTTGGATTATACTCTAAAACATAGTGGTTGCTTGATTGCTTGTAAGTGATATCGCAAGTTTCAACTTATATTACTGTGATTGAAATTGTAACAATAAAAATTACTGCAACTCATACTTCTATGATGTTTAGCATGGGAATTGCAAGTTGCGACTTGAGTTGCAAAGATTTTCAAATAATATTTTTTATTTTCTTAAGATATTAGAAATACTCCGAATCAATACATTTGCTATTTTCAAATGTGAGAGGAGAAGTGTTTTACACTTTTTTTTTTTTTTTTCTATAATTGCAATTACTCCAAGTACATAAATGATTGCAATTACAATTATAGTTATAAACTTTTATAACTACAGCAACAATAGTACAACATAAAGCACCACTTGCAGTCATTACACGTGCGGTAAAAGTAAAAGTGGATCCAATTTCAACCATTTTACACAAATCCACAATCAAACCACCCTTATAAAAACTTGTTAGAGGAACGAAGTAAAAAGTAATGGGTTTTGGTTTTCTTTCTAATTAAATTTTGGATTATCTTTGTACAATGAGTGGTTTCAGATTTTGAAAACTTTGTTAAAAGAAGAGTAAAGATAGAAAAGAAAGGGTAAATGCTAAGGATGTTCAGTCGGTCGATCTCCGAGGATGTTCAGTCGGTCGATCGGTTGGAGATCGGAATTTTCCGATCGGATCAGATGATGGAAAACTCCGGCTGTCGTCGAAATTTTTTTCCGATCGAACGAAGTTGCTAGAGTCAGTGGTGAAGTTTGTCTTTGAACGTTCAATTAGTCGATCGATCAAATCCGAAAGTAGAAGACTCTAATCCGATCGAACTCTAATCGATTTCGATGAAAGTTGGGTGATTATTTGTTATTTTGAAATGATCCTGGTCCAATAAGGGCATAGATTTCTTTTCATTAAGGAACATATAAAGGATTTGATACCTCAAGATAAATCACAACAATTCCAGAAGAAGTACGCAATTACGACTTAAAACATAATTGTCCTTCAGTCTGGAAATTCTATCGCACACTAGTTTGCTCAAAACACCCACCTTGCGTGAATAGAACACCCCCCTTCACTCCACTAAACTATTTATACTAAAGAAAGGACATAATTGCCATCATTACAATCCACTGGGACGAATTTGGCTCTAGTTTCCATAAAAAAAAGGAAAAAAATCTTTTTAAAGGAAAAAACTAAGAGTCTCTATTTTCTTTTTAAAGAGAGCAAAAAGACTAAGAGTTAGATGCTATTTGAAACTTGAAAGTACCTCTTTTTTTTTTATTTCCTTGGTTCCCACTTCAAAAAGTAAGAAATAAAATAAAATAAATGTAGTTTAAATTTAGGATTTCTTTTCAAATACTATATCTATTTACGTTCCAATTTAAATATCGTAGCTTGATACCATTTTATGCAAGTGAAATTTGAACTCCATATCACTTACTTGTTAAGAGATATTTTTATCGAAATCTTAACTCTAGATATATTGCGATCTGACCTAATACCATATCAGAAGATAAAAAAATATTTAAGTAAAATATATGTTTAAATTAATAGCACCTATCTAATCAGTGTATTGTCATAGAAGGAGATGCGCAACGACTACTTGTCCTATTTATGAATAGCGACAACGATGATAATCATTCTCTTCTCCATGATGCTTACCTACTTGATGAGATCGAGTATCTCCCACCTTCTTATCTTGACATATTTTGCGTGAGAGTACGAGTGTGCATACTTCGTTGTGTTGCGGCGGCGCTTGGTGTTAATCTCATGAGTAAGACTGCACGAAGGCTGTTTCTGCCTTCCAATTGTTTGCTTCCAATAAAAGTGACTACAGTCTATTTAGAATTTTAAATAGGACAGACTAAAAATTGACTCTTGATGTTAGTCTCATGGCTCCCATTGTTGCCACAGTCAAGAATGAAAAATTACTACATGCATAAAAACTATGATTTCTATTTTATTTTATTCTCATTCACTTTCTTACAGAAAAATCCTCACAAAAGAAGAAGAAGAAGGAAAAAAAAAAATAAACTGTAAAGGTAAAAAATTCCCAACTCCGTAGTAAATTGGTGAAAAGATCAAATAACAGAGGTGAGCAGAGAGGCCTTAGTCTTTTCTTCATATTTTTTTTTTCTGCTGTTTCTATCCATGAAGACAAGAAATTGAATCAACCTACACAGCTCCATCTTCGCCCTCGGCCCTCTGCAGCTCCTCGATGCAGGCTCGGCACATCGGGCAGTTCGACCTTGTCCGCAGCCACTCGTCGATGCACTCCGGATGGAACCCGTGCCGGCACTTGGGCAGCATCTTCACCTTCTCGCCGTCCACGAGCACGCTCAGGCAGATCGAGCACATTGACTCCTTATTATGATCAGCAGCTTCCCTGTGCAGCACCACAGGCAAGCTGCTGATCACCCTCGGGTCCAGGCCGAGCGGGCTCAGCTGGCGGGCGCCAAGCCCGCTTGGCCCAGCAGACGGGCCCGTGCCCTGCGGCCCGGTCCTGCCCGGGCAGCGGCAGGCCCACCTGATGTAGAGGCACATGAGAGAAAAGACTAGCAGGACGGCGAAGGCGATGAGGAGCACGGCGAGGCTGCGGCCGTGGAGCTCGAAGTTCTTGTCGTCGAGGTCGGGGTAGTGCCAGTGCAAGGGCTGGGCATCTTGGGCAGACATTTCTTGATCTCGATCATCAAACTGTTGGTGGTGATGATATCATAGTTTCGGCCCATAACTCTCTTTCACGACGCTCCTACCCCCTCTTTGTACAGGGGGGGCCTTATGAAGGGCCAAACTTGAGAAGCATCGTGAGGGCAGAAAAGAGACGGTTTGTTACTGTGTGGACACCGTTGGTGGGCCCCCCACGGCCCGAAAAGAAAGTGGTGGCTTTATTGTGGTTAGAACTTTTGAAGAAGTGAGAGAGAAAGAGAGATAAGATGTCTCTTCTGTATTTTTTTTTTGGTTTCATACGGGTAGAAAGGGAAAGGGGAGATGTTAGCTTTTGGCACCAGCCTAGAGTCACTCCATTTGGTTCTACATGACTAATTAGGAGATAAGGACACACGTGGCTCAAGTTGATTGAGATTCTCCTTGTACTAGTTGATTAAGTAAGAGGTAATCTAGATCTTAAGCTTTGAATTCGGGAGAGGGAGTGAATAAATGAGGGAGATAGCTAATAATGGAGAGTTGGGTACAGAGGGGAAACAGTGGATCTTTTGAGAGTTCGGAGGAACGGGACAGTTGTGGAATGGGATCACATGAGCTGTTAACACATTGTAATGCTAGTATTTATTGCGGAGTCCAGTCTAAAAGAGGCTTGTAGAGTCTAGAGAGGCTATTGTGACACGCCTCTTGTTACTGGTCTGGGCTTCATAAGGCCCAAGTATTCGCTCAGCCAAGATACTAAACACCTTTTGGGGCAAATTACAAATGCACATCCCAAATCTCCTATGGCACACCCAAAACTTCACTCTTTCCCAAACTCTAGGAGTGGTAATGGACGCATCTATAGACCAAATTTTAGTCCTTCTAATACAAAATTTTGAATTAGAAAAATAAAAATTTTATTTTTAATTAAAAATTTTATATAGAACGGGCTAAAATTTGATCCGTGAACGCGTCTACTTCGGCCGCCGTCACGACTTTAAGGCCGTACAACAACTTCTCTCCACGGTGATCAAGGTAATATTTAGCTCTAATTTTTGTTGAAATTTGTATCGTGCGGGTAGTAATAGACTGGAGTTGGGGATTTATCGCCTTAGTTAAGAAATATTGGGCAATTTGTCTAGAATTTTAAGCTAATTAGAAGACAAATTGAGTTAATTTGTTAAAAAACTTGAGTATGAAATTAAGTATATAAATTAATATAATCATGATTCATTGTATTTCTTGATAATCTAAAAAGTAACTAAAATGAAAGTTATTTAGTAAATCTAAGAATCATTAGAAAAAGAGAATGTATTTGCATATATATATATATATATATATATATATATATATATATATATATATATATATGAGGATACGGGAAAAACTATGTCGTAGGAGGAGCTCCCTCCTAGGACGCTTAGGTGGACCAACAAGTTCTTTACATGTGGAGGGGTTTTTAGAAAAACAACAGTCTTTTTAGTACATAATACTATTGGTCCACCTAAGCATTATAGAAGAGAGTCCCTCCTATGGCATAGCTTATATATATATGGGTTGATTGTAGTATATTTGAGTGGAGTGTCAAGAAGTTCACTAAAGAAGATACATTTCCTTTTTTTCATATTTCTCGACCTATACAATCTATCTTTACCCCATCTTTGTCAAATTGATATTAGAGCTACAAGAAGATGAATGCCAGTGAAATAATCTCCTACATTGCTCCTTGCCTCTCACCAAGGAGAATTATGAAAATTGAAGCATCCAAATGGAGGCCTTGTTGGGCATAATAGATTGTTGGAATATCGTGGTGAAAGACTATGAGAAGCCAGAGAACGAAGAAGTCCTGACAATGGCACAAAGAGATTCTCTTAGAGAATCTAAAAGAAAAATAGTAAAGCCCTCAATTTTATTTATCAAGGAGTCAAAGAATCGGCATTTGAGAAGATTTCTGCAGCTATAACTTCAAAACATGCATGAATAATACTTCAAAACTCCTATAAAAGAGTAGAGAATGTGAAAAAGGTTTGGCTCCAAACTCTCCGAAAAGAGTTCGAAGAATTAGAGATAAAGGAAAGTGACTTAGTTTTAGACTACATCACTCGAGTTATGGCTGTAGTGAATCAACTTAGAAGTGCAAGAAGATTGAAGATGTTCGTCTTATAGAGAAGGTGCTCCAATCACTTTCTTCGAAATTTGATTATATTGTATGTGCCATTGAAGAGTCTAAAGACTTAGAAAATATGACAATTGATTAACTCGCTGGGTTATTGATTGCCCACGAGAAAAGATTCAGCAAGAAGTATAAATCAGTGGAGACAATTCTCCAAAGTAAACGTTCTTTAAGAGATG